>VXBJ01005866.1:0-28774 GCA_013400055.1 Nycticryphes semicollaris | reverse complement strand
TATTCATAAGCAAAGTCTATGCCACTGTTGCCAAGGTGTAATACATCCGAGTCAGCTCTTGAGGCTTCTCTGGAATTTTATTCTATGTTTACTGCTGTGTTTCTGCGTAAAATACTCTTTGTTAAATGATCAGGGAGGGGAAGCGTGTTCAAAGGTCTGTCTAGAAGTACAGGAGGAGATTTATCTGGCAAAGCAACAAAGAGTTAGAAATATTGGCACAACTTCGAAGTATCTGAAAGACTCTGAAAAGCCAACAGATAATAGTGTGGTAGCGGATTGGAGATTTTTTTGGTAGTTGGGGTTTTTGTGGTTTTTTTTTGTTTTGTTTTGTTTTGTTTTGTTTTTTGGTAACAGGTAACATTAGAAAGAGAACAAGTTGAGTATGACTTCTTATCAGTTTTACCTATCATACTCAATTTCTATTTACACAAAATGCTGTAGATTTATTTTTTTTCCCCTGTGAATGACGCAGTCAGTCAGCCTTTACTGATTTTGCTAATGTTCTTTATCGCCAGCTACTGTTACTAGCTAGTTATTATGCCCTTTTCAATTCAAAAAGGTTAAGAATTTTTTGAGTGCTGGCAATACAGCTGTGATTACCTTCCTGTAGTGTCTGTTAGAAGAGACATGGTGCCTAATTGAGCTAGGTATCTAATGGATATAGAAATATTTGTGCTTACCTTTAAAAAAACCCAACAGGTATTACTAAAAATGTGAAGATGTTAAAGAATATATACTTAAAATTATGAAATAGACGTTCTCTGCAGCTTGATACCAAACACTTCAGCTCTTTACATTGTTCCATTGAGCTTGTATTGAATGCTTGGTAAGTACTGTGCAAGCAGCACTGTTATTTAAGAGAACATTTTAAATCTTTAGAAGGATAACAAGTCTGAGAAAAGGAGAAATGTTTGTCCTTCCAGTAAATTACTTTTGCAAACAATTGCAACTTGGGAAAGATTGTTTTTTATATAATAGAAAACTTAGAAAGTCTCCCATCAGATGTCAGTGGCTTTGAACGAAACAGGCTGTGAGATTTCTCTAATTATTGATTTCATATGCTTTGATTGTTTGGAGCATATGTCTTGTAAGGGATAAAATAAGACAACACTTGGTGGAAAAATTTTTGGTGGTGAAGACTTCAACACAATCCTTGGCAACTGCTTGCAATAAAAAAACAATTTGTGTCTCCTTCAGTCTGAATGTATATATGTTAATTTACCAGCTATCAGATCTTGTACTTCTGTTTCCTAGATTGAAGAATTTGTTGCACTTTTTTGCCTTACGCATGTACGGATATCCATACATGGGAATTCATAGAGGGTATAATTCTATTATTCTGGCTCTGTCATTAGTAAGTTCAATAGACCCTGCTTCCAACGACATTATTTGTATAGTACGGTAAGACATGTTTCTTAAATCCTTCTATAACATACTTCAGAACTTCAAAGCCAGAAAAGAACCTAGTAGACTAGATAATTAGCTATCTTGGTGAAAAAACATCAATCTAATTTTCTTAGTTTTTAAACAACATGTATTTCTCTTTTTCTCCTTGCAGCAGTTTGTCATCATTATTTTTTGTTGTGGTACTGCTGTATCATGCAGCGGACTTTGATCCAGGTTTTTTAATTTTATTTTTATTACAGCCTAGTTTTGAAAAAGGAGGTAGAAGAGGTTCAGATAAGAAAAACAGTGAAATGGTACCGACCAGTTTGATACAGAGAAGTCCTGGCAAAATAATACATGTGCCATTTTACATCTTTGTACATACTATTTAGCAAAAGTATTAGCAGGAAAATGATTTAAGCTGATTAAAGTGCCTAAAGGTGTTCCTATGAAGCATAAACAGGCAGCATGGAAGTATTCACACAGATGCTTTTAGGGAAGTGTAAGAAATGGGGAAGGAAGTGATAGGTGTCATTGAGAGGGTGACAGCTTTGTCAGGTTTTTATGATTGGAAGTAAAGTAGCAGATTACTTGTTAAAAAAGGTATTTCACATTTGAATATGATGATTGCCTAATGTACTGAAGACACCAGTGGACCAAAATTAAAATGCTTTTAGTAATTAGTGCTATTTTAGGTTATTGTTGTAAAAACTCCAGTCCTGGCACAAGGTGAAAAGTTATGTGCTGTTCAGGAAACTTATTAAAAATGTTATCTTTCCATCTTCAGAAGGCATTTGTCAAGGCAGAGTTCTGGTGTATGTGTTTGAAAATACTTTCAATATTGTCTTTGTGTACTTTATGAACAATCCTGTGGACTGTGCACTGGAAGAAGAGTGCTGACATTGGATCTCACTCTTCTTAAGGAAGAGAGGAGAAACCTGGCAAAAAAAGAGCACATTTACCCTCAAAGGTTGTTAGAGGGACCTGCCTTTCTCAGTGGACTGTACAGAGGATACAGGCAATTATGTTAAACAGGTTTCCTCATCTTGCTCTGCCTTCCCCTGTCTCCATGCTCACATTCTAGTGTATCACCTAAAATGAGATACCAGGGTACATAATAAGCAATGGATTGGTTTCCAGCTGATATAATTGTATAGCAGAGGCACTGCTCTGCTTGCCTGTCTCTTTTCTGAGGTTTTATTACCCTATTACCAATCTCCTAAGCAACCTTGAAAGAACTACTGATGTTGTTTGTAAAATCAATGAGTTTGCATGTTTAGAGGGCTTCAGAAAAATACCATGTGGAGAGGAAAAAGGACGCCCTGTAGCCTTTAATGTGACTTGGTGAGCAGCTTGTCATGTCAGACTTGAAAACATTAAAAAAAAAAAAGAAAAAAAAATCCATTTGGAATGACCAGCAAGTCTTAGAAAAATTCAGGCATGCCTCAAGGTTCAAACATTTGGTGCATGTTTTACCCTGCTGTGCGCTGTAGTTAATGTTCATAAGTTTAGCTTCTAATTTACCAGAATCGTTCTGTAATAAAAACAAAGTGTATTTGTTCAGTAGACTCAACATTCTTGAGATCACAGCAGTTAAACTAGCTGTTTCTTTTAGAAAATATTTCAATTTCCAGTTGGCTCTTTTGGCAGCGCTCTTTCCTCAGCGCGTGCTACACAGATGTCACGGTGTTTCTTTCTGGGCACTGTGCTGCTGGTGGCATCGTTTTTAGTGGAAGAGGGAAATGAAGGTATTGGGTGTGCTGAGTGATTACGTATCGCGCACAGCTGTGTTCAAGTGGAGGTGCCTAGACATAGCTTAGCCACAGGAAAGTTTTGGTGGTTGACACTTGAAATGCAAAGCTATTCCGTTTATCAATTCTGGATAATAGAGGTGTATCAGAAATTCAGTAACATAAAAAGCCTAATTTGCACTATTGCTTCCGTTCTTACTTTTAAGGTAGAATCCCTGTTTTTGAGTAAGCTTAGTTGTAGCATTTGTAATTGAAGAGAGATTCAGTAAGTTTTTGATTTATTGAAACGTTCTACCGATCATTTGCCAAATTCAACATTCATTAAAATCAGGGGTTTAAAAAAAAATACTTCAATCATAATGAAGTATTTGTTAGTATTTATTTGATTAGGTAAGTTTGTGTGAATTTTTGTAGCATATAGAACAGTTTAAAACTTTCCAAAAGGATAAATTTTAAAGTCGTAGCGAATAGCCCTTACAGAAAAGTTGGAATTCTGTTGTACTTAAAACTTCTCAAAAATGGAAAAAGCTTTTCAGTTCTGAACACAGGGGTCAATTACAGAATGGCAATTTTTTCACAGAAATTTACAGGGCTTTCTTAAGTCTGTCTTCAATTATTTTCACAGGCTGATCCAAAAGAGCTGATTCAGATGGTCACAAAGCACGTTACTGAGTATGAAAACGCGGACTGGCCTGAAGAAATCGCAACTTTGATAAATCAGCTGCATTACTACAACGAACGATTGCTGGATTTCACTCAGGCTCAGATTCTGCAAGGACTTGGCAAAGGAGTGGATGTGCAGAGATTTACAGCAGATGGACAGTACAAGAGAGAAACAATACTAGGATTGGCAGAGTAAGTAAGGTCTATTATGTTTATTCTCTTTTATTTTAAAATGGAATTACTTTGAGCTTCAAATCAAGAAAGTAAATTGAACATAGTGATGACCTTTAGAAGGGGTAAGTTAACCAGTAGCTTTAGACATTTACACTGTAAGGCTGCTGCAACTGGAGCCTTTTCTACTCAACTACACCACTTAAATGCAATGTTGCTCAACTAAATGGCTTGATAACTTTTAATGGTACTCTTTGTTTATTGACTGCTAACATTGGAAGTAATAAGGGATAAATGAAATCGGAGCGTAAGTGTAGGTCTCTCTGGTCTTTTCCTTTCATCTCCTGTAAAACAGCTTTAGCTATCTATTAGGGTATGACCAAGCATCAAAGTTTGTAATGAACAAAAAAAAAAAATCAATAACCTATGTTTTATTTTTAATAATCTATTGAAATAAAACTACTGTATGTTACAATATATTACTACAGGGAAAAATCCCCGTAGTTATTTGGGAGTACTGAAGCCTTCACTGCACATCTTCTGATATTTAGAATGCTTGTGTCTCACTTTTCATTTATTTAGAATAGAAAAAAAAGGAAAGATATAGGTTAGTACTGTCTTTTAATTTTAAAAATACCTTCAATTAGCATCTGCATGCAGGTACTATAAGCTGTGAACAAGTCATGAATATAATTGACTTCTGTGTGTTTTGAAGGCAATCACAGTTGAATGGCTGCTAGATTGTCAAAAGAAATGTTCTGTGCAATAAGAAGCTTTTAACATAATTTTAATCTAATTTTAAACTACTCTATGCATAAAGCTTCTGAATAGTATATTTAGATGGTTATAGTGTTCCACCTATGTAGCTAATCATAGCTATAATTCCAATAGGAGTTTGTTAATAAAAAAACACTGGTATGAAAAGCTGAATAAGAATAATAGTGTATTCTCAGGTTTTTAACACTAAGCTGCTTGTTTGCATCTATAAAATCTATACCTGCGTAGATTTTGGCATCTTTTAATGTTTCCATTGTAATCTGTTTTGTATATATTTTTCATTGAGCACGTATTGTATCAGTAGTGTGTCACTAACTGAATGCTACATCTTGATGGTTACCTACAGGAACTTCAATACCAAAATCCTTCTGCTATTATAGGTATTCATTTTGGATACAGCATGCTTGCTTACAGTCTTATCCAAGAGTCCTTTAGATACTGTTGTTTGTAAAAATAAATAAATATTACAAAGACTAAGTTCCTTACAGTAAGCAGAGATCAAAACATAGTATGTAAGGGTTAGTAAAAATAAGGCTTCATAGCATGTGGATGAGAGTGGTAGTCCTATATTAGGCAGTTGCAAAGATCCAATTAACTGCTACTTCAGCTTGCAGCTTCCTTGCTTTAACCTTCTCAGTTGACTTTTAATCTGCATTTTCTCATGAAAACAATGTGGAAATTTAGTATAATTGTGTAGCATATTTTCTCTTATTTTTGAATTATCATTAATTACCTCATGTTTCTAACATTCTCTGAAGTGCTGTTTGCAGGAACAACACCTGGAAGAGATAGTATCTTATTTACGAAGCAGCTTTGTACTAGAATGAGCAATTTGCTAAAACTACATAACAAATAGTTGTCAATTTTATCATCCATACTCGGTGTATTGACATTAGGGCTCATTACGCATTATTTAGCAAACATTTAAAGATCTGTGTGCCTCCCAGACTTAGTCAAGGTTAGTTCTCAAGCAGCTGACAATTTATTTGGGTAAAATAGAGGCAGAATGTATCTGGAAAGGAACTGGGGAAACTAGAGTAAGACTGAATGGGAATTCTTGAGTAATCAAGGCCTGTGTAATCAAGGCCCCAGTTTCAGTCCAACTACAGTGTATAAGGTTTCTAAATTATTCTTTTATTTGAGGCCAGCTTTTAGGTGGCTGCTTTTTTGGGGTTTGGTGGTTTTTATTTTCTTGGGGTTTTTTTTTATATTCACCTGCTCTGAGGTCTTCAGCCCTTCACTCCTTAAAGTGTTGAAAGTTGTTTTTAACGATTTAATACCAATTTCTTCCTTTTCTTATGTCACCGATCTGAAATACATTATATTTTTAGAAAAAATGTGCAATTATCAAGCAATCTGAATTTTTAAACTTAGCTTGTGCTTATTGGGTTTGCAGAATGATTTTGGTGCATATGAACTAGGTGCCTTTCCAGAAGACTAAACCAGAAGGTCCTATATAAAACCTCTTTGAATGTAGTTCAGCACAGGCCATTGTGTGTGCTTTTGCTCTATTGCTAGTCTAGCCACAGCCTTTCCTCCCTGATACATTGCTGCTGCAGAACTTAATGAACAGCTGTACCTTCCCATCTCCTTTTCCTGCTTCAAACATGAGAAGAAAGTAAAGGCTCTTGGCTTAAACCTTCATTTCGTTTCTCCAAGTTGGATTTTTTTTTTTAAACATTTTTTGAGGATGGGCAGCTGGAAAAGTGTTTTATTCATTTCCCTTTGTTATGATTGAATCTAGTGGTGGTTCTAATGCTTTGTCACTGATTAATGTCAACAGAAAATGTTGAAGACAGTGATGGTGAGCAAACTCATGCACATGTATGATACAACAGAGGTTTCAGAGACCAAGATAGGACAAAAAATATTGCTCTGAGTTGCAAAATCTTTATTTCTGTGAGCTTGAAGATAGTAAATTCCCAGCTGAATGCTACTGCACAGGTATATATGTGTATTTTTATATACTTTCACAAGCGCATTTTTTTTGATACTTTGCAAATGCATGCTAACACACATGCAGGGTGGCCAAGAACCATTCACAAGAACAGCTTCTGACTGTTTTTGCACCACTCTTGGTGCAACAACGCACAGGAGGTATATCCAAACTTTGCCTCACCAGAGCTTTCAGTGGGGATTTCTTTGGCAGTCCTCAGAGAGCAGCAATTAGGGTTGGACAGGAAAAGGGATGTGTAAAAGAAAGTTAAAATTCCGTTACAAGGTAATGGGTGTTTTTTTATCTTTTCATTGTGTAACAACTACTTGTTCTTGTCTTGTCAGTGTTATCTTGACAATGAGTAGCTTGTTACGGTTCCTCATTTATACAGTGTCATTTTCTTAAACCTCCATTGCCTTATGCTGCAATTGGATGCTACTCAAGACAGAAGGATAGGATCTTAGTAAGGTTTATATGAGGAATGGATCCCACTAGCTCCAAGAGCTGTTGCTGATTGTATGATTGCCTGAGTTACTCTGCATCTAAAGCATTCATATCATCTTCCTCTTTCACTGAATAACAGAGTCACAGAATGGTTGAGGTTGGAAGGGACCTCTGTGGATTGTATGGTCCAATGCTTCTGCTCAAGCAGGCCCACCTAGAGCTAGGTTTCCAGGACTCTGTCCAGATGGCTTTTGAATACCCCCAAGGATGCAGACTCCATAGCCTCCTGGATAAGTTGTGCAAGTGCTCAGACACCCTTACAGTAACAGTATTTTCTGGTGTTTAGAGGGAACCTCCTGTGTTTCAGTTTGTTCCCATTACTTCTAGTCCTGTCACTGGGCACCACTGAAAAGAGCCTGGTTCTGTCCTCTTTGCACTCTCTGTTCAGGTATTTATATACACTGATGAGTTTCCCCCTGAGCCTTCTCTTCTCCAGACTGAACAGTCCCAGTTCTCTCACCTTTCCTCAAAGGAGAGATGCTCCAGTGCCTTCATCATCTTTGTGGCTCTTCACTGGACCCCCTCCAGTAGCTCCATCATTCATCTCACACGTTGTATTACTTACTTTTTAAGTAGAGAGTTATGAGATCCTTCCTAAAGATCATATCTTTTTTCTGTCACGTTATTCTGTATCTGAATTGATGATACATGGAAAGTAATATATTGTCCTTTTTTTTTTTTTTTAATTAATGGCAGTATTGAGATCAATGTTGAGGACTAACCTGCAGAACAGTGCTGTAGCTTTTCCTGAGCATCCTCTGTTATCTTCCACTTAGCCAGTGGCATACTCCCTGTGCAGTTCTTGCATCACTCTTCACCTTTAGGTTGACTGCTTACCCCCTTGACAGTACATCAAGTGATTTTTAGAAAAGGGAAAGGAATGTAAGTTTATGTGTGTTGTGATTTGGGAACAGCTGTTATGTATCCCTAGTTAAAAAAAAGATCTGCTTTTATGTACTTAATGACAACTTGCACAAATTGTGGCTACTAATCTGGCATTTACAATGCAGTGTTATCATGGTACTTCTCCTTAATGTCGAAAAATAGAATAGAGCATCTGCCTCTAAGGACTAGATGGTTCTTCTTGAGTATTTTTGAAAAAGTATAGACCATCATCCTCTCATACATACATCATTGCTGGCTGCGTTAAAAAGTGTTCTTCTGTTTGCATTCAAGTATTGAGTCTAGTGTCAAGAGGTTGGCCACAAGGAGCCTTGCTGTGCTGGAAAATCAGAGGGAAGGTGCTCTGGACATTGGAACAGAAGCCATGGGACAGTGGTGGGGTTTTCTGGTGTGGTTTTCAGTTTGTTTGGTTGGGTTTTTTTCTGTTTCCTCCTTCTTAAATATATTTCAGTGAATACTTTTAACTTTTATAAAAATGTATTTCTCTGAATGCTTCTGTTCTACCTGGAGTACTACGTGCAGCTCTGGAGCCCTCAGCACAGGACCTGTTGGAGTGGGTCCAGAGGAGGGACACAGAAATGATGAGAAGGCTGGAGTTCTTCTGTGAGGACAGGCTATGAGAGTCGGGGTTGTTCAAACTGGAGAAGAGAAGGCTCTGGGGAGACTTTATTGCAGCCTTACAGGGGCCTACAGGAAAGATTTGGCAAAACTCTTTAGCAAAGCCTTCAGTTGTGATAGGTTAAGGCATTAAACTAAAAGAGGGTAGATTCAGACTAGAAATCAGGGAAACCATTTTTTTATAGTGGGGGTGGTGAAACAGTGAACAAGTTGTCCAGAGAGGTAGTAGGTGCTCCATCCAAGGGAACAGTCCAGGCCAGGTTGGACAGGGCTCTGAGCAGCCTGATCTAGTTAAAGATGTCCCTTCTCATTACCCGGGGAGGGGGGATTGGACTAGATGACCAAAAAGATGACTGAAAGTCCCTTCCAACCCCAACTATGTCTGATTTTGTTCTGCTTCCTTTAATTTACATGCCTGTTATTCAGTGTAAAATGACTAATATTTTTCAGGGTTTGTTATTACTAAGAGTCGTCACAATAGGGACATGTTTTTTTTTTATTTCTGGGTGGTTTTTGGGGTTTTTTTGTTTGTTTGTTTTATTTATGGTTTGTTGGTTTTGGTTTTGGTTTAGCCATTAGGGCAATAGTTACGAAGCAAAGCCTGTTCTGATAGCTGGTTATGAAGATCTTTCAGGATTATGTTCTATCTTGACACTGTGTTTTTCTGTTCTGTATCCTAGATCTTATTTTATTTCTGCAATACCTGTAGTAACTACCGCAGTAGAATGCAATGATATGTTGGACTGAGCATTTAAAATTCAGGATTTAGGTATATGGATGTGTCAAGTGTTAACCAAGAGTGGAAAGAAGATCATAGACTCCAGCTGTAAGCTTTGTTTAACATAAAACAAGATCCCATATAGATCTACATTAGTAAATGACAGAAGAACTAGGAGGATACAGTCTCTAATCTGGGGTGGTGCTGTTCTGCTTTCCTTTTATTGTCATACGTGGATTGTGGTAATAGCACAGGAAATTTTGTACTAAAAGTTATCGTTGCTTTGGAAAGTCTCCATTTCACCTTCCCAGTATTATAGAAACCAGTATAATGAGTCTAAGCAAGTGTTAAACAAAATATGATAAAGTCAAGTTTATGTAGTAAACTCTTTCTAACATGGGTCTGAAAAAGAGTGATGTGAATGTAATTTTGGAAGCTAATTTACTGACAGTTGCAATTGTGTTTTGTAATAGCTCATGTTGTATAAATCTTTTTTCTGTAGTGCCACATGATGTTTTAATTAAAAAGAATCTAAACCAATAAGGTTAGCAGTATTCACATTAAATATTTCTAAAAAAAACCAAAAACAAACCACCACATTGTTTGTGACAGGTCTGTTAGGGTGTAATTGTAAACAGATAGTATTTTTCTTGGAATTACTTGGAAAAAAAACAACAAAAAAACCAAAGCCACAACCAAAGAAACCACACACACACCCCCAAACGCAGCATCAGCCTTAATAGTTTGGATTCCCCCTATACCAGCATAAAACCAAAAACCTGTGTCTCTGAGACATAGCGGCTTCAGTGAACTAGTAAAAATTAGTATGAAGTTAAGTTCAGGCTTTCATCACTTAGCAGATTCTCCATCTGTTCTTCTGAAGGGAATTCAGGACCAAAAAAACAGCTTTTAATAATTTACAGAGTGGACTGGACATTTTCACACCTTTTATTCTGCAAATACTAAGAATGTTTCTGTCTGTGAGCTTCTTGGAAGAGCTTTGAGGACCTACATACCAGTTGTGCTAAAGCACTGTAGGTGTTGCAACTAAATCAAGTAAATGCAAACTGTGACATGTTGCATCATTTACCACTTGGTAATTGAAATTAAATGAAAACCGGGGCTTTTGCTTCAGCACAAAGGTTGTGCAGAAACTGTCACTGAGAACCAAAGTGTATGTGGAGCAGATACCAGTCTTTGGAATAGCTCCGTAGTTTGTTGTTTTGTTGTTTGGGGTTCTTTTTTCTATTTTTTTATTTTTCTCCCAAATACAGTGCTGAGTATAAGCAAATGCAAGAAGACATACTTCATGTAACTGTGATTCTGCTTTCTTGGTTTATGAATTATTATTTTTTAAAAAAAATGTTACTTTCCTAATGTAAATGTTTACTGTCATGTCAGGTCTCTAGGGGCTTAGTGTGTTTCTTTTCCTTTTCTTTCATGTCTCGCCTCTGTAAGAACACTTGAAGAAAATGTCTACAAGATTGCCGTTTCTTTGGCTCAGCGGTACAGTGTTCCACTTTGGGAAGTTTATATGACCCATCTGGAGTTTTTATTCACCGACAGTGGGTATGTTGTCTCTCCTGCACATACACATAGTGTTCTGTTACAGAGGAACATGTGCTAACCCGTGAGAAAATTGAAGTGTATTGGGGGTAGAATTTGGGTTGTGTTTTTGTTTGCTTTGTGTTGTGATAGTTCGGCAATTTTTGTCTTTTCCATGTGATGCTTTTGTAATCAGCCATGGAAACAGGCATTACAAGCAAGGGTAAAAGTCTCTATATGTCTAACTGTTCTTACAGGTTTGTTTCGGTGTTTAGGTTTCCAGGCTTTGAACACAGTGCTCTCTTCTTACAGCAACTTACCTTGTAGGTATTTTTATAGTCCCTTGGAATATATCCTGAGACTTGGTCGTTTTTACATAATTATTTTTTTTAAAAAAAAAAGGTTTGCTATTTATCGATCTCTCTTCTTCATAATAACAAATGGAATAATTATATTAGAGCTTTCCATTCACATTATTCATCTGTTCATCTCAGTTTCATTTTTTTATCGAATACCTTTTTTACAGTATTTCCTTGAAGCTGTTCTTTTCTACAAGGTTATGGCAGACCACGCCCGCATTGGTGAGGGGATGGGGGAAGGGATGCTTTTCTTTTCTCTTCCAGAGTTGGTTCCCGAGCTGCCTTTTTTTATTTTTAACTCTGACATCTTGTCAGTCAGATGGGTGTTCTTTGCCCACTAAAAGATGAAAAAACCCATTCGATGAAACACTGAGCACCTTGCCTGAAAGTGCATTTGGATGACAGTGATGTAGAGCCCCCTGTGTAATACAACAGCTCTTATCTACTGTTCTGACAGACATGATCAAATTAGTCTCATTTGTTTCGGATTTTAAATTGTGAAAGCACCTTTAGCTTACAGCAGTATTTGCACCTCTCTTAACATTAACTATTAATTAAAAAGCATTGGAATGGTTTATAAAACATGAGGCATAAAAAACCAGAGAGCCTGATAGATGTTGGTGCAAAAACTGAGAAGATGAAATAGCATTTTGACATCTTCTTTGCTTCCTCCAGACAACAGAGAAGTAATACCCTCTAAATTTTGATGCTGCTAAATTATTTAGTGCTTTAAACACAATAGTCATGGTATAAACATGGCAACAGTGGAGGGAGTGTGAAAAAGCCAGCTGACTTCTCTGGGGCTAGAATATTATCTAAGGTATTTTGCAACAGTTTTCTCTCATTTTCTTTGTTCTTGTCCTCCATGAGTTAGTATTCATAGAATTCTGAAATCACTGAAGTACAAAGTAACAACCTTTTCCCTAATGAAATTCGAAAAAGTCTTGAAAATCGATGTATAATAGCATAATATGCCGCTGAGCGTGTTTTTGTTGTATCATAATCTCATTTTAAAGTTGATTGACAGCATATGGCCATTACAGTATATTTTAGTCTTGGGATTACGGTATTAATAATGCATGCCTCGTTATGCATTCATTCTGAACTGAAAGAAGTTTGTTCTAAGACTTAATCTCTTTAACCAAATATGTGGTATTTCTATAAGCCACTTTATGTAGAAGAAACTCAACAGAAGCACTTACATAGTTTGTATTAAGCATTTCTTTGATTACTTGATGGCAAATAAACATCACAAGTCTTTCTGTTGTGCTGTGAATTTGAATTTGAAAATGGTTTAGAATGACATAATTATTTTTTTTTAATTCAATGGAAATGTAATTGTTTCTTTTGAAGAATCTGATCACATTTGATTACCAAAAATCTATAAAATGCATTTTATGATTTCAGCAACAGGAAATACTGTGACTGTCACAGAATCTCTTATTCTAGAATCTTTCTAAACAGCATAATAAGCCCTTCCTATCCACCGCAAGCCCTGCCCCAAAACCAAGCGGCAAACCTCTGTAGATCCTGTTGATATAATATAATGTCTGTTTACCCTTTAGTTTGAACGTTGGGTGTGGACAGAAAAATGTATTCAGATCACACTCTTGAAATACATCAGGTCCAAGTGCCTATTTTGTCTGATATTAAGAGTGAGCGATGCTTTATTTTCACTAATGTTGTGCTTGCTTCAATTAATATGGTAGAACATGTAACAAATAACAAGAATTTAGAGAATTAAATTAAAGTTTGCAAGGTTAACAACCTAACTGGAGTAGGTTCAAAAATAATTTTTTCTCCCTCAAAATCACAGAATCATTTTTTCAACTGAGAGAATGATGCGTTTGTGGTATTTGCTGAAAGAAAGTAATCTTTAGGAATGAAAATGAGACAAATTTTACTGTATATCCAAGAGAAACACTAACTTACATGTGGCATTTATAGTTAGGAGAAATTGGTGTTGAAATTCTAATTCTGATTTAATCAATTTTAAAGGTAGAAGAAAATCATATGGTACTAGAAAACATCCGATTACCAAATGAAATGTAGAAATTCACTACCTAACGTGGCATGTGATTGGATTCTGGGGAGAGTGAAGGTGTTAGTCATCTATAGGTTACTTCTTTCCTCAGATTTTAGGTAAAACTTTTGGTTGAGAAAGGTGTAAAGTTAAGATGAGACTTCCTTGATATGCACCCATTTTTCTCCCAGCTGAGGAAAAAAGGAGTGATTGCATTCAGTGATCTTTTATGTAGACAGCTGGAGGTGTCTGAATTCATGCTGTGACAGAGCTAATGTATTCTTTTCAAAAGGGTCAGGAAAAAAATCTCCTGAAGCAGTGAGACTGGCTGAGGTCAACCCAAGACTTGCTGATCTTTTCATAAGCTTTCATGGATGACAATTTGAGAAGCAACTTGATAAAACTGTCAAATGAAATATGCCAAGCATGAATAATAGTGTCAAATAGATTAACTAGTGGGCAAGAGCCAGTGTTCTCTGATAATATCCCTCAAAGAATGCACAGGTGCCCATTGTCTAGAGAAAAGAGAATGTAATAGATTGGGAGAACTTCTCATTGGGCAATCGGATTTCCTAGCATCATGCAGCCACGAGGGGTTTTGGGGGTTTGTTCGTTTTAAGGCTTCCTGTGCACATACTCTGAACATAAATCTACTTATATATATAGCTATACTTAGAGATGTGAAATGCTGCTTTGAATCTCACTGTTTCAGTATTCATGACCCTTAATTTGCATGTCCAAGTCAACACATAACAAGATCAGGAAATAGAAGAGCTCCTTAACATTTTTCTATAGAGAATAACAACTATCTAAATATTTATGAATGCATATTCACTCTTTTCTTTAAATAAAGGAAAATATTGTCCTCTCTCCCAAGTGTGCAGCTGAAGAATCTTTCATGGCACTTCCAGGCCTTTAAAGCCAAACTCCTTTCTAAACGCAGGTTATCCACATTGGAAATAGAAGAAAGAGCTCAAAGTCTTGGTCTGTTTGAGACTTTGAAAACCAGTCCTGAAGCCTTACATGAGCACATGGTAAAATATGTTTACCCAAGTATTGAAGGTAGAGATCACCAGCGGTTGCTTTATTATTTTACACTCCTTGAAAATTGTGGTTGCTCAGAAGTGGTCAAACAAGCCATTAAACCTGAAACCCACATCCGACTCCTGAAAAAATTCAAAGCAGTTGCACCAGGTAAGAGAGTTCCTGTTTCTTTTCTTCATAGATGTTTTGTGAGTGTTGACCAGGTGATGCTTATCTCAGTTATACTCTCCAGGTAAAGTTTTTTTCAATGAGTTTATCAGATGAATGCAAGTAATTTAGTAGGTAAGTCATATCTTACAGGAGTAAGTTCCTTCTCTTTGTATTATGGGAAAATTGTTTTACTCTATCACAACAAGCAAAAAATGTTTAAAAGCAGCTTTCTATTCGTGAAGTAAGTTAAACTTATTGTCAGTGGTTCATAGAGAATTAAAAAAAAAAATAAAAATACAGAGCTCCTAGAGTATAATTAACCCTGGAAGTTTAACATTCATATTTTCAAAGAACTCAAAGTTTGCCTTTCAAAATCTGAATTACACAATCTATTGGTCACGTTAAGTATTTTGTTTGTTGTTTTTAAAGAGGGTAATTTTATTTTTTTCTTTTATCTTTGATGTCACCTTTTGCTTTTGACAAACTGCAACATTACTTATTCTCCTGCATTATCAGGCAATGCCTATAAATGTGAGCTGCTGGAAAGCACACAGAAGTTTTGAATACTAGTTTCAAATTTCTTGTCAGTCAAGTATTAGCAGTGTGTTGAATTTCAGTTGAGTAACTCCAAATCCAGTTTCAGAATAAAAAGTATGCACTGTGTGGAATTACATGCTGTGGGGACGAACTGGTTGTTCAGTACTGGAACCTCATGTGTACTGGACACTAACTTTGCTGCAGAATTTGGAGAGATTGTGCATATGAAGTCATGTATTGCAGGAAGAAAAAAGGCAATAATGTTTTCAAGGAGGAAGGGTTACCTTCACTTCTTATTGATGTGTTTAAACATTCAAGTTCTGCAGTGCTTGTCAAAGAAAAATCTGTCAAGGAATTATTGTTTCCCTTCAAAGTTATTTTTAAATGTTGCTCAAAAAAAAGTCCTAGGATGATACATCAGACACAAACTAGTCACTTTGTGTGGTAGAAAATGAAATCTATTCTATTATACCCTTAATTAAAATTCTCAGTGTTCAGCATAGTTTATAGACAGTAGGCAAGGAACAAGATCAAAATGTCTGTAGAGATTACAGGCCCTAAATATCTGTAGGAAAACATGACAATAGAAGTTGGTTGTTTTAGGAATTATATGCCCAGAGAATAAAGTAGTATTGTTGCTAGAAATATTTTGTTGTTGCTAGAAAAATTTGCAAGAGTTTTCTTCCTGTAGAAACCAAAGTACTAACAGAACTCGTGTATTATATAGATATTCATGTAAATGGATCTACATGTCCTGTCTCTAATTGACCTTAATTAGTTTATTTATGGTTAGTGTCTGCATTTTTGCTGAATAGATAGTAAGTGCCAATTGTTACATGATGAGAATACTTCTTTTTTAATTCATGAAGACTTATGTCTTGAGGTGCATGAGGTTTTCTATTATATATATTAAAAACAGTGGCACAATTCCATAGACATTTTTTTCTTGCTTCTTTCAGGATCTGCTGTTTTAGTTGCTATCAATATATAATGTTAAAGTATGTTCCAGGGATTGTGAGATTTTGCACGCATCAGGGCATAATACAATCCCTGTGTTACCTGTGTACAAACCTGTCTTCCTCCCTAGTTTGTCAGTATTTGTCATTGTAAAAGGAGATGGAGTAGAATAATTCTAGTTATGCAGGTAGTGGTTTAGTACTGGTTGATTTTAGTACTGATTGTGTTGAGTTTGAGTAGATTTGACTATAACTTTTATTTTGTTTTCCTCTTTCTCCTTCTCTCAATAGGTCTCAATTACAAAAAGCTAACAGATGAAAATGAAAACCCCTTGGAAACACTGGAGCCCATCCTTACAAGTCAAAATATCTTATCTATTTCCAAACTGGCTCCCAAAATTCCTAAAAAAGATGGCAGCATGCTGTCACCAAGCTCTATTTATACTGTTTGGTTACAAAAGCTTTTTTGGAGTGGTGATCATCATCTCATTAAAAAAATACCAGAAACCACGGATGAGTGGCTACATGCATATGATATGTGTTCAAAGTACTTGGACAGGCTTGATCCAGATGATATTGTCACTTTTATTGATGAAATTACCTTTTCTTCAAAAGCTGTCACAAAGGTAAGCCAATAAATATTGAAGAATTTCAGACCTCAGGTGAGGCGCAGTTTGATATAGTATCAATGAGAAAGTCTCAGCAAATTTTTACATTTTTCATTTTACAGATTTTAAAGATAAAATCATAAACCTGCCTTCCTTTGCTTACCTCTTCTTTTTATGACTGCCAATGTAAAAAAGATTTTTATTCAGTTAGAGGATTTAGCTCTGTGGATAGGAGAGTTTTTTTGTGGAATCCCAAAGTCTCTGTATTCTGATTCAGCAGAGAATAAGATATTCTTCTTGTGTATTTATTTATTTTACTTGTGCTTATCCTAAAATTTGTTGTGCCACAGGCTTGTGTTTACTACCAGACTTTTGCATTCTGAATAAGATGCTCCACAGAGAAGCGTTCTGGGCCAATGCATATGGTTTCTAGGCACTGTAATAATATAAATGATAAACTCTGTCATAATCTCCATCTGGCTGAAAGCCTGGTATTGAAAGAACGCGTGTTCATGTCTGTAACATACATTAGCAGAACTGCAGTTACTTTTTGCCCAGTGAAACCTACTTAAAAGGATATTTCTAACCTAAAATTTATCTGTACTTACGTATCTTTACTGCCAAGCACAAAAAAGAGATGAGATTTCTCAGGTATTTCCTTATTAAAAGATCTTGACATGACTTTACTAACTTAATTCGAGATTAAAAGGTGATAAAGAGGGAGTGTTTTCTAGATATTGTAATATTGTTATCTTCTCTATTCTGAATTGTGCTCATTTTCCAGAAGTGTTTATTCTCCATGTTCAGTGAGGTGTTGTTTGTTCCCTCTCTGGATATTGTTTTAGTGTTCCCACAACATTAATATTAATTTATTAGAACCCATCTAACCTGTATCTATACCAGAATTTGGTGGAAATTAGCTATTGATCGAAATCCTGGGAAAATGATAAGCGTTGCCAGCATGGTATTTATGCTTTGGTCTGTCTGTCATGCCAGACCAACACATGTTATCACTACTTCTGTCAGCTGTCTCTTAAGTCTTCTCAGCACAGCCACTGTCTTGTTTAGATGTTTTGGTCCTTTTTATCGCATAATCCTACTGATTGTTTCATGCTTATCAAGAAAGCCCGACACTCTCCCTGAGATTCAAGTCACCAGAGCTGACCCTGGCCTGAGGTGGCCAGGGAATGGCTGTTGCCTATGAGAAGGTGATACTGGCTTCACCACTAGTGGCTGCTTGAAACTCTTGCTGTTAATGTATCCTGGGCATCTCAAGATTATTTCTCATTGATTCCAGATGATGGATGCAGGGAGAGGATGGGTAGCCTCTACTCTGTATCTGTTTTGAAGCACATTGTTTATTTTCATTCGCTTTCTTCTTTTCAGGATTCTAATGCCGTTCCTCTACTCTCTTACGATGAGTAGGAGTAGCAGGAAGGAGGTACCAGTGGCAGAGTTATTGTGGTTGGGAGCCAAGCAGAACTTCGTAGCAGAAATCTGTTAGCTTTTTGGCCATGAAGGATACTCAAGAAGTATTTGAAACAGTTGGTCAAATCAGCTGCTGTAGTGTGTCCCTTGCACTGGGTTTGGGAACGAAACAGCTGTTGAACCAGCTTGTGAGTAGTTTTGCCTGAGGATCCCATCCAATTTCCAAGTGGAAGTGTACAATGAAAAATTACTGTTGTAGAACCTGAAAATTTATTTCTCAGAGTTCTCTTTCCTAACTTTCATCTGAAAAATGCCTCATACATAAAAGCTGCCTTTTGGCCTGCACCTTTTACTTAAAATTTTATCCTTTTCTGAGGCTGCACTGATCATGTGATCACTCTGTTAATCTCTAATTCAGCACTTTCTTCTCAGCCCAGTTCTATGGCCAAATACTTCATTATATCAGTTTCCCACCCCCATAACAGATGCACATTTCTCTATTTCATGGAAGCACTGATACTTAATATACGTAAAGGACTGAAAAAACCCCATGGTCATTACCATGAAATAATCTGTCACTCATAGTCTGTCACTGAGACAGCTGAGTTTTCTCACATAAAGAAAATTGGTGGATTTCTTTTAAGTGGACCCTGACAGGAAGCTTAAAATGAGATAGTGTTAACCAGGTTGCTTTAGGAGTGCTGAGAGGTGAGTTTGCTCTTTCTCCCTGTGTAAAACAAAACAAAAAAACCCCAACCAAACCCCAAACTAACTGCTGCATGCACACATTTCAAAAGGGGAAGGGAAGAAAGGAGAGAAAATAGTCCAGGGAGGTTTATGAAATGCCCTCCATTGTCATCATGGAACAGCACCATCATGTAAAAGCTCACTTAGTCAGACACGAAGAAGAAAAGTCTTGAGTGATGAGGAGAAATGGGGGTAGGTCTGCGTAGCAGTGTAGGCTATGTGAGCTGATCTTCAAGGGTACCATTGCTGTTGTCACCATGTGGGAGCTAGGAAGCAGCCATTGGTATCCCCCCTGCTGTTTCTATATATTAACAGTAGTAAGGAGGAGGAGGTGACAGGCCAGCAAGGCAATAGGAAGCCTCTTCTGCTTCTGTGTCCCTTGTATGATGGAAAATCTGGGAGCAGAATACATAACTGTACAAAAGGAAATGAAAACGCTGGATTTACTGCTGACTTCTGCAACTTCTCATTTTTACTGAGAAGCGGAAAGTGCTGGGCTTCGACAGTGACTCTGTTCTTCTCCTGTTCCCTTCCACTAGCTCTTCTTTTTACTTTTTGTTTTAAAAATTCATGTTTTAGCATAAGCCACTTCATTTCTGTGTAATGTCACATGAATTGGTAGAGACTAGAGGACAGCTGGAGTCTGATTTATTACTAAACCTTCATCCTGGTCACATAATGAAGCAGTTTGTATTAGCGTTGTGTGAGGATGCTGTAGATGCTAACTGCATTGTTGCTCCTTCTGTGCCACTAGTAAATGGACATCTGAGAGAAAAGAGGTAGTATTGAAAAATAAAGGATGATTACCTTTCCGATGAGTTGGGCCAGTGGTGACTGAATGGAAAGGTGGGTGCTTGACTGGGCAAAGGAGTTGAGAGAATGTCTGCATTGGAGAAATGGATGGGGAGTTTGCACTTGTGAAAGAGCAACTAACATTGTTATGCTGACATACTGTTTGGTGACAAGGTTTTAGGTGCTCTTACCTCTAAGTGATTCTTTTCTCCAATGTTTCTTGCAATGTGTAGAAATGAGTTACCTGGAAGATGAGATTCAGTTCCTCAACCTTAAGGGTTCCGATAAGTGGTGACACTGGATGATGGGAGCTGTGTGAGCAGAGGTGCATCATAGTGGGACTTTAATAAATCATAGACCCAAAGTAACATGGTTAATATACTGGATATTCTCTATGAGACAAATAAGACTGCTTCCCCAAATGTACTATCTTTTTGATATTTTGATCTGCTGTGTGTGTCCTACAGGAGATGTTTTACAGTTTTTGCAGGATTAAGGGTGACTTGTGAATCCAAAATAAGCCTTGATTGCTCTAGTGGCTAATTATTCATTTTTTAAAAATGCCTTTCTTTGCTAAACTGCATTTGTCTAGATTTGAGACAAAATAGGCCTTTTTTTTTGCTATAGTAAAGAGGTAATCATCAGTTTCACAGTCAGACATTCAACAGAGGCCACTTAACCTTGGCATCTGTCAGCAATTGAAATAGAGAGAGATGGATGCAATATTCCTGTTGTGTTTGTGGTAAATGAAATAGGTGAAGTCCCTTACTCTTCGTCAGTACCCTCCTCAGACACTGACGGAACTGAAGTATTGATCCTTTGACCACAGCGGCTCACTGCTGCAAGCAGTGAGAGGGTTCCCGCTTGTGGCACTTCCACTCGGAAATGCTTTTAATTCTTAGTAACTGTTAAGCTTTTTTTGACTAAATTTTCATTCAGTCCACCTCTGGATTGGTAAGCCTGGCCTCTTTGCATGTACGGAGCAGATTTCTTCCTAAAGGGGAGATATTCCAAATACTCAGTGGAACCACTGCTTATATTTTTGCATCCATTTTGATTCTGTCATTGCTTCTTTCAGCAACTCTGCTT
Source organism: Nycticryphes semicollaris (assembly GCA_013400055.1). NCBI lineage: Eukaryota > Metazoa > Chordata > Aves > Charadriiformes > Rostratulidae > Nycticryphes > Nycticryphes semicollaris. The sequence continues at coordinate 8,069 of VXBJ01005866.1, read as the reverse complement.
CTAAATAATGCTGACTTCATAGATTCTTAATTATAGTAATGATCATATAAACTTTTTTATCTTGATGATTTCCTGTTTATTCCCGTCTGTGATCCGTATGAAGCATTTTAGGTAACTTGGGCAGGTTTTTTTCCATTTATTGCCAGCATTTTGCTTCTTATGCTAGATAATCAATTATGTCTTCAAAGAAACATCTGTTTCAGATCTCATAGGTCATTGCCTTGATGTTTGTTGATTAACAGTACTCTGAAAAAAAAAAAGCCAAACAATAAAACCGAAAAACCAAACCCACATCTAAAAACAATTACTTTTTAAGTTGCTGTGTTTTCATAATTGAGGATACGCTACGAATGGGAATGGGTACAATATGTTGACTAAAGACTAGACAGCAAAAGTAGAATAAAAAAGCAGTGGTATCATTAGCTAGGTCTTGTATGAGAAACAAGTTGAAATTTTCTTACAAAGCCTCTTTCTCAGAGCCTTCCATAGGCTCCACCACATTCATTCAAACTATGGCTGATGATATTTTTTGTTTATTATGCTGTTCTTTATAACTTCTTTTCCAACTTCTGATGCAAAGGAAGAACTCTGCTTGTTACTTAATGCCTGAAGTTGAAAGGTTGACTTTTATTTTCTCAAGTTGGTAGTGCTGTTTTGACCATTTTCTTCACTTAAGCGGGAATATAATGTCCGCTTTTTGACCACTCACCAAATGGGTGAGGAATGGGAACTTGTTACAACTGGATATTAGCCTGCATTATGTTCTCTTTCAATTTTAATGATTATAAGTGGCATTTTTAAAAACTGTATTAAAAGCTCAGTTTAAAAAAAAAAAAAAAAAAGAAAATAAAAGCTCCAAGTAATGTTCAGTATCTTTTGTCTGACTGATTGAATTCTTAGTGTTGTAGAAAATGCTAAGGAGAAAGACAGGGCATGACTTTGCCTGAAGATATACAAGAAGTATGTTAATATTGTTCTTAAATAGCATGACTACATTCGGATGTTACCTTTTGAATTACTTGCCTTCTTTTTATCATTGTGCTTCAGTTTAGTTGGTTTGTCTTTTCTGAACCTATTTTTCTTCATGGGTATTGACAATACCTCTTTTTCTGATATCAGTACGCTTTTAGATACCTTCTTGTGCCTTCCCATTAATGTAGTTATTTGAATTAAATCTGCTTCAAGACTGCATAATAGGAAACTTTGTGAATAATGCCTTTGTCTTTAACTGGTTCCTTACATGCCTTAGAACTTTTACAGTGGTCTCCAGATGAACAGTACTGGGTCTGGCAGGGATGGAGTTATCTTTCTTCGTAAGAGTCCCAATGGGCCTGTGCTTTGCATTTGTAGCTAAAAGTGTTGATGGCTATTGCCACCATTATTTTTTTTTTTTTTTGCTATTGCTGAGCACTGCTAGCACAGCATCAAGGCTTTCTCTTTTTCTCAAAACCCCAGCCCTGAGTAGAATGCAGGTAGGCAAACAGTGGGGAGGGGACATAGCCAGGACCTAGGTTGGCCAACGAGGTGTTCTGTGCCTCATAATGTCATACTCAGTAGTAACAAAGAGAGGGTTGGAGGGTGTCTTCAGAGATGGTTGTTGCTTGGAGGTTGGCTTCTGTTGGTCTGCTTGTAAGAGGTGATGAGTGACTGTTTCTGCATCACTTAGTTTTGGTTTGTTAATTTTTTTGCACCCACTCTTCTTCAGGTATTAAAACTATCTTTATCTTGATCCATAAGTTTTCTTCCTTCTATTCTTCTTTTTCTCTCTTCCCATAGCAAATGGGAACCATAACTGTTTAGCCTACTTCTGAATTAACTAATGTAATTTACTTTCCATTCTATTATATCTGGCTGGCTTGTAGCTACATGACTTTTGGTTGGTGAATACATAAAGTTGTGATTTAGTGGTAGAGATAGGAACTGGACTGAGCATCAGGAAACATTTTTCATTAAAAGGGTGACCCATCACTGGCACAGGTTGAGCAGAGAGGTGATGGAGTCTTCCATGTTGGAGATATTAAAAATCCATCTGGAGATGGTCCTAAGCTGGCTCTAGGTGGCAGGGGGTTTCAATCAGATGCTCTCCAGAGGTCCCTTCCAACCTCAACCATTCTGTGTTCCGATGTTGCTGGGATCCCAGGAGGAGGCAAGCTCTTGCCATCATCTCAAAGCTGTGTGCTAATCACTGGCAATAAGAATGGCAGGGTCAACATTCTCATGTGCAAGTGAATGCTACTTATACAATACTTTATTAAGAAATACTTATGTATTCTGAAGGAACTTGGCTTCTGAGATGAGATAAATTATTACCCTGAGGAGGGAAATCTGTTGAGCTGAAGTCGTATGTGATATTCCTTGGTCTGATGATGAAATGAAACAGATTTTTAGGATTTTGCATTACATATTATAGCCTATAGAATTAAAAGTCTTTTTAAACTGTAAAAGCTTCTTACCAAAAAAAAAAACAACCAAAAAACAAAAAAAAACCCCAAACTTCTTTCACATGCAAACAAGGATTGAACTAACTTCTAGCTATTTTTTTTTTTTTAATCACTGGATATGATACCAAATCTCATTACTGAAGCTGACTAGAAGTACAGAGGATAGGCATTTGTGCTTTGGCATAAAATAACCACAGAAAGGATATGTTGGTACTGCTGCATTTTGGCACTACACAAATATGAATGCAAAATTAAAATAGTCTTTGGAAGAACTAGTATTCTCTTTTAATGTTCTATTCTGTGCATGCTTATGGTATCGTGACGTCTAAACTAGCAGTATATTCACACTGTTCTCTAGGATATAACAGATGGAATACTTAAATTGTTTTCCTTTTGCGTCTCTTAATTGCATTTTGAACATTAGAATGTACAGTAGAAGGAAAAAAATGAAGTATGTAGCTCTTCTCACCTTCTATGACGTTTATAAAATGGACATATAAATCATAGTCATTAAGTTTTAATGTGATATGAAGGAAACCTGATATTGGGACAATCAAGGGCAGATATCTGGGGAGGAATGCAGAGAAATTGCCTGAGCAGCCGGGGATCAGATTAGGAAAGCTAAAGCCCAGATAGAGTTAAATTTTGGCAGTCCCAGGCACAAATACAGGTTGGACGGAAAATGGATGGAGAGCAGCCCTGAGGAGAAGAACTTGGGGGTGTTGGTTGATGAGAAGCTCAACAGGAGCCAGCAATGTGCGCTGGCAGTCCAGAAAGCAAACCTCATCCTGGGCTGCATGAAAAGAAACATGGCCAGCAGGTCGCAGGAGGTGATTCTACCTCTCTATTCTGCTCTCATGAGATCCCCACCTGGAGTAATGTGTCCAGCTCTGGAGTCCCCAGCACAGGAAGGACATAGACCTGTTGGAATGGGTCCAGTGGAGGGCCACAAAGATGATCAGAGGGATAGAGCACCTCTCCTATGAGGGCAGGCTGAGAGAGCTGGGGTTCTTCAGCCTGGAGAAGAGAAGTCTCCAGGAAGACATTATAGCAGTCTTCCGGTATCTGAAAGGAGCCTACAGGAGGGCTGGAGAGGGACTCTTTGTCAGGGAGTGTAGCAATAGGACAAGGGGTAACGGTTTTAAATTGAAAGATTTGATATTGGGAAGAAATTCTTTGCTGTGAGGGTGGTGAGGCACTGGAAGAGGTTGCCCAGAGAAGCTGTGGATGCCCCATTCCTGGAGGAGTTCAAGGCCAGGCTGGATGGGGCTTTGAGCAACCTGCTGTAGTGGGAGGTGTTCCTGCCCATGGCAGGGGGGAAGGAATTAAATGATATTTAAGATCACTTCCAACATAAACCATTCTATGATTCTATGAGACCTTGTTCAAAGTAACAAAATGATGCTTAATATCTCTTGCTGGGAATGGAAATTAGTTTAGTTTGGAACTGAATGGTAAAATACTTTTTATATTTACCCTCTTAATGCTGCAAGTTTTCTTAGCTATTACCACAATGCCCACCATTTTGCTTTTATCATTAAAAATGTGCTGTAGACCATTATTGTTCACAGCTGCAGCAACTATAAAACAGGAGCAATCCTAACATCTTTCACTCTGTTGTTATTTGGGTTTGGTTTGGGTTTTGGTTTTTTTTTTTTTGGAGGGGGGCAATAATTTAAATACATAAACTGTAGAACCTTCTGCTACATAATCCTTATCAAGCTTTCTCTGTCTTTACAAGGTGGTAGTTTAATTCATGATGTAAACATCAATTTGACTTCCTCATGAAAAATGCGATGGCAGGTTGATTTTCTTATTTCTGTGCTATTTCAGTCTCTTTCCTACTTGAAAATTCAAGTTGTTTGGATGTCTTTGTCCTGTATTCCAGTAAATAAAACACCTGATATTAGAAGCACATGATGCTGTGGGTTTAGGCTGAGGAGGTCCCCATGCATTAGAAAGTATATCACAAGCAGCCTTAAAACTGAACTTGAAGTTATGAACTAACAAGCTATACATGAATTTTTAAAATCATATTTCAGACTTTGTTTTGGACTTGGAGCTGAAGTTGTTTTTCCTGACTGAAAAGCAGTTTGCTGCTATATCACTTCCCAAAGTAATATTGCTTTCTGGAAAGCTGGTAGTATCTGGTCATTGTCCAGGCTCTGTTCTGAAGTCCTAAAATCCATTCAGATGTACTATGATGACCCTTTCACATGCTAAATGTGAGAGCAGGGTAAAACTTCATTCAGTGTATGTATTACTCGACATTGAGGAAGTTAAACTCTGTGAGAAATTGAATGGAAAAAAAAAAAACCCCAACAAACAATCCAGACTTTCTTGTTTTAGTTCACTGGCTAGATATATCTAGTTGTAACTTGCCATTTTCTGCAATTTGTGCTTTAAATGCGTTGATTTAAAAGTTGTAGACCTCCTGCTATTTTTTTGCTTACAATTATAGTCTTAGGGATACATTTTACACAAGTAGTCTAATCCTAACAAAACTAACCTTAAGATAATTTTCATCATTTAGGATTTTCAGTTAATCTTGTAAAATGATCCCCAGAAGACTCTCAGTGCAGAATAAAATCAGTGATTAAAATGTGGCATTCTACAAAAATAATTAATATTATCAGGCATTTTTCACATGGTTTAATATGAATGAGATTCAACATCAAGAAAAGACAGGACAGCATGAGGAAGCAATGGAATACTGATCCTTTTAAAATAAATTACTAATAAGAAATAAGGTTGCTTTTCATAAAATACTTGATTTAGTTTTATGCTGTGCTGTATAACAGTGGAGCTACTTGACCTCTAGGCACTGCTGTAATACAAATTCTAGTTACAGAAGATGAATTATTAAACATTGAGTAATCTTTTTCAGCTGCCAGTTGAAACCAGGATAGATGTGACAAAGAAGGCTATTAAGGCAGTAAAACATCTTTCTGAAAAATCAAGGAGAAAAACTTCTGAAAATGACATGGAAGATTCTGAAAATCCATCTGTTGCTTATGAAGAAACTCTGAATCATTTGCAGCAATCTCTTGCTCATCTGGAAACACTCACTCACAGTTTTATCACTTACTTGAAAAACAGCGAACAGGTAATGATTACTGCCCAGGTGCTTGTTTTGAGTCTTGCAATGACTAGCAGTGAATGGATATCAATCTTCTGTCATATTTTATTAATGTTTTATAGATTTGTTTTTTGTTGACTTGGTCTTTGAAAATTCACTTCTACCATTCTTTTCCATAGAACGTAATAAATTTTGGTAAAAAAAAAAGACTCTGAATGATACATTCCTGTAAATAAAGAGTACGCCGATTCATGTTCCAAAATTATCTGTTCACAGGATACACTACAGAAGTATGGCTATTTGTATGATTTGTCAAGGTCAGAGAAAGAGAAAATCCATGACCAAGCAGTAGCTATGTGTATAGATGGTCAACCCCTAGAGATGATCCAACAGTTGTTACAAGTGGCTGTTGGAGATCTTGGCCTTTCTCCAAAGGATATTGTCCAGTGTGCCATTAAAAACATGGTGTGCACGTTAAGGTAAGTACACTGCCACGGTTAAGCCCAAAAACTTTTCTTCCATTTCTTTGAAGTTTCTTTTTGGTTGGTTGGTTTGATGTGGATTTTTGTTTGTTTGTTTATTTGTTTTGGGGTTTTTTTTGTTAGTTTGTTTTTGTAATGACTACTTGTTTGCTTTGAATGTGTGGATTTTGCAGAAAATTAGGCAGTAACAAGAAATGATCATTGGATCATTTATGCTCCTCTTTACCTATAGCTACATATTCAGATAAGACAGTTACAGTTTTCTGAGTTCGGGAAGCCTGGGCAGCCTGAAGAAAACAAACAAACCACAGAACTGAACTTATTCACTAGAGGGAGTTTTTAGGCTAAAAACTGTGGCGTTACAATATTGTTCCATTGTGCGTGTTTGCGCTTGTGAATTGTATCAAAAGACACGTTTGTTGGAAAGGATTGGTATAAAAAGGAGGGCTCATGAGTATATTTGTTCAGCAGAAATCTAGAAATGATTGCTGCCACAACAGCTAATCCTACAGGAAGAATTAGAATTTCCATCTTTGGAATAACATGATGGGGTATTTCTGGGAGCTGTTTTCGGTTTTGGGTTGGGTTTATTTTAATGCTTTTTTATTTGCAAGGTTTTGAAAAATGTGTTTGTCATTACAACATAGGCCATAAATTTTTGTTCTTTGTTCACATAAAGAATGTTTTTTAAAGTTTTTGCTCTTGCATCTCCCTTTATGTCGCATCCTACCCTTAGATTAAACAGCAAGTGTGAGTGCTTTATGCTTCCTACAGCACTTGAAAGCAACAATGATAGCTAAAAAACCTCCAGCCTGCTAACTTCTTGGAGAGGAACAGATTTCTAATGTGAGGAAGGGAGTTGTTTTTATCAACTCTTTCCGTGTTGTCATCACTACTGTTTCTTGCTGTTACTAGTGCCATCGTGCTACAAACAATCCCACATTTTGTACCAGAAGCAAGGCTTCATCTCCATTTTTTTCTGGGACCTCAGCAATTGTCTTTTCGGTGGCATTACAAAAACCAAATAACCAGCCTGTTCACACAATGTGGTTTTAAATAACAGAGAAATAGGCTAGGAGAACAAAAATTGCAACATAACTAACTTCCACACAGTTTGTACTTATGCATCCCTGAATAATTTTGTTGAGATCCGTGTGAGGTGTGAATGATACAAAGGAACATGGGATGGAGTTGATGCTGACCATCTTAATCTTGTTACTGGTGAGTTTAAAGCTTGCATTAAGTTCAATACAATGATCTTTTAGTTGAGTGTGTCCATTGAGGTTCAATCTTTTCCTGCCATAGTAGAAATGAGAATATTTATTAAGATGCTGAATTAATAGGGGATGAGGTTTGGGGACTGAAATGAAAATCCATGGATCAAGGGTACATTGAAAATGATCTGTTGGGATTAAATGTGTCTGTGAAGGTGCTGTTGTTCTTTACCGAGGTTTAGGATACATGAAGTCCATGAATTTTTATAGCCAGATAAAAGCATCCTGTCCACTTCCCTACGAAGATTCTGACCCATACATTAGGGCAATGGAATCCACGTGTCTGTCTTGGTGTTCTGTGTCAGAACAACATAGCCAAACAGCACACTCTGTCTCCAGTGCTGCTGGACTAGAGCCGAGATGTGAAATTCTCAAGACAGCAAGTAGACAAGCAGAGAATGAAGTTCTGGGATTTTACATCCTACATCCTTGTCAGTATTTGTGTTCCCAGGATGAAAAAAATCTTTTTTTTTTTTTTTTTTGTCATCATTGTTGACAGAATATTAATGAGCTCTTAAGAAACCTCTGTCCATGATGCCTCTTTCACTTCTGTGATGTCTCTTTCTCCTTCAGAGCAGCGTGAAAGTATTCACTTCAGCTTTTTCCCTGCAGTCAGGTGAAATTAATTCATCAGTTTTTTTTTTTTTTATTTTCATTTGAGGAAGCTCTCTTGGATTTAATGTTACTGAGTGATACTTGTTGCCTCTTCCTAGCTGGGTCTTTGATGTCCTGAATATTCTAAATGAAATACCATTGTATCTGTAACCTAGTGGTTTCAGTAGAAATATTTTCT
>VXBJ01005864.1:213597-315236 GCA_013400055.1 Nycticryphes semicollaris | reverse complement strand
TCCGCGCCTTTTTCCCAACTATTGAAGGCACCAAATAAAATGCTTTTTCCCCATTTAGCTGCTTTCCTGCCCAACTCTACCAAGGGGGCAGGGAAAGGCGCACCGGCGGGGACGGGGACGAGCCACAGGCGCCGCGGGGCTGCGACGGGGAGGGCTCTGGTTCCGCTGTCCCGTGCAGCGGTGTCCCCGCTCGGCGCCGGACCGCTGCCATCAGCCGTCCGCCGCAAAAGGGCGTTTCCAGCCGCGCGGAGGCGCGCGCTCGTGCCCACACCCGGCATGGCGGTCGGCGGCTTCAGCTCCGATCTCGTTTCGTCCGCCGGTGGCAGGGAGCGGGCGCACGGCTTTTCGTACTCGGCATGGCCGCCAAGGGGGCCCGGCAGCGGCCGCGGGCTGGAGGTGGCGGGGAGCCGGCCCGGCCGCGGTCGGAGGCCGCGATCGCGGAGGAGGCCCGCGGGGAGTAGGTGTCGGAGCGCGCGGCGGGGAGCAGCGGGCGCCGGGGGGCAGCGGGCGCCGGGTGCGTGATGCCCTCCCCGGGCGGCGCGCGGAGATCTTACATGGGCGGATTCTGCAACCGTCACTTGGACGGGATCGCGGCCGTCCTTCGGGGCCCGGCAGCCCCAACGCCAGCCGGGCGGTGTCGTTTGCGAGCGCCCGCCCAGGTACTTCCTCGCTGCTGGGTTCCGTCTCAAACGTTCCCGCAGTCCCGCGCGGCCTTGGCGGGTGCCTGGCCGGGTTGGCGTGTGGGGTGGAAATGGGTCTGCCCGGTCTTCCTGCGGTGGAGCTCCAGCCGGGCCTGGGGCAGCTGGTGCGGGGCCTTGCTCTCTTGTTGAAGAAGTGAGGGGCAGGTCCTGTCGGGCTGTCTGCACTGGGTCAGCGCTGGGTTAAGCATTCGGGGCCGTTAGTCCGGTGTGGTGAGAAGGAATGATAGTCCTTCCTTGGGAGGAGACTGGCATCCCCCAGTCAGAGAAATCAATGAATGAAAGACTCCTCTGTCCTTAACACAGTGCTTAAATGGCAGAGATGCAAATATACTTGTTGGTTCTTTGTGTGGTGTCACCTTGCTAGTTTCAATCTTGTTACTGAGTCTTCTTGGTGCATATTTTTATTTTTTCTTTGGACTAGATCATCTGGGAGCAAAGCAGGACAAGTTTGGGCCCCTGAAGGATCGACAGCTTTCAAGTGTCTCATCTCAGCCAGGTTCTGTGCAGCTCTCTTAAGCAACATCTCTGATTGTGATGAGACGTTTAACTATTGGGAACCGGTAAGCAGCTTTCTGTCCTTGGAGGCCCTCGCGAGTTTGTAGTTGGCCCATGCAAATGCAGATTGATCTAGAACCTTCTGCTTATCTCTGTGTTTCAAAGAGAAATTATCCTACTCAAGAATTCAGAGATGAGAAATGCAAAACTGTCAACTCTGTGTGATGCATATTCACTTATATATTAAATCTCCATTGTAGACACACTACCTCATTTATGGAAAGGGGTTTCAGACGTGGGAGTACTCTCCAGCCTATGCCATCCGCTCCTATGCTTACTTGTGGCTTCATGCCTTACCAGCCTTGTTCCATGCTCGAGTTCTACAAACCAACAAGGTAAGTTGAAAGATTCTTTTGAGATGAATAAACACATCTTTAGTCTGTGTTAAACAGCTGCTTTGTTTGTTGTCAGAGGCAAGAGAATTAGTGTTTACAAAAATACTATATTGTTTGCAAACAGTAACCTCCATGTAAGGATTTGCAAGGGTTTGTGAGCTGACTCAGGATACAAGGAAGAGTGAGTGGGAGTTGCAGGGAAATGCTGTCAGTTTCCAGTTTGCTTGAGAAGCTATCCCAGAGGGGCTGGTGGCTCCTTGGCCTTTTGAAAGTGTGCAAACCTTGGGTCAGTTTCCTGGCAGCCACCGGCTCTCATTCACCCTTGTGAATTTCACCCTGATGCTTTAGAACACCATATTGTTTTCCATGCCAGCTATCAATGACTGTTCTGAGTATTTTTTTCAATATACTCTAAAAAATAAATTAGGATTTTGCGAACAACTCACAGAAATGGAAAAGAAAAAGGACTGAATGTGCAATCTACTTGAGTATCCATTGTTGTACTTGGCATATTTCTGCACAACATAAAACAGAGGAGGGGTAGTTTTGGTAATTTCAGCGGACTGTGTTCAATTCCTGTGCTGTAAGGGATTTCGGTGTTAGAGGGCTAGGCCTTGAGCTGCTATGATCTTCAGCATCCCTTGGTGTGGGATCTGGGTCTACAAGAATAGGCTCATCTAGCACTGCCAAACTTGCTTCATCCTGTTCAGAACTGTTCTTCTTGGGAACAACTTGTTAATAATAGGTGCCTAAGCTTCATTGTAAACCTTGTTCAGACTCTGAGTATGTCTCCTAGGTTCTTATCTTCTATTTCCTCCGATGCTTCCTGGCCTTCATAAGTTGCATTTGTGAACTCTACTTCTACAAGTGAGTATTAGAAGCTGTCTACAGTGAATGTTTTGGAGCAACATGAGTAACATACTTAGTTATTGCTACAGGAAATACACTCTGAAATTCATGTCTGATAAATTGGGCTACTTCACAGTGAACCCTGAAAGTATGTGTTCTCTTGATAACTGTAATGAAACGTTGTTCAGAACTCCACCGATAGGACAAAATTGTATTTTCAGATTTGCTACCCACATCTCCACTCCAGCATTTTGTTGACCACACTTGTTCTCTCAGGGTGGGAGTCTTGTAAACTGAGCTCTGTTGGAAGAGAGTCTGTTCCTTGTTTGGTTATCACAGTGAATTTTCATGGAATACATTGGTTGTTGCTGTCTGTAATGTATCTGCCAATGACGTTTACATCCACTAAAAGGAGTAGCCAGAACATACAATTATCTTGTCTAAGATGGATTTTTATTTTCATCTGTTGCCTCTTTGTTTGTGGCTTTCAAACTATTACCTTGCATGACTTTTCTGTTGGCAGTAGTCTAGTTTTAAGAATGTGAGATATGGCTTTTTGCATAATGGGATTTTGAGAGGTGTAAAAATCTTACAGTAGATTGATGTTACAACAGCAGTGCAGACTCCCTAAGTTTCTGAGATTTCCACATGCACAACTAACACTGGTAGAAGACAACTCTCTTCTAGAGTTTCTTACTAGTATAACTTAGAAGGATCTGAAATCCCAGGCTAGAGACAGTCATACTGGTCTTCAGGTGGCCTTCAGCACCCACCTTCAAGCTCTCAGAGTGCTTCATGGATTATTTGTGCATTGAGTACTGGTCTTTTGTGTACTGAGTATATTTTTGTGGTCTCTAATTCTCTCCTGTTTCTTTAGGGCTGTGTGCAAGAAGTTTGGGCTACATGTGAGCCGCCTGATGTTGGCCTTCTTAGTACTCAGCACTGGGATGTTTTGCTCATCTGCGGGTAGGTTTGCTTAGCGATGACACTAACCATTACTTTGTCCATAGAAACCAAAGACCAAGAGAGAAGAAAAGCACTAAAATGCCTCTCTAGCAATCTAGCAATGGTTGTATTCTGTTGCAGGTATTTCTCATGGCAGATACGATGACAGAGTACGTGTTGGTTCAAATGGTGTTCCCTGCATCACTCTTGTAATCTTTCCATTTCCAGGGCATGTTTATTGCTGCCTCCAGTCTCTTCTCAATGGGCCATGCCTTTTAAACAGGGTCTTGCCCTACCTTTCTTGAACATATTTTATTGCAAGGAAGGAGGGTCATATTTTGGCATTGTCATTTGCCTCTGTGTCCTGCCCCTCTGGCTGGTTGTACCCATTTGCCTAGCCAACCACCATCAGACTTATAAAACACCTGCTGTAGTTAATGAGTGAAGTGCAAAGAGAGACTTTGAGCAATTTTTTTTTTGCTTTCGTTGAAATGAGAGTGTCCAGTGTGAAAGACGGTTAGCCTTATCTTGGCCTCATTCAGTTCTCCTGCTGTGGGAAAGCCATGCTAACCCCTTTCTTTCCTTCTGTTGCAGCTTTCCTCCCAAGCAGTTTCTGCATGTACACCACGGTGATTGCCATGACTGGCTGGTATATGGACAAGACCTCTGTAGCAGTGCTGGGGGTGGCTGCTGGAGCCCTACTGGGCTGGCCCTTCAGTGCAGCTCTTGGGTAAGGAGAGGAGAGCTCAGAAGTTCTGCAATTGTCAAATGCTTCTTGCTTGCTTGAAGAGAATGTAGGTGGCTGGAGTGCTGGAGGAAGAAATTAGTGGGGACTGAGCTGCCAGCCTAGGCCAGGATCATTGCTACATCGATTGCTTTTGAAGAACTTAGGTTGGGAAGATTTCCTGACCCTAATATACTGAGAGTAAGACTAAGACTCAAGCTGGATGACTGAAATATGGAGCCTAGTGAAATGATGGTTCTGTTCCAGCTACTGTCCCATTTGCTTTGAAGGGGCAGGAAAACCTGCAGTGGGGAAAAACAAAGTCTCTAGTTGATACCTGGTCTCTCTTTCAGGCTTCCCATTGCCTTTGACTTGTTGGTACTGAAGCAGAGGTGGAAAAGTTTCCTAAACTGGTGTGTGGTGTCATTGATCCTGTTTTTGGTAAGTGCCTGTGACAATGCAAAGAGGGAATGGATTGGGAATGCGATAGAAGGGGTGAGTTCCATTAAGAAAATCACACAGAGCTTTTGGACAGTCCAGCCAAAAGCTTCTGGCACTTTAAATAATAGATGCTTTCTTTCAGGTGCCCTTGGTAGTTGTGGACAGCTATTACTATGGGAAGCTGGTAGTTGCACCTCTCAACATTGTTTTATACAATGTCTTCACCTCTCACGGACCTGATCTCTATGGTGAGTTTAAGATAGGAAGGCAGTCGGCGGTTTTCTTGCTGCTGTCTGGCTGCCGTGACCCACCTGGTCTTGATTCTTTTTCTGACGTGCTCTAAAGCACAAACAACCTTCAAGCTCCAAAGGGCTGCAGTTCCAGCTTTTTACCACATGATGTCTCCCTCGAGCTGTCAATGCGCAGACTATTGTCAAATTTCTCCAGGCTGAGTTAAGCTGCTTTTGTTGCTTTCAAATTTCAGTTTCAAATTCTGTAAACTGTCGCGAGATGTCTCAGCGTTACAGCAGAGAACCGTCAGTAGCAAACGTTTCTGAGTGCTATGCGAGTGCAAGAGGCATAAGCAGTACATGTGGGTGTTTGTCAGCTTCAATCGAGTTCTTGGCTGTTGTTCCTCAAAGTCAGGCCGCAGAACCATTGGGAAAGTGGGTAGCAGCGCAGAATCCATAGTTCTCGTGGTTCACAGATTTTCTGCATCTGTGCTCTGCCTTGGGAATCTCCTTGCTTATTGGCAGTGTATGGCCTGGGCTTTGCTGGAAGCAGAACCTGAGGTTACCATAAAGACATCTAATCTGCAGGCAAATCATCTGCCTATGAGGGATTCCCTGGTACTTGCCATTTAGATTACTGTGTGACCCAAATCTCAGGTCTGAACCTTGATGTCAATGCTGTGTCGGGTGTTTTTTGGAGCCGCCACTGCACTAAGTCGTTCATATTGTGTAATTCTAGAGCTGGAAAGTATATTTCTAGCAGGGTTTCTGAGGGGCTGGCAGAAACTTCAGGGAACTTTGAGTGCAGGGTCCCCGCGCCATCTCTGTCATCTGTTTAAGCCCTGTTGAGATATTCTAGGAGGGATTCAGCAGTGGTTAGTGTCAAGGCTTTCTCTGGCAGTGCCCTGCAGGGCATATTTGTTGGTTCATTAGAAGGGCTGTTTCTTGTCCTGCTGAGTGGTGATTTGTTACTTGTGCTGTGGCGCAGCAGGGCAACAGCTGCTTTGCCATGGTTCTTAATCTCTGCAGAAGAGCTCTGAGGTCTGTTGCCGTGAATTTTCTGTAAGGAAACTCCAGACTCTGTCTCAGGTTTTGGCATGGGCTTGTGCCTGACCTTTTCCACAATGGTGCATGAGTTGTTTCCAGAAGCCTCCAGGGACCAATCTATTCTGAAGTGTTTTATTCATAGTGACATTCATATAAAATCCTCAGGCTAGTAAAAGAGCTCTTGCTTGAAATGGCTCTTTAATGCAATGTGGCCAGGACAAGCTGTGCGTTTAGAAAGATTCAAAACACTTGGGAAACATAACACTACCAGGGGAGATGAAAGGCTGGCCAGTCCTTTTTTTTTTTTTGGAGCTGGGATTTCCCAACTTTCACATGATGGGAGCAGGAACTCCTGGAGGTTGCAGAGTCATCAACCCATATCTTCTTCAATGTAAGCACCATGGTCTTTTTCCTTTTACTTGCCTTGTCAGGAGACAAGGTTTGATTTATTTTAATTTTTTTTTGTCTTTAGCAATATACTTCTGGATAAGTAGAGTCTGTGCAGTGACTGTTTCCCTGGGCTGATTAGGTTTCTACACCCAAAGAAAAGTAGTTTCTAAGTGTATATCCTGAAGCTTGATTCTGACGCTTTGGGATGTTTTTGTGTACATATGCTATAAGAATGCACAATTTGTGACAAAAGTTTTGTCCCACTTCCTGTGATCAGAGCCTTGGTTGTGACTTGCAGTGCGATGGCACTTTGGGAAGCTTTGTTCAACTTGGACGAAATGTGCTGGAGCTGATTATATGACACCTTGCTCTGTTGAGTCCTGGTTCTTAAATAGAGTGAAAATAAATGAAATGCAGAAAGCAGACTGTTTATTGTACTAGCACTGAATCAGACTTGCTTAGGATGAGGGCTGTGACTCATGATCAAATTATTGCGGTTTAGTTACTGCTCAACAGCTGAGCTACAGTTCCTGTCTGCGTGCAGGCTTTTAGCCTGTGACAAACACAGGGCGGGGCACCTCAGTTAAAGCCTATTTTACAACTCTTCTGCTTTGTCCTGAGCCGCCCTCACCATTGCTGTTGTTAAGCTGCAGTATGGTAGCTTCTTAATTTATATTCACTTGGGTGTGAGTTTGATTTCTAGAAGTGCTCCCAGAGCCTATCACAGAGCACAAAGTACAAACCAGTTTCTGGCTCAGTGTCTGACAGTGCTTCCAGTTGGTTATCCCCATGGAACCGCAGTGCCATGAACACATGGGCCACAGTGTTCTTCCCACTGCTTTCGTCATTCTCTCTCCTATGGCCCACATCTGCCTAGCTCTAGCATGTGAGATACTTGCAGGAAGTTAAATCTTCTGTCTCGGTCTGAAGGTGATGCTGCTGGAAGCACGTTCCCATCATTGCTGTGCATGGAGAGTTCCTTAGTGCTCCTTCCTGATTAAAAGATGGTCTGGATCAGGACTTCTTTTATGCAACAGGGCAATTAGGTTGTTCTTTTTTTTATGTTGCAGTTCTTTCTCAGATCACTTTGAGTCGTTGTGGATAACAAGAATAAAAGCATTTTGCCCTGTGAGGCATTGAGACTGAATGCCTCTGAATGGGTGAGTCATCACAGTGACCAAGCCTATTGCTTTTTGGCTGGTGTCTGTGAATTATTTAACTTGCCTGTGTAATGCACTACTTTCCTCTGAATTTTTTGGTTTTTTTCTCCTCACTCAGAGAAGAAAATTCCTCACTGGAGAAGGAGAGGAGGTTCCAGTGCTTAGTTCTTGGGGACAATTCAGTCACACTGCAAAAAAGTCTGAGAAAGTAGCCTTCTTGTTAAAGCTGTGCTTCAGGCCTGCTGAACCCTTTATTAGCAGAGTCCCTCAGGTCACCTCTGGGTCTTTAAGCCTGTATCTGGATTGTGGAGGTGTGCTTCACGAAGTGTCCTTCATTCCCAGGCTACCAAATCAGAGACAGGACTAGAAAAAGCCATAGTTAGTTTTCTTTACTTTCTATAGCAGCCAGAGCAGGTAGAAGGGAGACAGTATGGATGTTGGTAATATCCTTTAAAGACTTGGGACTTGGCTGTGCTGCGCAGGTTAATTGTAGCCAGAAAACACGGGAGAGTAACAGTTTGCATCAGTTTCAGAGGCTTTCTGTCTTATCCTTGCATCTTTAAAGCAGATGTTGTTTATAGCAGTGGGAGTGGGGAAGCAGGCTCCAGAACCCAGTTCTAATCCTTTTTTATGTAAGGAGAGGCCTTGGTATTCCACAGAAGTAGTTACTAGAGTGGCCTAACCAGTGTTAACCCTGCTTTAAGTCTTTAGGAACCTGTAGTATTGTGTCAGAAGAGAATCTGGAGGCAGCAGGGCTGGGAAGAAACCAAACACGCACTTTTTCTAATGTTCACTGGAAGATTTACAGTGTGATACCCAGACTGCCTCAGGTTTTCCCTCATAGGCATATCCCAGTCATCAGCCCCGACTTCTAGGAAGAATAGTACGCTTCAGTCTTAAAATTATCTGTTTTGCACATATGTTCAATATCTGTCCCAGTGATTATTTAGAATTGCTGTCCTAAAATGTGAAAAGTCACCGATGGTCTAGAGAAGAAGGAAGGGACATTGGCACTATTGCAGTATTGCCACACAAATAATGCTGTCATGTCCATCTCTTGATGTGAACTTTCAATCTACCATATCCCCTATTCAGCCTTTTGCAGGCTGAGGATTGTGCTTGTGTGGGACCTGCAAGAATTATGAAGCACATAGAGGGAAAGAGAAGGTGAATTTCTAATAATTCACTCCCTTAAGGCCCCTTACTCCCCAGAATCCAATTTGCTTTCAGTGCTAATAGCTAAAGGTTTCCTAAATGAACCTCAGTTGCTTGGACTTGCCCTTAGTAACTCCCAACAACCTGTTTCTAGCATTACTAGTGCAGCTTGTAATCATATTTAGATGTAGGAGCTGCAGAGGTTTCGCGTTTTCCTTGCTGCTTTTCAGTTGTCTGATTAATTTCAACATGGACCCTATTTAAGTGGCTCTGATTGCAGGAAATTGCTGCGGCATGTGACACATGTCACAACAGTGCAGTGATTAAAGCCCCCGCGTGTCATTTACTGACTGATTGAGCTAATCACACCGAGAGAGTGGCAAACGTGTGGAGAGGAACTGGCATTACTTATTGTTCATGATTTTAAGCATTCTGAATTAAGAATCCAACTAAATGCCTGTTGGACTGGAATTTCTTTCAGTCTACATCCTTTGAAGCTTGCAACCAATACCCAAGTATATCATTTTAGGAGGCAGATGTGGCTTGCCTCCTGCTTGAAGCTAACCTGCAAGGACAAATTGAAATAGGGACATTTTAAACAGTATTGACTCTGTACCAAAACCAGCTTCTGGATGAACCTTAGTGGCAGAGTCTTACTGGGGAGAAGAGTGCATGCAAACACTTTTTCTTGTTCCTTTTTAATATATTTTCTATTTCTATTTCAACATGTAGTATACATCATCACTCCAGAATTACAATGATCTCTTATTAGCATTGTGTGGTTTTGTGTTATTCCTCTGTTATGTCTCTGCAATTGGAAAGAATGAATTTGAAGTCAAGTTTCTGAGTTTTACAAGTTTCTGCCTCTACTACCTTGCTGTGTAGGCTTTCTTAACGCAAGGGTGAGTCCTGTGTCACAGAACTCTGCTGGGCAAGGCTGACTGTCAGTGACTTGCAATTAATGAGCAGCAGATGTGGTATTGACTACAACCCAGTGAAAAAGGAAGGAGAAAAATAATTTCTGAAGACAATGAAGTACCTTGGGCAGACTTGATTGTGGGATATTCTGGTGCCTTTGTATGGCTATTGACTAACTCTCATGCCACTGTTACTGCAGTTTTATAGGTGAGGGGCAGAAACATAAGACTACTTTGAGATGGCTCAGGCTCATTCCATGAGGCTGCATCCTTTGTCCAGCTACAAGGTCCTCTGTCTACACCCTTCCATTCTTTGGTTCCAATATTCTTGCAATGGGGAGAATTGATGTCTGCTGCTGATTGTCTCAGTCTGTGTCAAGCGGAGCGGGAACGAAGCTGCTGTTACATCTAGATCTCATACATGCCTGTGTTTAAAAATTCTTGTTTCCTTTTCTAATCCTTTAGGTACAGAACCCTGGTCCTTCTATTTCATCAATGGCTTTCTGAATTTCAATGTGGCATTTATTTTGGCGCTGCTTGTGCTGCCACTGACTTGTCTTATGGAGTGTCTGCTTCAGAAATTCCGTGGTGAGTGCAATACAGCTGTGAGAGCCAAGCACAGACAGTCTGGGTCTCAGCCTTGTTACTAAACAGGGAGCTTGCCTGCCAAAGAGCAGCTTTCCTTTATTGGAAGTGAAACTAGGTTCAGGGAAAGTCTTTGGAATAATAGGAGAGTTCCTAGAGCTCATTGCTCTAGTATGGTATTGACCCCACAATGGAGTTGTGGCATAGAAAAAACATGCAGTGAGATGCATCTACTTGCATGCTGTCTGCAAAAGGGCAGAAACACGTTTTTCTCTTTAAGGATGATTCCTGTGTTTCCTCCCTCCACCTCAAGAACAGTGTGTTATCAAGGCTGAACTATCCATACACAGTAAGCTTAACAAGTGCGTGGTACATAAACTTTAGCCAGACATGCAGACATGCACACTCATTAGAAATAGCCCTGTCAGAAATCTTGAGGGGGAAAGAAACTATGTACTAGTTGTTTCCATCTTATCTGCAGCTGGAAATTGTAGCTTTTAGAGTTATTTGGGGAACATTTGCTGGTTATTCCATCGTTACTTTTTTATACGATCGCCAGAATATTATCTGCAGCAGCATGAGAGAATGGAGTTATTATTTCCTTTTTGATTGTTGGGTGTGAGCCTCCAGATGGGCAGCCTCTGGGTTCTGCTGCTGCTGCCCATGTTGGGTTTGGAGCTGGACTCTTCTGTGCATTGTGAAAGTCACTCTTCAACTCGAAGGACTGAGCCCTGGCAGGACAGCCTTGCTACGCCGTGCTTTGGGAAGTGTCCTCATAGGTGTGCATATACTGAGATGAGAGAAAGGAGGAACCAGAATATTCCCTACTTAGTCTTGGGCTTTCTCTTAAATGAAACAACATCAGTTTAAACACATGACTTTTGGCAACTGACTCTAGGGAGGAAAAAGTTGTTGAGGAAATGTGAATTCCTCTCTGCCATTTTGCTAAGGAAGATTCATCAAGCATCCTCAACAGCCTTCAGATTCATCAGTCCAGTTAGTGCTGCACTCTCTGTTTTGTTACTGAATATAAGAAACAATAACATCATAGTCCTTGCTGAAAATGTATGCAACGGGTATTTGCTTATATCTGTTATTTGGATATGACTGATATACTGACAGGAACCAGTAAAAGTTCAGTAGGAAATCCTGGAGATGCAAGGTTTCCTACTGTTCACTTGGTGTTCTCCTACTTAACAGCAGGAGCAATTCTGAGGAGTGCTTTGTTCTTATTGTCTGTGAAATGTCGTTAGCTTAATTGCTTAACTCTACTACTGTTGGGAGTAGCAAAGGGGCAGAAAAGGGACTGAAAATTGTCAGGCACTGTAGAACCCTCCTCAGTGTGACTAAAATTCAGGGTAATTGTTGTTATTTTTGAATCAGTTATTTCCTCCATT
The DNA here is from genome assembly GCA_013400055.1 of Nycticryphes semicollaris. Taxonomy (NCBI): domain Eukaryota; kingdom Metazoa; phylum Chordata; class Aves; order Charadriiformes; family Rostratulidae; genus Nycticryphes; species Nycticryphes semicollaris. The sequence continues at coordinate 303,805 of VXBJ01005864.1, read as the reverse complement.
AAGCAGACGGTGCCTGAGAGACCTCTCATGCTATTGTTTTTGTAATGAAGCAGTGAAGTTTGTGGAAACATCAGTTGCTAAACAACCATTTGTATGTGAAAGGGTTGGTCCAGAGGTGATCCTTTCTGATCTTTGTATGTATAGCATAGTGCACAGCAGGAAATCTAGTACTTCTGGCTACCCGTTTAGACATGTCACTGCTTGATGGATTTAGTCTCATGCTTGGATTCAGTAACTCAGTCATTTATTTTCTGCTTTTGATCTTCTAAAGTCTATTGAAATGGGTAGTATTGTAGGAATCTACAAAAAATCTCTGAGCAAAATTCTATATTAACTGTTTGCGCGTTACCTGGATTTTAGCAACACTGCTGCTACGAACGTGACGTGTTTGTATCTGAAGGTAATGGTCTGGGTCTGAAGACTGGGCATTTGAATGTGCAAGAGAGGGAATAGGATAAACCCCTCATTCTTACATTACTACTTTGCTGAGTGTTTGTTTCTTTCAGTTCAGAATCTGGGCCGTCCCTACTGGCTGACACTAGCTCCTATGTACATATGGTTCATGATTTTCTTCAGTCAGCCCCACAAAGAAGAGAGGTTTCTCTTTCCCATCTATCCCCTCATCTGTCTCTGCAGTGCTGTGGCTCTGTCTGCTCTTCAGGTAAGTTTTAGTGAAATGCATGCTTTTAATGAGCTCATACCTTTAGGAAGCATAACTGCTACCTGACTTTAACATTGCTTCCCAAAGTTTGATAACATTTGCAGAATATCTGCATCTCGGACACAATATACAGTAATAACACGATTCAGGACTGTCTTATGCATAACTTTTGATCATTATCTTTAATGTTTCATTTTTGAAACATTTTTCATGGACGTGTTGAGACTCTGGAAGCAAAATCCACAGCCCTTCTAACAGTGAAGTGTGCGTGTTGCTGATTTGACAAATTAAACCATAATGTTCCTGTACAGGTTGATTGAGAGTATATGCAAAACTATTAGCCCTCTGTAAGATGTGATGTAAAACCAAAAATATTTGGGATTTCCCTCCTGAGTGTCATACAGAATGAACTTGTCTAACAATCTTGGGCTTCAGTGCAGACTGCTTCACAGTCCAGCAAAAAAAAAGATCAAATTTAATGGCTTTATAAGGTGATCACATTAGGACCTTGTCTGGGATTGTGTGAAGTGATAAATGGTTGAGAATATTTCCTTGCCTCCAATTATTTCACGATGACTTTGAGTTGCTCTCCTATCCCAAGTGGGAATTTCTGGTGAGAAGCAGTTGTGGTGGTGTTGTGCCAATACAACACAACAGCCAAGAGGTGTCAGAAAGATTAGTGACTTGCTTGTAGCATTGTGCCTCCCTTGTCTGCTGTTACCCAAGCTTTAAGGGGCAGGAATGTGTGTGTGTAGGAAATGTGTTTTGTTGTAATCTAGTAGGAATCCTTCACTGATTTGAAAAAGGAAAAATGGTCTCATGTAAGCATTGGGAATTGCATCAGACATTTGGAAGAGGCAAAAATTGGATGTTTAGTAAATATCACTTAAAACACTTCATAGAGTAAAGCACTACTAATACAGATTGCTATAAACCTTCCCAAAGTTCAAAATTATTCCTCTTTCCTCTGTTAAAGCAGGAATGCAGTCGCTAGCCTCGCTTAGAATACTAGATGTAGTTCCTCCTGGATATTCCCAGAAAGGCTTTTAAATTAGAAAAACCTATAGGGCTTTTCTCTTAACAATTGCAGAGTGCCTTGCATTTAAAGGTGGGTGCAGAATGTGCTGTGTATTCTTTTATTCACTTCAAAGCTGTAGCTTGTGCAGACAGAGCAAACAACCACAGGTCACTCAGTAAATCTGGGTCATGGAACTGAGATGATGTCAGTCCAGCATTGACAATGAGCTCTGCCTGTGTAGGGACGTTCTCCAGAAGTCTCTGAAAGGGACACTTGCTGCTGGTTGACCTGGGAACAACCAAGCTGGAGCCCTGGTAGAGAGCACTTTACAGCTTGAGTAGAGGCCTTCCTATGGAAAAGAATTGAAAATGTCTTTAAGTACCCTAGATTATCAGTTAAGATATGTGACTGAACCATGTGAGTTTCTGTGCATTTTTTTATGGGTCTGAATGAAAAAATGAAGACCAAAGATCTAACGGGAGATGAAGGCACTGCCATAAGGTCCTTATGAAAAACAGAATTTTGCTAAACATATAGGCATTTGAGTAATTTTATATTGTTTTTTTTAAATCTTTCCTCAGAAATGTTACCACTTCATATTCCAGCGCTACCGCCTGGAACACTACACAGTCTCCTCCAACTGGCTGGCTCTGGGGACTGTCTTCCTCTTTGGCCTTTTGTCATTGTCACGCTCTATTGCCTTATTCAGAGGTTGGTATTTTAGACTTGCTCTGTGTGTTCCCAGGTATTGGTCTTGGCAAGTCTTAAGGCCTACCAAAGTGGTGCTGCTTTGACTATAGCAGCCATTAATGAATACATACCTGTGTGTGTATGTCTATGCACATTTGTACATGTATGTATGGACGTGTGTATGTCTTCATGTATCACTAGAGTTATATCAGTTAAAAATCTGCTGCTCTTCACCTTCAGCCAGTACACCTATACTGATATAAAACCTATACCTGTACCTAGTATTAAAGCAGATACTTCAACTTTCAAAGGTATGATCTCACTTGAAAAAGCATTTTCCCACTTAAAAGTTGTGATTAGGTGTATGCATCCTTAGTGGAGATGGAGTAGATATGGTCCGTTAGTACTTTCTTGATTCAGAGCCATGCAGTCAACCTTCCCACCTCCTCAATACTTTTTGATTGATGGTAGCCATTGACAGGGTGGGAGAATGTGAATAAAGGTGGTAAGCTACAAGCACTTCTAAAAGGAGGGGGAGCTTTGTAATCCAGCCACATTTTAGCATAGACCAATGATAGGACAAGGAGCAATGGGTGCAAGCTGGAACATAGGAGGTTCCACTCAAATATGAGGAAAAAATTCTTCACGGTGATGGTGATGGAATGCTGGAACAGTCTGCCCAGAGAGGTTGTGGAGTCTCCCTCTCTGGAGACATGCAAAGCACACCTGGACGCATTCCTGTGTGACCTGATCTAGGTGTTCCTGCTCTGGCAGGGGGATTGGACTAGATGATCTTTCCAGATCCCTTCCAATCCCTGATACTCTGTGATTCTGTGAATTCATTTATTCAAGAAGTTACCTGTTAAAAAGTTAGGAATGAACAGTTTTTTGTAGTCTTTCAAAATAGTTGTGTAATTATCACCTATTTCTTTAGCCTTATTTACAACTTTCTGCTTTCTAAAGGCTACCATGGGCCCCTGGACCTGTACCCAGAATTTCACAGGATTGCTACTGACCCAAGTATTCACACTGTGCCAGAGGGGAGACCGGTTAATGTCTGTGTGGGAAAGGAGTGGCACAGATTTCCAAGCAGCTTTCTCCTGCCAGATAAGTAGGTTGCTTAATGTAAAAGGTACAATTTCGTGAGATTCATAAGGAGGGGCATTTCTCATAAGAAGTACTTAGGGGAGTAATCTTCAGTACCCTATATCTCTGTTGACACAAGCATACCCAAAACAAAGGATTCTGAAGTTTGTTAGCAGATTACATTGTCCACAAGCTCTTGAAAATTTGTGGTGTGACTAGCAGGGCTGTCTATCCTCAGGAATGAAATGTCCTTGATTATGCTTTTGGTTTTCTCCACACAAAATGTTAATAGCTACTGCATTTTCCTGCTGGGCTTTCTGACACTGTTTCTCTGCAGTTGGCAGCTCCAGTTCGTCCTGTCAGAATTCAGGGGCCAGTTACCAAAACCATTTGCCAAGGGACCAATGGCGACACGGATCATTCCCACCGACATGAATGACCAAAACAAGGAAGAGCCATCTCGATATGTAAGGATTATATTCCTGTTTTCTTTTCCTTACCTTACTGTGTAATTTGTATTACTATAACGCCTATGATTAGGTCTTCCCATTTGGTTTAATGTTACATACAAGCTATGGAGCAAAAGTGGGCTCTCTGCAGCACTTGGAAATTTCCCCATTTATATTAGTGGTTTCTCTTTGCATTTCATCTGCCTATTTTTCATTTAAAGACAATAGCAAGTAGAAAAATTAATAAATCCTAGTCGTCGCAATTTTGGGTTTAGTATAATGGTTACTGGGATCACAGGAAATTGATCTGAATGAATAGTTTGAAATCCCCCCCAGAAAATGTCACTAAGTAGGGATTGAAGTTTTCCTTTGTACTTTCCTTTCTTTTTAAATATAAGAGTATTTATCATGTTTGCAACTGAGAAGGAGGAACATAGTTTGGAACTTCACTGACACAATTCCTCAGTGATTTCAGTGGGAATCTGTTAAGATAATGTGTAGTGGTATTATTAATTTGGTACTTTTCCTGGTTGTATTGTGTTACCTAAAGAAAAACATTGCACATGTGACTCTTAAAATTCATGCGCACTCACATGGAATGGACCAGCTTTCTGGTTTACATGAGTGGGTCTGTCCGGGCTGACGACAGTAGATGTGTTTATTTATGTGGCTCATGACTTTGGGCTGCTAGCCACTGTCAGGCACTTGTGATCTGCTCACAGAAGTGGATGGAAGGCAGCAAGAACATAGCAGCAAACTGTGTGGGTAAAAGCAGGGATCAATCTTCCGGGTTAAAGCTCTTTTATTTTGAGACTCATTATTGTAGTTACTGGAAAAGGAAGGAGGCGTGTTCCCACCTGAGAGAAGCTGTCTGCTGCAGTGCATTTAATTTATGAAATCTTTAAGTGTGTCATATTTTTAGCACAGACAGCTGGCTGGTGCACAGTCTGTGACTAATGGAGCAAAACACACTTTTGTTTCATCGTTGTTTCTTAATGCCACCCTACAATTTTGTTATTTCTCATGCAAGCGAAAGGGCCTAAGATATTAGAAATTAGCTCCTAAATGTGAATTTTAAATGGGGTTTAAAAACTTTTACTTCTGACCTGCTAATAACACCAAGAGAACAAGATCTTTTCTCGAGTTTAGTGAGCTTATGAGTGCAAGCATACCCAGATTCAAATTTAAAAGAAATATAGATTAGCAAGCACTGGAAAGGACCATCATAGCAAATAGCGTGAGTCTGTTGGTCATTTAAAACAGAGAAAACCAATGGTTGAAAAATATTATCTCAGGCATGGACAGCTTAAAACCAATTAATGGCTTCTGAAATGAGACTGATCTCCCTGTTTCAAGTGTAAGTATATTTTACTGCTCTGCTGAAAAATGAAGAGTAAATCTCATTGTTTCTGTTGCTACGAGACACTGGGGAGAAGAGTGATTTGATCGTGTTTTGCAATTCTTCCTTCCTTAATCATGTTGAACAGCACTTAACTTGTACTTGTCCTACTGGGGAGATGCATTTGTCTCTGCAACTGCTAAGAAAGAGATAAGGAGTATTATCTCATACAAAGATGTATCCAAGCAGGAACAGTAGATTAGGCCTAAAAGCTGAAACTGTTAAAAACTCCTGACTTCAGAGTAAGTTTTTTAAACTGCTTTATTTTCTCTTCTTTTCCTATTTCCTTTAGCTCTGTTTTGAGCTGTAGGAACCATCTGAAGCTTGGTCTCATTTTTGAAATACGCATTTCAATGATCAGCAAAACATCTCTGGTTTTGCTCAAAACACTTGAACTTTATCTATGGTAAACCAGACAAGCTCCTCTTGTGCTCTTGTGTGACCAGGCTAGCATCCATCCAGACAGCAGTGAGAGACGTGTGGCTTAGCTCCATCTCTCTACTATACCATGCTGACTCCTGTTATTCAGGATGTGATCAAGTGTAGTTCTCCACCACTTAACATAGTAGTTGCATCAAATAAAAAAAGAGTAGGAAGAGGAAAAGGGAGGACAGAAGAGGATGGGATGTAATTTGGAAAATCCTTGCAGCTCTGTTTGCTAAGACCGACTTCTTTCTATGACGAAACATTTCAAGGTCTGTACATCATTGAAGTCTTGTGTAACTCTCCAAATAAATGCTTAGGTGCCATGTTGGCCCTCTGACTGGGGTGAATATTTTTATCTTTAGCTTCAGTGTAACTTGTAAGAATACACTGCGCTGTACTTGGGATTGTAGAAGGGAAACCTATCTTCCAACTGACAGATAATTCATGTGCATTGGAAATGCTAGCTTTTAGGGGAATGTTTGGAATGATGAGATCAGTCTCAGAGCTTGAGGCAGTAAGTTGTCTTTCTCTGAATGCTTCTACATCACTTACAGAAAAACCTGGTTAGTGGTTTGAGGGTCTTTTTGCTAATGAGCCAGAGCCTGTCTCAGGGCCTGGAATATTCTTCTCATACAGTGCAAGAAATGGATTCAACGTTCGCCTCAGCTGAGTTTCCCATGGTGTAATTTCATTTGCCACTCAGTTGTGATGCCATGGAGCCATCTGCTATCCACCTAATTAAATTGCTTTCAGCCTAAATTTTACAGTAGATCCCAAAGGTGCTTCGGAAAAGTGAATTCAAGCATGTCCAAGGATGTTTGCAATAAAATTTTGTGAGAGAACAAACTGAAACATGGGATACCTCAAGGAAGAGTTTGAAGGGAGTAAGCCACTATAAGGCATAGTCATCCTGGAGAATCTCAGCTGCCTGCATTTGAAATAAGTGGTGGGTAGAGGCTTTTGCAAACCTGGCATAAGGGGCCTTAGCTTTTCATTTGACTAATCCAGCTATAGCTGCCCTGCCTTTTTCTTCACTTTCTCTAAGTGGGAAACATATGCAGTGACTCTAAGGAAATTTGTGTCCTTTTTGAAACACATCACGCATTAACTTTTTTCTGACTTGATGAGACATACACACATCAACAAAATGTTGTGCAGTCAACAAGGCACAACTGTGTATGTTGCGTTCTGCCATTGTTAATTAAAAGGAAAACTGCCACTTGGGACAGTTGTCCTAAGGAGAGCCTATAGATCTCTCTTGAAGGTCACAAGCCCTCTGTATAAAAGGCTGTGAAACCAAATGGACCAGGACTTGTTGCTTCCTAGACTTGATCCTGTTCCTTCCACCAGGCACATAGTAATGTGAGTCCTGATAGGGTCCTTAGTCTTTCCTTTCCAGCCCCTGGTGCCCTGACTGTCATTTTACAAAGACCTTGCAAGAACTCCCCTGTAGCTTGTACTTTAAAAAGCTTGTGCAAAAACGCAAGATTGCAATCTACATTCTGTTCAGAGCCCCTGAGGGATGAAAAAGGACCAAGAGTTTGTGTCACCAGCTGACAGACAATTTTTTTCTGTGTGCACTGTTGATGGGTTCTGATGATGATGCTGAGTGATGCTGGGGCCATGGAGCCTGTTTCCAAACAATAATTAGTGGCAGTTATAAACTGAGATATCACAGTTGAAAACTTTGTATTTTTTCCTAAACTCCCATATTAAGTCTCTTTCCTTTCTCCCTTGTATTCCACCTGGGTGAAATATCTGCATAACTAATGAGACATATTATAATTTGCAAATATTTTTTTGATCAGAAGTTATGCACTGTCTTCTGTTCCACTTAACCTGGTAATGTATTTTTTAATATCTAAATATACATATTCTAGTACCCTGATGTCTCCCAAATTGAAACAGCTAGATTATTGAAGGAAACCACCAATAATTACATGGATGTGCTGTACTTCACTGGTGTCTTTTTTCAGAAACTTCAGAATACTGTACTACATTTTAATGTACACTGCTTAATAACATATCAGAGGCAGAAGTGGGATTTTTTAGCCCCTTTTGGCAGCTGGCAATATTGGAGTGCCACAAGGACAGCTTGTGGACCAACAGAGCCAGATAAAGCATCTAAGAATTCTGTGTGTTCTGAGTTCATGGAAAGAAGTTCTGGAGATAGAACTTTCAGATTAATCTGTTTACAAATGGCACAAGAGCATAAGAGAGTTGCAAGCATTAATCCTGTTGACTTCTAGTGCTTCTTAGATCACTACTGCAAGCTTTTGCCAGAAAACACAGTCAGTGCCAGATATGAGAAGGCATGACCCTTGGCTGACAAAATTTAGTGTCAGCAAAATACCCTAGTACAGGGTGGTAACAGGTAGAACTTGCTCTCCTCTAGTGGCTGAAAATAATTATGCCAGCAAAAGTTCAGCCTTGCTGCTGTATCCGGCATGTGTGAGGGGATCATTTTTCTAGTGTTATTGTAGTGGTATAGCTACCCTGGTACAATTTAAATATGGCCCTTATTTGCAACCTGTCCTCTCCTCCAGATCTCTTATGCTCAATGCAGAGTTTTTTACAGAGTATAACCTCATTTTTTCCAGCTACTTATCTCACATCTGATAGTTACTATTAAAAATAATCAAAAAGGAAATTTGTTCTGGTAGGAACTCAAGTGTTCTTTGTAGCTGCAGTTCAGAGTCTTGGCAGAGTTTTTATTTCTCAGCAGCTCAAGTGCACATCTGTATGCGTACCTGTGAAGAGTAGGGAGAACAAGGCAGGAGGTGGGGGCCCTGCATCCTGGGGATGCAGGAAATTCATATAAGTGAATAGTACAGCGTGATCCTATCCAAGAGCACTCTACCCGGCAGGAACGAGAAGGTTGTGTAATGTGAGTCTGCTGAGGACATGGCCCACAGCTCGTTTAACTAGGAGGTCACACACATAATTCATTTCTGTGATGTTGCTTCCTCGAATGCATTTTCATAATTTGGCAGGGTGTCACCAAACATTTTGGTCAGGACAGAGCAGTTACTTGCGTCATAGGCAGCTGATAAAAGCATGACTGTGCTGATACTAAGTTCACGTGGTCTGAGAGGTGCAATGTGATGTCCATCTGCTGTGAGTGAGCAAGTGAGGGTCATCAGTGCTACAGGACAGGTTATTCATGCATGAACCCTGCCATTATTTGTGCCAGACAACAAGTTTACTCTACGGGAGCTACTTAGTGTTTTCCATGATTCTGCTTAAGCCCTGCCGTGAGATGACAAGACTGGTACCGTGAGGCTTGCTGAGTGAGCAGGTTGGGGAGCTTGTGTGATCCTTGTGGGTAACTCGTATCGGTGTTTCAAGACAAATGTACTGTAATTGCATGCAACTGATTTCAAAAGCACTTCCAAAGAAGGCATGAAAAATTAGAGAAGTGAGGGGATTTCTTTTGCAGAAAGTTGGCAGATACACTGCTTCTTACAGGGGGATGAACTGGGACTTGTGAGACAGTGGCATAAAACAAGTAGGAAGAGGCAAGAACTGAGACAAAGAGATTCAGTGTAGACATCAGGAAACCTTTCTAACAATAAAGATAGTGAAGTCTTTTGACCAGGGAGCTTGTGGAGTCAGCATTGTAAGAAGTTTTTAAAAGCTAATTAGACAACCACCAGGAAAAACATCAACAGGATTGATTCTGCCACCTTAGATTCCCCCCTGTGACTTCACAGTTCTTCAGAGAAGAGAGTTGGAAGTGGTACTTCCTCAGAGAGGGACCCTATGACTCTCTTCCTATCACCAGAGCAGTAGTGGTAGCTTGTGTTCCCCCATAGAGGTTTTACTTGAAAACATTCCAAATATTTTATCATGTATCCTGCATGAAGCATTTCAGCTGTTGCTCGAAATTTAACCCCCTTCTCATTGAAAACTAACAGCCTGTATAAAAGAACACATACAACAAGAAGCCTACAGGAAAAAAAAACACAAGAATGTCTGTCTTTCTGCAGATTGACATTTCCAAATGCCACTATCTGGTAGACTTGGATACAGCAGCTGAAACCCCAAGGGAACCAAGGTACTCCTCCAACAAAGAAGAGTGGGTAACCATTGCCTACAAGCCATTCCTAGATGCTTCCAGGTATGTTTTACATGTTTGAGAGGGAGGGAGAAAGGCTGGGAAGTCTGTGAATTAATTCTGTTCAATTATCTGCTTGCAAAAGAAGCTGTATCCAGGGAGGAAAGATACATTGGCAAATGCCATCTTGAAATACAGTTCCCAGTAAAGGCAGCTTGCTGGCTACAGTGGAATCTTTGTCAAACTTCTATGTGCAATATATATGACCTAGGTTGCTTTAGAGAGTGAACCTCGCTGAGAAGGGTGGTGAGAAAGATTATTTCTAAAAAGAATCCTCCCTGTGCGCTTCTTGCCAAAGTAATGTTTTTCGCTTTGCTTTCTAAAGGTGTATGTCATCTCCTCCCAATAAATTTTTGGAGCTGTTTCAGCCAAATTTGGGACAGGTGTAAGTCAGTCTCAAAGAGCATGAGCTCTCACAAATTTTATGAAAGCTGGCAGAGAGTGGAGGCAATCTCATTGAGTGAAAAGTCAGCAAGGTCACATCTTTGTTAGGCATCAGGGAATCCATGGAGACTTCTGTTCTTCATTAGTTCTGCTGCTCACTGAACAACTTGCTTGTGTGTCTGAACAGGAGTTTCTGTGAGAAGCAGAGACTGAAATTGCTCTTATCCCAGGCTAACAGGGTGGAATCAGGGTTGTCAAACTGGGAATGTTATTAATACATTCCTGCAAATGCAGAAATCCTCAGCTGTAAGGGGATGGTTATTTAGCCATTTAAATCTCTGGTCATGTAGCTGTCAGGGCAGAGGGGCTGACTGGAAAAATCTCTAAAAAACTAACACAGAGTTCAGTACCCTCCTTTTTACTATGTGAGACCTTATTACTTCCTAGTAATACAACCCTCCAGGGAGAGGGCCTGGTAAAAGCAGCTGAACAGTGAGAGCGTGATAATATTAGACAACTCCCAGGAGTTCTCTAATGTTCCCAGCTTGCTGACACAAACAAATTTTCTTGGCAAGGTTTTTCATGAACTATGTTTTCTGAGGGGCCTGCTGTTATATTTGGGCAGGACTTAAGGAAGGCAGAATGAGATGGCCAATGAGTCTTACTAATGAGGTGATAGAAGCATCTGCAAAGGAGTTTTGCAAATGACTCCTTGTGCAGGGCACATACACCTGAATGTGCAGTTTGGCTCTGAAAACACATTCATATGTTTTCAAAGCTGTTTTGTCATGCTATTGTCTACTAAATAGCCAATCTTTGACTGTTTGAACCTGATCTAAACTCTTTGAAGTCAACCAGAGGCACTTAGACACATCCAAATGAACCTTTAAGACACCCTGGTTTAAACATGGGGATGTAATTTGCTAGGGGTGCTTTCAGAGGTAGTGGTTGTCTGCTGCAGAGATTCTACCTTGCCTAATGAAAGCAAGGTGAATTATTCTGGTATTCTGGTACCTCTAACAGACTTCAGAACGTCCTGGATTCTTCACAGCTTCTTTACAGTTTCACTCGTTTTTCCTGTACTTAGCTGGTGTTTGGTAGAGAAGGAGTTGGTCTGTCTCATGGGACTTTTTGGATTATTGCACTTTGAACCCCACCCATAGCCCTTTGCTTTTGATTACCTTTTGATTAAAGCTCAAGAGAAACATACCTCTGCTTTCTCTTCTGAACGCATTTCATACCCCCTTAGAGGCTGTGCCCTGCTGAACACAAACCAGCATCTGCCTGGAAGCAATAGCACAGTATATCAGCTCCTTTGGTGGGGACTTGAGCCTGCAGTGGTAGGCCTTACCACAGGATGGACACAAGCGTTTTGAATCCGCTGGGATTTCTTTTCGCTCCTAACTCAGCTGGGGATTTTTCTTGTAAGGTGTATGTACATCTGACAGCATCTCAATACTGACCCTACTGCAGCCTGCAGTGTTGACTGGAATCAGTGCAAGGAGTTAAGCTAGAGGGAAACTCATTACTGAGCTGAGTCCTTGTCACTCTCTTCAGTGCTTTAATGCTGTTTCTGTATGAGTCACTCTGACTCTTTTTTTTTTCTTTCCCCTCCTTATTAGGGGAATTGCTAAGATTAAGGCATTTCACTATTTACAGCTAAACCTCCAAGTCCTGCCCAGCATAAATATCAGTCTGGCTTCTAGGAATTTGTCTGAATACATAGGTAGATGTGGTGTGCTTCTAGGGGAGATGCTGTCGAAGTACTTCCTGCCAGACTGAGCATGGTAACTTATTCACAATCTTGCCAGTGAAAACCTGCACAATTGTTCTGATTTGATATATGATACTTCATGTTGCATTTAGATCACCTGAAATCCAGCTAGATTCCCAAGCTCTATGTTTCTTATTGGCGAAGTATTTCTGCAAGCCTGCAGCCAAACTCCAGTAACCCACCCAGTACACAGATGTTGATGTCTGTGTGGTCCTTCCTGTCTGGCTTCTGAAGGCAGAGTGCACCACTCTCTGGAGGAAATAGCTGTTACCACTGGAAGTAAGAGCTTGGCTTGTAGCAAAGGTAGCATCTCACCACGGAGCAGCAGCTTGTTGTGGGATACTGGGCGTCACAGAGAACTGAAATTTCACAGCATACTGATCCTGGTAACGATGAGATGTAGCGGCAGAATACTGAGAGTGGGGAAAGGGGAGCATATTCCCTGGCTAAACTGTCACCAAGACCTTAGAACAGATCATCTCAAGGTGGTGGGGAGGGAAGGGGATCTTTCTGGCTGCTGTGTCCTCCTTTACAAAAGATGCTGTTGCATTAGTGGGAGACTAGAAGAGAAGAGTGTTTGCAGAGCATATCCCAAGAGAAGATCAGGTAGTCAGATCCTTAGCCCTGCTGGTGTTGCCTGTCAGCCTCCTCCTGTTCTTGTGATGCAGGGAAATTCTCCATGCCCTCCACGCCTCACAGCTGGAGCAGAGGGGAGCTGTGGTGCCTTCACCAGTGGAGGAGGCCAGGTTGCCATAGCAGCAGGTCTGATTTCCATTCCTGCTGTTAGTACCTCGAGAGCTCCCGCAGTTTGGAGCTGTGGACCTCTGTCCCTTCAGCAGACCTTCAGCAGTCAGCAGGTGGGGCAACTCGAGTGCAGTTCACACTGCAGAGTACTGGTGAAGGACTAGGAGGATATGTGTCTGGGATGTACCTAGGGGTATGTGGAGGGCTGAAAGAACCAGCATCGTCTCCCCATCTTGTCACTGTGCTTGTCTGACAGATTATCTGTTCCCCCTGAAGAAGAGTAAGCCAGAAACCGTGGCCTGCCTAGCAGGGCAAATGTGTAGCACTGGGCACAGCTTTCCAGGACAACTTGTGGTAACATGAAGAGCAGAAAGAACAAACCATGCAAGGTCTGATCTGCCCTGTTTTTAGCCAGTGTGTCATTTCAAGGTATTACATTTAAAATGGGATGCTACAGACAAAGTCAAGGCCCCTTTTAACAGCCCATCCACAACAGCACGAGCAAGAGAAATTAGAGAAAGGCTTTTTCTGGATTACTGGTTCATATTTTTTGTTATATGTTTTTCATTTCTTTCTGTAATTTTGGCCCTTGGAGAAGAGGTAGGGTGGATCTTGGTACTCCCATAAATCTGTCCAGGTCTCTTAAACCCTCCCTTGTGTGGCAGTTTCCAATTTGGACCAAAAGTTAGTTAGTTCGCCACTTACCACCAAGAGTTTGTTGGTAATGAATTACAGAGTCAGGAGCTTCAACTTCATAATAGCGGTAGCAGTAAATACCTTGGCATTGTTTTGCATCCGAGTATTGGAATTTTGCTGCAACATCCATATAAAGGTTTTCTATGGCAAATGTTCATAATCGGTCTGTTTTGCTCCTTGCTCTGAATGCGTCATAGCATTGTAAAATAAGACAGTGTTGTTTGCTTTGTTTTTTTTTCACTGAGTGTGATTGAGTTGTAACTTGCATAAAATAATGGAGCTCAAGCAATTCTCAAAAGGGGAAATGACACAAGTTTCGCAGTCGATTGTCAACAGACAGATGATTTATCTAGTGGCAATTGCAGATCTGCCTAGCAACTGAATGAGATACAAGGGTCTGTCTCACCCTGCAGACAGTTTTGGCTATTGTCCTTTTGTTGAGATTGGAAAACCTAATTTACAAAGTAAGTACTACTGGTGCGTCTTTCTGTCTGTGGCTGGAGCAGTCTCCCTTACTGCTAATCAGCCCTTGCTTTGCTTGCGTGTGTCCTTATCCCAGCCTGTAGAGTACCAAGCCCACTAACAGTGAGCACTGCAGACCCTCAGGAGGATGCTGAGAGTTGCCACTCCGTCCAGCTGGAAGGTTCTCTCAGGGCATCACTGATGTACTTTTGAAACAAGTACTTTTATAGTTCAGAAAATTGTTGGCAGACCTGATAGCGGAGAAGGTATGGAAATCCTTTTAATTTTGTTTTAATTTGAGACAGCAAATCCAGGCAGTGCCCTATCTCTTAGAGCTGAGAAACTGATCATTCTGGGGAATTTGGCTGCAGGACAGCAGCAGTAACACGGTTGTAACAGCATGTCAGGTGCTAGAAATTCGTAAGCTGAAAGGATCCCACAATTAGTAGATCTTTGGGGAGAATTCATACCAGCGTCAGACACACAGGTCTGTGGGTAGAGTAAGTGAAGATGCATCAAGAACTCCTATCATGATCCAGGATGCTGACATTTCTGAGCGTGTACCTTTTCCCCCTCCCCAGTTCATCAGAATGATGCATCTCTCAGACCTGGCATCTGCTTCCACACAATGACTTGGAAATGTCCCCTGCTACCTATGAAATAAGTGTAGAAACACTATGAAAATGCAGCTTTTTTTTTTATAAAAGGGAAGGAGGAACAGAAGAAGTGTCACTTTGAACTCAGCTGTGAGGGAAGCTGCCAGTGTAGATTTGAGGTCTGCAGCTCAGTAGCTGCAGAGCAAGGAGCACTTGGGGGGGGAAAAACCATCAAACACCTCCCCACCCAAAACCAAACTCCAGCTCTTGTTCTTTGAAAATAAATAACCCCGGCAGTTCAATTCAGTCCTGCTGAACTGGAGGCTTCTGGGACTCACTGCAAGTCTCAAATTGACGTCAGCAAGTGCAAATGTAAATCTCAGCTGGCTCTGATAAATGGTGCTGCTAATTGAATTAGAGAGTGCTCCAAGCCACCAGCTACTTATGCTCCTCAGGAAGCTGCTTTGTCCAGGTCCATTTAATTCTATATTGGCTGAGCACTCTGATTCTGGCACAGAAAAGGGGAAATATATTACAGCTCCCCACTGAGGAGCACATATTTTCCAGCTCTTTAGGCTGAGCTGTCTGCCTGCTTCAAATGCTTGGGTTTTCCATCCAAAAAAATATTCTTAGTGCAAAATTAATGATTCAGTCACCTTCTTCTAGGGTATGATTATCCTGGTTTGATAAGAGACTGTCTCACTGCCGTTAATAGTGCCTTCCTCCATGTTACATTAAATGTTTTCCCTACTTTCATTTTACAAGTACCTAAATTACTTCTTGAATGGTTGGTACAAGATTTAACACCAGAGGAAATGCAAACCTTAATGCCTTTTCAGAGACCTTTGGTCATGAGCTTCCTATGTATGCCTGTAGCTAGAAAGTACTAGGTCCTGCCCATGTGGCGAGATTCTTCCTGTCTGTTCTTTCTGCCATTCTCTTTTCTTCCTTGTGCTTCTTTATGAATTCTGCTGCCACTGGGGTAGGAAGTTCAGGTTCCAAGGTGCAGTTAGGAAGGCTCTCCCATCGCTATGTTTATCTAACTGCTTTCATTCCATGAGCTTGGGACTTGAACATCTTCACTTAGCAGTCCTTGCTTCCATTCCAGAAGACCCTCCACTGGCAGAACTGTTGAGTAGAACAGGATTTGGAGTTGTTTTCTTCTGAAGTCCAACAGGTGTAAATTACAGAAATATACTTAGTACCAAAAAGCACTGTGGTTCCAGCTCTGCTGGGCCTCCTGGTAACTGTGGCCTCTGTCCTAACTGGGAGCTGCTCTGGGTGCTGCAGCAGTCACTCCCCTAGAAACCATAACTCAGGAAAAGAATTCATACACCCCCTGGAATGTGGGATACCTCCCATGTCTAGAGCACAGCAAGAGCTGGGCAGAATTTGCCTGTTGACTGGCTCTGGCTTGAAGCTCACCACTGAAAGAGACTTGCTGCATTATTGTTCCAGCGGTATTGCACTAAACCCTTGGCTCAGAGTGATTGTGGCCTTGATTTTGCTACCAACCTGCTGCTTGGGAGCTCTGTGCTGATTAAGGCTACACACACTCACAGTCTCTGGGGGACAAATTTAGAAGTAAATGCAAATAGAACATTATATATATTCACTGTCATCTGTCATCCCAACCCTTTCCATGTGCCATCTGTTGTCTGAGGTTGCTGAGCCTGACGAAGCGAGGTGACAGGAGGTAAAGGTTCGCTGTGTGAATTTAAAGCTCTATCATGACTTGCTGTAGGTGCATCATCAGCCTTGCTTCTTTTGTGGCTGCTGCTGAAAGCAGGCATCCAGGGCTTTGCTGCTCTGTAGTTACTGGCAGCAGAGAGAACAGACTGTTATTTTCTGTTGCCTTTTTTAAGCCTCTGTCCTTAGACTGGGTAATTGAAACCAATGTAAACTGTTCCCTTTTCATGTTTGTAAGTCATGTTAGCGAAGAGTCATTCTGCAATTGCACTAGCAGCCTGACTAGCTAACACCTGGTGGAAACCAAGGACTCCTTGGGGACTTAACAGTTTGATTTTACATTGAAGAACAGGGTGAACTTCTCTATTGGGGTCTCCTCTGGCCTTTATACACTCATTCACTGTATTGTTATTTGTCATGAGTGCCTTGGCATTATGTATGATATCCACTGGAGGGAAGATCAACTGTATTTCCCATCTGCGTTTCTCATAATTTTCCACCCTCGGTATTTTTTTCCATCAGTCATTCCCGCCTCTCCTTTTTTGATCTTCTTTTTACCAACCAATTTTCACCTCCCATTTCACTGCTGATATAAACTGTGAAACAGTGAAAGTTGACATTTAAACTGCTGCTAATAAGGGCATAGTTGCCAGCAAAGTTAAGATCACGTGGAGAACTTGTCATTGCTCAGAGTGGTTGTTTCAGGCTGTCCGCAAACTCAGGATGGTTACACTGATCTGTGTGTTCTCTGGGAGAAGATCTTTGCTACCACCAACTCCTGGAATATCCTTTTGTTCTAGAAAGCCAAGCTGGATCCTGCACATTCTGAACATATGCCATAAAGATCATGTGAGAACCACTATGTGAGTTGCATTGGGCCTATATTTCAGAATACCCACAAGTAAAAAGGCATAGGGAGTGTTTCTCACAGAAGTATAAAGAAGAGGAAGTACAGACAGGATAGTAGTGTTTCTGCAGAGCTGAGAAGCACCATCACTGAGGGTAAACACAGACATTTAGTTCCATTGCTCAGCAATCAGACCCACCATTACTGGGTGCCCATAACATCGTACAGTGCTGGCTTGGGCAGGTTGGCACTATGTAGGTTCATGGGAGGATGTGAACTGGGTGCTGTCGTCTGACTGCTGTCAGCTCTATGTCGGGACTGAGTGACTGAAAGCATTTTCAGTGCTACAGACTGTATACTTGGGACCTCAGCCATCAGCTGGAGGTGCTGCTGCCTTCTCTTCCTGAGCTAAACCACACAAGGCTAATTCAATGAATTACTTCATCTTAACCTAAGCACACACCCTGAGCTCTGAGGAATTGTGCTAGTTTCTGTACCTATCTTACAATGTAGAAGCAAGCTGTTGCTCTACCTTATTTTTCATTTTTCTTATTTTAAACAGCATCCCAAGCAGTTTGAAAGCAGGTACTTTTTCTTGGTTTTGTTTATTTCTCTTTGCGAAAGGCAATTGAAATGAAAACACACCATTTACAGAGAGAAGTCATGGCAGCAATGGTGGGTTGTCAGGCTCAGAGAAGGAGATGCCGGAGTAAGTTCAGCAATGACAAGATGTTCATTAGCCACAAGAAATGGAGGAGGAAAATCAAATATTTGTTTTCAAAGGGATGCCTTTGTTTCTAGTGACTGAAGGGACGGCTGACCTCCAATTTCCAGGCGCAAGGAAATGACAGCTGCAAAAAACGTTCCTTGTTCAGAATACACCAAAATTACCATCTTCTGCCTAGTTATTTGCTACTAAGAGATTCTGCTTTGAACATCTTCCTGATTCCAGCACCTCAGGAATTCACAAAGAGCAACCATTTCCAGTGACTCTTTTATTTAGGAACTTTGCTGGGTGCTTTACAATTTGTAAAGGCCTAAGTATTATCACTGAGCTTTTTGTTCTTCCACGTGAAGCAATCAGCATTTTTATATCCTAAAGCACAAGCTGAGCATTTGGCAAAAAGCTGGCTTACAAGATGCTGGATGTTGAAAGGAGGCAGACTCTCATAGTTAGAAGTAGGACTTGCAAATTTGACGAATTCAGACATGCTCAGCCTCTCTGAGCGTAGACAATACTTTCTGCCTCAGTTTTCCCACTCCGGTGTAGGAAGAATACCGCTTTGTCTGTCACTTTGTCTAAAGAGGGAACATTTCAACTGAAAAATGCCTCGCTTTGTGCTTGTATGATATCTTCTGTAACAGGACTGCTGCTGGGTCATGGTACGCCAGTCCAAGTAGATAGCACCAGTCTTTTACTGGACAGTTTTTTACTCCAATTGCAGGAGGTCAGGAGCTGCTTGTTCTCAGATGAATTACAGTAAGGCTGTCTAAGAACCCTGGGAGCCTCCAGGGAGATGTAGTTCACAGTGGCAGTTCCTACCATTGTTTTTTAGACTGCGTTTTTGAAAGAGATCCAGTGCTGCCTTACAATAAGCAAACAAACCACAATTCATCTTTCTTCTGAAAAAGTGACTTGAATTGGATGTTCAGAACCTTGGCTGTGTTACCAGCATGGCTGTGTGAATTGCAGTGACCAGCAAGTTCATGCTGGATCTGTGTACCTTGTCTGACTACTTAGCATGCTGCAAATCAAATTTGCTGCTTTTCCAAGCTCTATGTGGATGAAGTAGGATTTATATTTGTCAAGGGTTGCTAGTTTACTAACTAGCTGGTCCTAAATAGATATGTTTCAATGCTGAGTAAGCAAGACTCTGCCCCAGCCCTGATTTCAGTATATTGCTCAATTTTTTGAAGAGTCTAGCAAGGTTAAGTACTGCTGCTGGAAGACATTAGATTTGTCTGCTTCACATTGAAACCTGGATTTTACTATTAGTTTGCTGAGTCAGAGAATACATGCATTTAAAATGTACTCAGTTAGCACAGCTCCAGAAATTAGCAACCAAATAAAAGGTACTATAATGCAGCCATTAAACCCTCCATGCCTGAGTACTCTATTGGTCCAATTGTTGCAAAGTGCTGTGAAATGCCAGCTCCCAGCGCTAGCAGGTCATGGAATGAATGTTGGCAGCCTGCAGCAAACTTCCTTGTAGGCTTTAGAGCAGTCCATCCCTCTTTAATTCAATACCCTCAACAGAATATCAGCACAAGAGCAAAACTTCAAAGTGCCAGCACCCATCAAAGCTTCTTTCTGCCCTTCAGACATGCATGAAGGAATAGGCAGCCAGAAAGATTGGATAGAAAGAGGACATGCCAGGAGCTAAAATGCAGCCTTGCTATCTTTCACCTTCATAGTGTGCCCTGAGGAACAGGAGGCCTGGCTGGCTGTGTGATAACAAAGGCTCACAGGGCAGTACCGTATGCTTTTTGGACAGTGATATCCAGGATCTAATTTTCTTTCAATAATTACACCACCTTCTTGCCTTTTCTCCCCCTTAATCCTACTGGAGTGGATAGTGGGCATGCTGAAGAACTGGGCAAACTACTGCTCTGAAACTGGTGATGCTGGCAGAAACCAGCTTTGGTCCCACTGACAAGGAGAAAATGGGACTGGGCTTTGTATGCCTGAACAAGTAGCACTTCTCATGTCATTGACTCACCAACCCAATTCTTTTGCACAGCCTTATTTGTATTATTTTAAACATACTGGCTAATGAACGCTTTAAGGATTATTTGCTTTCCCTTTCTGTTTTCAGGTCCTCAAAGCTGCTGCGTGCATTCTACGTCCCTTTCCTCTCAGAACAGTACACATGGTATGCAAACTATACTATTCTGAAATCCCGAAGGTCGAAGCAAACCAGGAAAAAAATGGGAGGCTAGCAACGCACCTGGGCAACAAAACCAAAAGCATCTGCTGACACTCTTGAACAGCTGCCTAAGCCATCTTCAGTTCCCTTTTTGAAAGATTGTGCTTGTAAGATTCACTAATAAAGATTTCCCGTGAAGTGATTTTGCTCTGAAAGCTTCCAGCTGTAAAAAGGGTGCATCATCTGCTTTCAGTTCTCAGTGTCAGGTCTCTGCTCTGCCTACACAGGACATATTGGTAAGAAACCATTTGAAAATCCAGCAGCCACCTACAAATGTATTATTCCTGCTGCTCTGTGTTATTATCTTATTATACCAGAGAAAAGAAAGATGGAAAATAAAAAGGAATGACAGTATGAGGGTCTGCTCCAGGTTGCAATATGGCACTGAGAAGATCCAGCTCAGCCTCTCTCATTCTCTCTCCTGCCCCCCTCCACTGTCCTCATCTGCTTAAGTATTGCTCACCTTCTCCTAGGGATTTTTTTCAGGTAACATTTAGGAATATTTTTTTTGAAAGAAAAAGGAAAGAGAAAAGAGGAAAACACCTGAGAGTGAATTAACTGAAATACACGGAATCTCAAGGACTGAAGTAGCATGCACCCCAGAGAAACCGCCTGAAGTTGCTCTGTCGAGGAGACACTTTGAAGAATTAATCTCTGCTTTTGGGAGAAGAGACCCCAAACTTAGGATCTGAGCCAGGTATCTGTTCTAACGGAATTAGTGGTTTTGTTATCTGTGAAATCAAGGGTTTATTTGCTATTTATAATAATTTTTTAAGATACCTGTAACATCCTTTGAATTCTAGACTACAGCATCTTAAATTTCTAGAAATATCCAGAGAGTAGAAGGATTTATTTTTTTTTGCAGTTCTGTTTTCCAGAATAGACAATATGTGTTACATTGGTCCAATACACTTCAGAGCAATGCTACATTTATTACATCTCCATTTTAAAAACATGCACTAGCACAAGCTAGATGAAGGGAGTTGTTTTCACTCACATCCACCGAACTCTGTGGGGATGGGATGGCACGAGATGGAGTAGCAAGGAAGTTCCTTTTGCAAAAAGGCTGCAGAAGCTTCATGCCCCACTGTGACTGTGATTAGATTGGTGCGTGTGTGCAGTGACAAGAAGGCCAGAGCAGGTGGACCAGGAAGCAGATCTGTATGTTTGGAAGCTGTTGGGATCTAACAGAAAAGCATGTGCCTCTGAGGATACATGTGTCAATCCAGGTGCAGAATGCAGTGCTAAGCAGTCTCATGACCTCTGCAGGTTAACAGCTGAGCATGATGGGAGGGGCAGGATGTACCAATGAAGCTGTGATCTAAGGTGATGCTACTGGGACAAAGCAGGAGGAGCTGGATGAGGAGCAAGGCATGGGTTGAATTGGAAGAGCAACTTTAGAAACATAGGGAGAGGTGTCATGAAGCTCCCACATTTCATTAAGGAAGAGGTTTTTTAATGGCATTCTGTTCTATTAGAAACACGGCTTATAAAGTGCAAAACATAAGAGCAAAAAGTGCATTGCTTCCTTGTCTAGATGGCTACAGCACGGAGAATGCAGTTCTCTTCCATTGTACCCCCACTGTATGGAGGAGCAGTTTGAAGCTGAGATTCTAAATTCAAACTTTGAAGGCTTAGGGAACCATCTGTGGTATCTAAGTCTTGGCTCTCTTCAGAGAGATGGATTTAACCCTGTGCAAATATCATCCTTCGTAAGAGTCAAGTGTGGAGCTTCAAGGGTTTTCAGCCAAGTAACTGGTGTCTTGAGTGAGTTGGTCTGGAAGGTGAGACTCGTGTTACAGATGAGTGTTGTAGTGTCTGTGTTCATGGTATTCTCCCACTTCCTTCCATCTGGCTCTGCCCCACATAAAAGTTTACATGTGTTGAACAGGGCTCTATAGTGCCAGTAAATAAAAACGAAAACTCTTGCCTTGCTTGTTTCCTCTTCCCTTGCTAATCCCTGACCTTAAATCAAATAAAGAAACAAATGCAGTTAAAGAGCCAATTGCACCTCTCTCCGGTGCTGTTTGTGTGACTGTCCCATGTTGTCATACCGTGTAACCTCATGCTTAATATGAAAAAACAGTACAGTAAATGTCTGTTTTAAATGACTGGGTGCTCCACCTTCCTCTCCAGTTTGATTCCTGTTTTGGGGTGTGGTGGGGGACTGATACTTTGACAGTAATTAGGATCTTGCTTTTTGAATGCAGATGTGGATGCAAAGACAGTTGCGCCAAAAGGTGGAGCTGCATCCAAAACAAAACATTTTTAATGGCATTTTGTAGTTTGCTTTTCTGGTTTTGTTAGCAAGCTTGAGGGAGGGGCTTCTGATTTTTATTTTTTTTTTCTTATTGCTTTGACCCTAATTAAAGCAAAAGTATGATCTCATTGTGGGGAGGCAGGTTTGGGACAGCTAATTTATGTTCCCTATTAAAAAATAAATAAAGTATTGTGGTTTGTGAGCTTGTGGGTAAAGGGTCAAACCACAAATTGCTGATCTGCCCCAGCTGGATTCCCTGCCTAGAGTTGCCTCAGGCAGAGAGGGATGTTGTGACCAGACCTGTTGGGTAGCACATCAGGAATGTGTAGGCAATCCACCTTTATCTTCTGTCTTTGGAGAAAGAGCTCTTCATGTTATTCTGGGTGGTTCTGAAAGAGAACCCAGATGGCTTTCTACAGTGCTACTAGTGTCTGACCTGACACACAAACAGAAGCTGGTTTTCTCACAGAACCATAGGTGGGCGTAACCTTGTCATGACTGTGGCTAGATCAGGTGTCTTGCATGAAGCTGAGACAAAGTACAGGGGCTACAGTATTCCTATCCTCTTTGCTGGCAGTACTTCTCCACCTTTAAACTGAGGGTGAAAGCACTGTAGATTACACAAGAGCTGCTGTGAAATACTGGGACCCAGTAAATTTCATCTTGCCTGAACTCATACAGTCTTTGCAACAAAGAGCACTGAGGTGGAGCCCCCCCTGAGGAAGCACCAGTAATGAGACAGATTGACACTGGCACAAATAGGCTGAGGAAGGTCATGATTTCCACAGAACTATTTTTTCTTGCTTGTCTGCTACAGGAGGATTTAAGGTCCATTTCAGTTTTGCTCCTGCTTTTTCTACCTGTTGCAGGGGTTTAGCTACAACCTGCTCCAAAGGCAGGTGTATGTATAAGCTGATCATCTCCACCTAGGGCTCTGCCTGGGCTTGGGGGCATGTCAGAAGAGGGCACTCCTGGACTTGAACATGTTTCCAAGGATGTTCAATGCAAATTTGCTCTCTTTTGAAAGGAAGACAGAAAAGACACAGAGCTCCACAGAGCTGATACTTCACCTGTCCTTAACTCATGGGTTTTTTTCTGTTCAAAGTTTTTTGCCTTCTTTCTGTAGGAAAATTGTTTGAAATAATGTACTCTTAGAAGTCAGGAGCTGAGAGCGTGTGTGAAGAAGTAGAGGCAAAGGAGTTGAGGTATGTGGAACAGATACCTTGGATGTGAATAAGAGTGAATAAAATGTTGAGGGCTGTATTGTAGGCTGGGAATGCCACAGGCCAGCTTTCAGGTGTGATTGGCAGATTTGCACGGGAGCTGGTTGTTCTAGGACAGATTTATGGTGGGTTGGCAGCTGGGCTGTCATACTAGAGTGCAGCTGCTTTTTGACAACTCGTTTCTCCATAGGAATGGGGAACCACTTTCACCTGTCACGTTGCATTGCCAGCATACAGGAGATTTCTGTAAAGCGTGGTGGTGGGACCTTATTTCCAAAGCAGACCGTGCACCCTTTGTGTCATACTGAAGGGACCGGGCCAAAGTTTGGTACCTGGGACAGTGATGGTCAGTGTCAAATAACAATTGCTGTTTCCTCTCCCCTATTCCCTTGCCTTTTCTCTAGTGAGCCTAACCTTTAGACAGGTCTTCATTATGGCCTTGGTGGTAACAGATGTTTCCTTGCTACTTGTACTAACCGCAGGAGCAGGGGTTATTCTAATATTTGAGTCCACATCACATCAAAAAAAAGGTATCGAGTTAGTAGGTTTTGTGTTTATTTTGTTGCTATAATAAGTGCTCAAAGTAGCAGTGGAGAGAGGTGCTGGTAATGAAATTCTGTGGCTTTAAGTTCCTAGTTCTCCAGGCACTGCTGGAGGACAGAGCTGTGAATGTCTTTCTGCTTCAGCAGCTGTCAGAACCTGAGCATCATCCCAGCCCTGCTGAGATTTAGCTCATTTTCCTGTGAACAACTGCACATGTCTCTATCTGCTTGCATGGAGAGGTACTAATGAGGCCCCATCTGTCCAGCTGTGTCTGCTAAGCAGCAAACAGGGTGGATGTGCAGGGCGAGAGAGCATCATAGCCTAGCAGGAGTCTTGATCAATGCAGTCCACTGCTACCTTCCTGCCCAGTTCTTCATCCAGAGGGTAACTGCTGTGCGAGACTGGAGAACTGCAGCCTGGACAGAGGTGCATTTTGCTTTGAATCAGTGAAGAGGCAAGGTTTGAGGCTGGATGAAGAGATTGAGACTTCCTGGTCTCCTCCAAACAAGTGCATGTGACTGGATGCCTGACTAGAGACTAGAGGGCCAGGAACCTGTGTTCTCAGGCAATAATGTCCCTCACTTGTCCTGCAACTCCATGAATCCTGCTTGGGAGGTGAGTTAGTCACTAAGTGTTTAAACATGATTGACTAAACAGGCTTCAAACAATCTTTTCTAGAAAAGGGCACCAAGCTTCTCTGTGTTCCACCCAGCACAGAAAAGGCTGCTCTGGCCTTCTCTGGTTTCCAATGATCTGCTTAACGTTGTTTTAGCGCTTGTCCCGCCTGGAGTGAGCAAAGAGGCATTCTCTGGGAAGCTTCCTTTATCCTGTGTTGAAATGGGCTGGTTGGAACGACTGTCAGCCTAGCAAAGAGCAGGGTGGAGAGCTGATCACTGTAGTTACTCCGCCTCAGAACATTCTGTCCAGGTGCTGCACTGTGCTGTAGAGCCCAGCCCTGTTTTCTGCCGGGCACAAAGAGGAGGCTGTTTTGACCTTTCCTGTTTTTAATCCTCGCCTCCTACTTGGCTGGGGAACCTGCACTTTCAACACATTGTATCTGAGTCAGCAAGAAACAACAACAGGGCTACTGGATGTGGTTTTGTGGTGCATTCATAAGCAGTTGTCCATACTACTCAACCTGGTTTAGATCAGCCCAGTGGTCAAGGCATAGTAACAGCAATCTGCAGACTTGGCATTTTGCCTTGATTTTGGGGACAGGTAGCTTTCCACATCCCTGACATTCTCTCCACTGTTGCAAAATCTTTGAGGTGGGTGCACTCCTTACCAGTATTTCACAGTGCATTGTACTATAGTACCTGGTACGGTGCTGCTGCTGCTATGAGAAACCAAAGGGTCTAAGCAAGAGGTGCAGTTATCAGGCTACTTGGCTTCTTACCTTGCTGTTTCAAGACAGGGAATGGGTGTTTGGCTTTCCCTGGGGGGAGGCTTTTATACTTCTGCACAGCCTGGTTTGCTCCAGCATGTCTGCTGGCTCTCACTACACCTCTGAAGGTAGAGAACCTGCTGGTACCCTGCTGGCTTGAACTCACTGCAGCTGGATTCAGACCCTGCTCTACCTCGCATCATCTCGGGAATGTGCTCTAGGGACAGGCAAGAGCTTTCCAGCAGCTTTATGCAATGCTGTCTGAATCACACAATAAACAAGTCCAAGCCCTATTATTAGATTTTGGAAACTGCTGCCTTAGAGACAGGTTTGCTTATAAATATCCATTATTTTTTTTCTGGCTCTTCACTAAGGAAGCTGGCAAGAAAAAGGGATCTCTGCTTCTACAGAATTTGCCTGCTCCTGCTGTTGTTGCTTCTTCCCACCTGAGCTCATCCTCCTGACTCTTCCAGCCTCCCAAGTTCTAGCTGTGCTAATGAGACATCCGCTCCAATGTCAGCAGGGTGGCAAATGTCAGCTATTTTGGAGAGGGGTGGGAAAACACAACTAATAAGCAACTGGGCAGAGCACTTGCCACAGTCACAGCTGTGGGTAGGTATGCAACACAGCTGCTTTGGTGGCTAAAGCACCAGTACTGGGTCCAGTTCCCTACTCAGCTCCGACAACACCCTGCATGACCATGAGAAAGCTCCAACACCTCATGAAACAGGGATGACAGCACTTCCTTTCTCTGCCACGTTTGACGAGGGCCAGATCTAAGGCTTGCCAAAAGTCAGTGGAAATGCCAACTTCAAGAAGCTTTGCAGCAAGCCTCTGGACTGCACAGGCTGTCTTGTAACACGTGACTACATCTGGCCTAATGGGACTGCACTGTCTTATTTGAGGCTGTTAGCTTTCCCATCCAAGTCTTTTCCATTGGCAGCCTTCTCCCCATGCCCAGCAGAGATTCCCCTGATGCTCCCACCTGCATGTGCTGCTGCTTTCTGCCTCTTTTAGTTGTTTGGCATGAGTACTTTTAGCTGTAGGGTGCATTATCTTCCCTTGAAGAGCTGCCCTTATATTTTGTGCACTCAGTATTTGCTCAAGAGAATTGGGTTCAGCCTCTGTCAGAACCCACTGCTCCTCTTTTTACTTTCACTTGTTAGGTAATGCTCTGCTGTACATAAAAGCCCCACAGCTCCTCCGACTGCACCCTGTGTCATTCTCAGTATAAACTGGAACAGGCACAGAATAGCCAGGACATGCTGTAGGCTTGGAGAAGTGATAAAGGAGGTATTTTTAAAAGGATTAAAGAAACGGCCAGCTCCTCTCCAGTGGATGTTGCTGTTAAGGGTGTGTGGGGAGTTGGTGTGGAAGCTAAAATCTCAAAAACATTTCTCATTTTCTGTAGGTGACTGCCTTGCAGCCTTTTATTACCTCTGTTTCTTGTAGCTTAGCTTGGCAAAACAGGTCTGTCCACCAGGGCAGGCAGTAGACTGCAGTGAAAACGCAGTGCTTGTCATGTTACCATGCTCCCCACACCCTGTGCCTTGCTTTGCAAACAGCTGGAGATGGTGTCTGGTGCTACATCCCTAGTGCAGTGAGGAGGTGAGAGCGAGGAGACAATATTGCAAGTCTCCAGTTGGCCACCTGTGCATCTGTTTGCTGGCGTGCCCTTGCAACATACCTTTTTTTGCCTGCAGATACCTCTTATCAGGTAAATGTTCAGATAACTCACAGGCTTCCCTCTTTGACACACGAGGGATTCGGAGGGCAATGGGTAGTGTCTTTAATGACACAGGATGTTTGGATCGCTCAGCAAGTGACACCAGAAATATATAGAGAGAAATTTTAAAGAGTACAACTCTCTGGTCTAAGCCAGTTATACTGAGTACCAAGCAGAAACTAAAGGCTTCTATGAAGAAGGAGAGTGATGCAGGGCTATAAAGCTATGCCTCAGGCTTGGTGGTGAATTTCAGGGAGTGGGAGAGCAAAGGGGATGGCAGAGATGAGAAAGCAAAGGGAGGATGTGTGTAGTGTCTAGCATTAGGAAGAGGTGTTTGCAGTTTTTCAATCATGTATACACAGCAAGGCTGGTGTAAGGTATACAGACTTCAGGGGAGACATAAGAGGACAGGAGGTGGAACTGTGTGGAAGCAGAGGTATGCTTGTGTGAAGAAATTGTTTGGCATCCTCTGATTTGGAGAACCTGCCCTATAGAAAACATGTTCATTTCCTCTCAGCTTCCAAGCATTTTTGTGATCCTTCAGCTTTTTTTGCTTCCTGTATAACATCTCTGCAGGCTGGTGGTCACTGGTGGCAACTATAGGAGATGGGGACAGCAGTTTGCAAATGGAGAGCTGTTCTTCAGCTCTGTTGGTCTGCCTTTGGAGGCCGTAGCCGACAGAAGCTCATTCAAGTAAGTGGGATCAGAACTAACAGCTGAGAATCTTTGTTTTAAGCTCCTATTCCCCCCTTCCAGCCCCAAGGCATTGGGTCCCTGGTGGGAACCTTGCTGAGGTTTCACCCTACTCCCGCTGGGAAACGCTTTTCCAGGCGCTTCCTCGAGCCCCCAGCAGAGGGCATCATGCTCCACGAGAAGGGAGAGATGGGGTCTTCAGGGCTGCCCTCTGGGCTGAAAGTCTTGCGGATGGGGTGGGGAATTGGGGTTTTTGCCACAGGTAAGACCTTGGGTTTCAGGACTGCAACCTTGCAGTTGTGTGGCAAGGCTGACCTTGCTGGGATCCCGCTGAGCGGGGTAGTGGACGTCGGTGGCTGATGCCTGGATGTCTTCTCTCCAGAGGGGCAAATTATAATAGAGCTCTCTGCCCCTGTGCTCTGATGGCCTGCTCCCGGCCTCCAGCACCTTTGTGCTCTGGCTGGAGGAAACATTATAGGAGGGTACAAGATGCTCCTGCAGAGGCTCAGCCAGCAGCTGGACCTTGGTGCTGTGTGAAGACAAGGTCTGTGCTCTTCCTGCACAGGTGGGCAGCAGGTCATGGCACCCTCCTCTCTGTTTCAGTGGGGATGAAGGAGGAAATGATGCTGACTGTTGTTCTTCCTCTCTGCAACCACAATCACAATTATGTATCCCTTGTTGCTATGATTGCAGTGGAGTTTTAGTTTTCTTGGTTCAGGTGGCTTTGTGGCAGTCAGACCTGAGAGAAGAGGATGCACAACCCCTTCACAGGGGGTGCAGAAGAACTTATAGCTGGAGAGGGGGAACATTCCTGGGTTAGTTTCCTGCACTATGGTCAGTGCTTCAGCTTTCCAGAACACATGTTTCTCATCATTTCATTAGCTTCTGTAAAGTCCTTTCCTTGTGATGGTCCTGTCTGTGAGGCCCTTGGGTGTGATACAGCTAGCTTGTGTGTGTCTGAGCATCCCACCAGTCAGTCACTCAGGTCTCCTGGTCCATCACAGGACCAGGAATGCAGATGCACAGGAATGCATCTCTGGCCTTAGTTGGTCAAGGTAAGTAAGCACTGTGCTGCCTGTTGGATGGGGCAGTCTGAACCCAGCCTGCACCA
The DNA here is from genome assembly GCA_013400055.1 of Nycticryphes semicollaris. Lineage (NCBI taxonomy): Eukaryota > Metazoa > Chordata > Aves > Charadriiformes > Rostratulidae > Nycticryphes > Nycticryphes semicollaris. The sequence continues at coordinate 274,900 of VXBJ01005864.1, read as the reverse complement.
GGCATGCATGAGGCTAGCGGCTGCAGACATCTCACCTTCAAATCCTGGGTGCTGGTCTGAGTGAGAGCAGAGTGCCCTGCCTGGAATCCTGTAGTCAGTGGAAAAGTTTTGAGTGTATGTGTGTGCATGTGTCAAATTCCTGTGTGAGTTGGACTGCTTCCCAGCAAGGGGAGAGAGAGCCTCCTGCAGTGCCTGAGAGGTGCCTGTGGTGTGTGTGGTGTGCTTTCCAGATTTCTACAGACGTTTAAAGCTACACACTATTGATAGTACAATCAAGACAGGGTGGGAGATGGAGGTGCTGAACAGGCAGGGAGTGAGGAAAACTTAATACCACCCCACCATGCTCTTTCCCTTCTCCCTTGCTAAGGGTTTGCTGATGATCCCTTTGCTACTGTGTACAAGAAATGAGAAGCTGAACCAGGGCCTTCTGGCAAAACAAGTCCCCTCCTGTCCTTAAAGTAACCCAGAAAACTTTCCTGCCTAATTGGTATTATTTCTGGATCTGATTTTTCCTAGAGCCTTGACACTTATTGACAGCTAATCCATGTCTGTAAGGAAAACTAATGATTAATGGCTTCCTTTCAGTTAGGCTCACTGTCCTCTATGTTGCAGAATTTGCTAACAAACATACTATCTTTCTGGGAGTCCAAAACAAATAGTTGTCTTCATGTGCAGAATCCAAGACTGTACTTGTCTTTCCCAGCAATAACAGGCCTGGAGATGGCAGTCATTGTGAAGGAACAGATGCCATCCTCATCCATTTTTTGGCCACAGACAGGTAAGAGGGAACAGTACTAACTTAAGGAAGAAATGGGCAGTCTGATTTCTACATTTTGTGAGAATGCTGAGGACAGGGCAGAACTGCTAACTCTAGGGGCTTTTTTTTTTTTTATATATCATAAAAACTCCCTGGAATTTTGTCCACATACGTCCCCAGGCAGGGACTTATGTTCTCCTAAATACAGGGAAAGAAAAGACTACAGAGTGCTCACCAACAGACTCAGGGTTAATGGGACTGCCTCCTAAATATCAGTTACGGTCTAACATGCCTGCTGCATTAACGATTTACAGGAATAGCAGTGTGTGTGTCTGAGCTTTCATTGTGAGAGCGGCTGTGATGCCTGTGAGAGTCAGATGACTCTAGAGCTGTGTTACAACCCCCAAAAGCCTTCTTTTCACTTTTGCTGTCTGGCAGTCACCATGTAGGGCGCTCCAGTTAACACTAGTGAAGGACTGTGCATGAGGTGGACTGTGGTTTTTAGTGTTTTTTATTGGTGAGTTCACAGATGCATTTCTGTGGGCTTTGTACGTAAGAGTGCGGTGATAAAAATTGTTGATGTGGTTTTGTGCGTGGCCTTCATACCCTAAATAGCTTTGACCAGTTCTCCATTAGCTGACTAAAATGGTGATGGTGCTTGGACAGCAAATACTGCTGAGGAAAGTTGGCACAGGCAAAAGCTGAGTCGCTCAATCTTTTGAAAGGAGCCCTTGACAAAAGAGGGCAGACCATTGTCCAGCACCTCCCCAAGAGGTTTAGTTTCCTGCTCTGCTGGAGCACTTGCTGTTTCTAACTCCATGGCCAACCTCCTCAGCTGGGACAGGGATGTGTGCAGAGAACCCAAGCCTGCTTACCCTTAGTGTCATGTGAATTCCTTGTGTGTTTTTAGCTTACACTCTAGAGGCTGCAGACACGCTCTGAGATTCCTTTATCAATGAACAGATCCGTTGTGCAAATCAGCTGTCCAGTACCACCATCTAGAAATATTTGCTAAGAAACTTTGTTGTAGTGTTTTGTAAGCACAGCGCACTTGCTAACTTGTGAGGACTCCTCCTCTGTTTCAGAAGTGCCCTCATGAAAAAGGAGGATAAGCTGGCTTTTTCCAGTTAACTAGTCAATATTTACTCTTCCAGGCAAGCTGTTAAAATGCTGTTGCTCTCTTGTTTTGGTATTTGTTTCTCCTGTCTTGCTGGAATATTGCCCCAAAGTCTCCCGCACTGGCAGCTCTTGTTTGTATAGCAATGCCATGTGGGCGTTTGTAAAAGACAAGGTTGTGGGAGCTTTCCAATGATTGCCAGGTCATGTTTTCATTTTCTGTTCTGAGTGTGCAATGTGTTTCAGCCCATCTGCTTCAAGAAAGGCTGGAGTTTGGGAAGAGAAAGTCATAGGATCATTTATTCAATCCCAAGGTGAAATCTTACTTCCACTAAAATCCATGAGAAAAGGCCCGTTGACTTCAGTGAAGTTCATTTGCACCCTCTGTTATCTGGACAAAGAAAGACCAGGTCTGGTTTTGGCAACTCCCACCTCCCCAGTCTCCTGTCTGCCATTTTGTACTGTATCACTGCGTCCTGGGGCTGCAGCCCTAGTGCTCCCCTGCACCTCGCTAGCAGCATCCTGAAACAGTGACTGAACAGATAATAAGAAATCAGACATCACCTTGGTGAGAAGTCAGCCTGTGTCAGGGACATCTTCTGTCCTTCAGTATAATGATGCTGGAGTACAGGTGGTTTTTCCCTGTGGCTTTTTGCTGACTTCAGTTCAAGAGTTATGTGTATTGTAACCATGCCAAGTTGGGCTCTGGTGATGACAGTCTATACTTGCATTACTTACTTGCAGTGTAACACTAACAAACAATAGCTTTTTTGGGAGTCCTGGTAGACAACCTTGGCCAAAGCCCTGTATTAATGGATTTTTTGTGTGTGCGCCATCTGGGTATAGCTTGTGTGTAACAATAGCTGGAGTTTGTCACTGCAAGTCCTTGGTCTAGGAGTCCTCTGTCTTTTTTTTCAGTTATTGTGACACTTAATTTCCTTATTACTCAATTTCCGATAATCCCCAATAATTTTTTGTTATTTGGCTCCAGTAAGAAACCTTTCTCCTCCACTAGTAGGGGAAGGCAGCATGTTCCTTAATTGCATTCTGCAACTTAGCCAAATGAAATCTATCTTTATGCCCTCGGAGCTGAAGCCAAAAAAAAATACCCCCCACTGGTCCCTCATGCTTTGCAAATTCTCACTGAGTGAGCCTGTTTCCAAGCGCTTGTTTCTCCTGAGATTTATAGCTACTTGGGGTAGTTAGCTCTGTGGAGAAGACTTAAAGCTCTTGTGTGCAAGAGAGCTCCACATCGGTTTGAAGGGTTTCCACTAGTTTATCTTTGTTTAAAAGTCCAGGTAGAAAAGACTGCAGAGAGTTTTAGTGAGAGGAAGAGCCTGCCCTGGCCAGGTTTTTTGGGTTGGTGGCTTAGATGCGAGCCTCTGGCTTGTGATTAAAGGCACTAAACTCACTCAGGCCTAGAGTTTAAGTTACAACTTTCCTCCTGTGATACTGGTTTTAAGTGGAAGTCCACACCATTACCTCCCACCTGACCTGTTGAGGACTATTTGCAGCAGCTGTGGGGCAAAGTGAAAATGATTTTGTTAATGCAGCTGTGGAGTCACAGTTCTCCTCTTGCACAACTTCTGTTGCTTTGACTGCTTCATTCCAGAGAGCTTGTATACCACAGCACGGAGAACAATTTCACAAGCGAGAAAATCAGCCTCCTATGCCTGCTTCCTTACAGCTTCCCTGGCAACATGGGCCAGATTGGTTTGGTTGGATGGAAACAGATTCTCCAGCTCTTACAGGTATATAGTGTGAGGGAATCATGGAACAGAATCTCAGAATGATATGGGGTTGTAAGGGACCACTGGAGATCATCTAGTCCATAACTTAAGAAATGCTGTGGCACATTTTTCTTGAAGGCAGACTTTTGGATGGTTACATGCCTTTGACTGATGATAATTTACAAAGGGAAGTGGAATTTTTCAGGTGATTCTAGGTTGACTTACCATGTGATTAATGAGCAATTACGAGTAGGTATAAATAATAGTGGATTTAAGTATGTATAGATGCTATAATTAAAAACTCTATTGTAATATTTATTAGTGTTTAATTATAGATGACAAAGGTTGCTATATAATGCTGTAGGACTTGACTGATGTTCTTGGAGAGGGAGCAGCTCCTCTGTTTAATTAGAGCAGTGTCTATGGAATAAAACCCTGCCCAGACCACCCCTGGTCTCAGTGGCTGGGGTCTAGATAGTCAGGGAAGTGCCTGGCTTGCATGTAAGGCAGTTTCCCATAAGGCGTCTTCCCAAACAGAAAGGCAGGATGATGCCATAACAGGGCAGTGCTTACACAAAAGGTTGTCTTAGAGACTTTCTGCTCATAGCATCTAGGACATACTAAACTAAGTAGGTGATATGTGCTCTGAGTACTGTGTCAGACCTGGTCCTAAATGAAGCCTGGTGTCTTCAAAAGTGAAACAAGGCAGTAAAGGTGGGGTGATGGGTAGATGGGAATGCTTTATCCTCACAATCTGGTTGAAAAAGTCAGAGTTTTTCAATTGTATTTTTAAAACCACCTCAAAACTTGAGGTTTTGGATATTTTCTTTTGCTATAAAATAGGGAGTGTTACTTTCAGTTTTAAAACTATTTTTTTTTTTTACTTTGCAGAGAATTTCTATCCTTTGAGACTGCAGACTTGGTAGTACTGTCCCCAAAATCCCCTCTGACAGAACAAATTCCTCCCAGCAAATCTTTTGGCCTCGCTTGCCTTGTGACTGAGACCTACTTCAAAAACAGGGAGAAGGGCACTACTGAAATCAGTACGCAGCAGCTGATCTTGGCTCTGAACACCCTGGGTGCTTGAACTGCCTGTTGGCAGCAGCAGATCAGATGCTAATGGCCGTCAGCTGTCTCTCCTCTTAAGAAATATTTTGGCCCTTTTTCTTCTCGTTTAGATGCAGCCTGAACTGATGTGCTAGCCCATTAACCCCTCATATGCTGTCTCCACTCCGGAAAAAACTGTATTTCTAGAGGGCTATTAGATGAAACCCAGCATGATCCAGATCCTGGGGTTCTTGCTGGTTACAGGAAGGCCTTTGCATGGAAACAGTGTCTGTGAGGGAGACATTCTGACTTTTTTCTATTTTATGAACCAAACCCTGGGTGCCAGCATCACACTCTGAGGGTTACTCTCACAGATGAGGGCATTTGGGACTAAGAAAGTAGTGTTTCTTCTTTTCACATGCGTTATGTTGTCGCTTCCTGGAGCACTCCTTTGTGCTTGCTAAGACTGATTTTTGGATGATGTCAGCCTCACCCCAGTGGCTTTTGCACTGAGAACACCAGTAGGACACGTAAATTGTTTCAGCAAATTAGAGCAGGCAGACCATGCACAGCCTCCAAAGCATGGCACCCTGCACCTCTGGCAGGTGGGTAGCACAGCAATTGACCTTCCATCAAGGAAGCACAAGCGTATCTTGTATCTCTGTTGTGTAATGTGCCTTTGCTGGGCACTGTGTAGACTGCAGAGTCCCTGCCTTGAGGGGCTTCTAGCCTCTCCTAGGAGGTGCTTCCTGGAAGCCTACAGTCAGATACCGATAGCCACTGCTCTCTGTTCATGGAAGACAGAATACCCTTGTTTGTGTAGATGACTTGATTTCAGATGTGAGAGTTGCTGTGGAAAAGTAGCCACTAAGTATAAGTCCTGTTGGTTCCCAGATGAAATGTGTAGCTGTTTCCCTTTCTTGCTTTATAACTGAATGTTTCTTAGCTACACTACAGGAGGTCTCTTGGCCTGTAAAACAGGCTTCCCTCATCCCCCAGTGACCCAGCTAGGAACAATGGAGGCCACGCAGTACAAAGAGTGCTGTAAGAAAGCTGCCAAAACCTGATGTTGCTTTCCCCTCCGAGTTTTTTCAGGCTTATTTTTAGGCCGTTTACAATTAATTCTTTTGTAGAAAAAAAAAAAAGTGCCATTGTGACTTCTAAGAACTGTTGATATAAAAATGAGCCCTTTTAAAGACTGGTATTCTGGGACAAATACCCCAGGGAAAGACAAAAATCTGGATGCGTCATGCCAGGGCTCTAGGCTACATGTTCAAAATAAAGCAAAAATGCATGGGTATTTCTTGCACTTTGTACTTTTTAGTCAGTCTCCACTTCTGAGCAAGGGTAATAGAGGTACGAGCTGCTTATGAACCCCTTTGAACCCACCCCCTTTTTTTTTTCTTGACGTTGTGGTGTTTGTGTTTATCTTGATTGAATTGTGTCACCTGAGCAGGTCAGAAGGGAGTTATCAGGGCTTCTTGGAGCTCAAGAAGTGATTGCTCAAGGAGCATACTGTCTTTGTAGGCTCTTTGAAGCAGGTCGTGTGAGCTTTCCTGATGGCAATTTTCGAAAGCCAGCCCCAAAATTACCGTTGTCCTTGTAACTGCTTCTGTTGAAGTGACTGGCACTCAAAGTGGTTGCTTTCCAGGTCCATCTTGCTCTATGGAGTGTTAAATGCACCAGTTAATTGTCATTCATTAACATTTAGGCTAAATGATTGTGGGGAACTGCGAAACATCTAATCTTTTCAGACTGTCAGTACTGAATCAGAGCTCTGGTCTCTCTTCAAACGTGTGATTACTTTAAATAAACATTAATAAAACAAGGTAGAGTGATTGGGGCCCCAAGACTGTCTTTGGAACTAAAGGTTAAGGGCCTGGGTTAATCTAGAAAGGCTAAAATTTAAAGCCATGTGGTTCTAGGAGGAGCCCAGGGTCTTGCTTATTTAACTGGAGCTTAACATCAGAGTATTATTTGGTAATCTGATGTAGTAAGGAGAAAAATAGCCTTCTGGCTTCATGATACCTTGGTGGGGTTTTGCTTGCTGTCACTCTAGTTAGAAGCTTTCTGGGGAAACAGTGTGTTTTGACTCTTCAGACAATGCTTTACATGTACAGGGTTAACCACTCCTGTCCTGTTAAGCTTGGTAGGAGCCTCAACACTTCAGTGCTGGGTACAGCTGCCCATTTGGGGTAGTGCAATCTGTCAAACAAGTCCAGGGAGGAGCAGGGTTCCACATGCATGTGTGCTTGGGGGTGCTCACGCAGACCCTCAGTGATCTGCTTCTGTCTGTTGGAGAAGGGTGACTTACCTTGTGACTAGAAATGGGGAATCCTAAGTTGACATGCAAGTTAGCAATAAGCTTTACTGTGGTGTGCAGGTGTGCTGGCTGTGGGCATGTTTTTCTCAGGTTTAGAGCAGGATGTGCAGAGTGTGCCTCTGTGTAAGGCTGCTGCTTATGCTGAGTGGGAACCGTTCGCTAAAGCGCGCAAGGGTATCTGGCTTGTGCCTCAGTGACTCAGGCTCTAAGCAATTGCTGCCAGACCAGGCTGTTGGTTTTTTTGGGGTTGTGTGTGGGTGCTTTTGTTGTTGTTGTTTTGTTTGTGGTGGGTTTTGAGGTGTTTATTTTTTGTTTGGTGTGTGGGTTTGGTGGCTTTTTTTTATCTTGCTGCATCCAGAGGTGTTGGTGGACCCCTTGGCAGGGGGAATTTGGCAGCTGTTTCTGTTTCCATCAACTGATTTGCAAATTTTCTCTGGCTTGCCACTGCTCCAGCCACATTCGTGGGGAATGGCTTGCTCAGTGCATGAAAAGGGTTAAAGCACTTCAGAACCTTGCCTGGCTTCCTGCACTAAATTACCTTAAACTTTTGACAAGTAGGATGACCTAGACAGATGTGTTGACATGGCAACCGCTCCAAGGAAAGGCTTGTCAAGAAAGGAGAGCAGCTGGCCTCCAGTCATGACAAGGTACTGCAAGCAGGAATCTGCAGCCACTGCCCTGGCTGTGCCCCCAGATCTTGCTGTCAGTGCCCTGATTAGTGTGAATAATTTATACTCTCTCTAACAACTTTTAGTGCAGCTGCGGTGACGTGAGCAGTGCTAACAGGACTCGACCACTAATTTGCTGCATTAATAATCATGATAATGTCCTCCTGCCTTTGCTCATAGCAAGTACATCCAGGGAAGAAGGTTAAAGCCAGGCTTTCTGCATGGTGGTTCAAGCTGTTGTTCCCCTCTTCACCCCAGACAAACTGATACTCTCAGACCTTACACTCTGCAAAGCTGGGAACCTGGGGTGGGAATGCGTGCCTGAACTCTGAGCGGTATAACCGCTGGTTTTATCTCCTTTTCTGCATACTGTGATGGCAGCAGACCCAGCTTGCTGGCGAAACAGTGTGGCCTAGTGGCTAGGGTGCTGGGCTGAGGTCTGGGAGATCCTGTCCACTCACTTTTCAGCTTTGGCGCTTTACTTCTAAGTTGGGGGCGGGGGAAGGAGTTCTACCTTTATAGGTATTTAAAGAGTTATGGGCCTGCAGGATTTGTTGTTTCTGTACCTAATGTGTTCTGGGTGCTGTGGTCTAAGACTGACAGTAGTGGCCCGCACTGCTGTGCAGTTCAATTTGGTTGCTGTGAGTCCCTCATGCAGACCAGACTTGGTGAACTGGCTTGTTGAAGGAGAGGACCCCAGGTCCTGCAGAGCCACAGAAAGGAGCTCTGCTGCCTTTGTGGGTATGTAAGCTCCCGATTCCGCAGAGCAGCACCAAAGTGGCCTCACCAGGTAACTAAGTTACAAGCTGGTAATTGCAAGCAGACAGGCCTGCCCTGGAATGGCAAGGTTGCCTCTTCCGAGAGTTTTGCTATTTGGCATCTGCGTATCACAATACCTGGCTCTTGATGATAAATGAATGATGGAGTGGTGCTTTATAGTGTGCTTTCAAGGAAAAAGATAATCCTGAGAAACCAGATTTTTGTTTGTTTGTGGTTTTTTGTTGTTTGGTTTTTTTGTTGGGGGGTGGTGATCCTGGAGAATATTTACTTGATCTGAGGTAGCATTTTCCATGGCAGCAGACACCGGGGCTTCCTGGGCTGCTTTGCAGCAGTGTGCTCAGCAGGCTCTGTGGAAAGGGTAATGTGTACCCAGGTGACTTCAGTACACGGTATTATTTACCCTATTGACGTCAGCAGCTGCATGCTTTCAGCATCTCTCCACTATAGCAGCCTGCAGGAGACAAGCTGCAGAGAGCTTCTGAACTCCCTAAATGTGCCTAACCTTTCCAGAACTCAGCATATAATTCTTAGCTAAGAAAATGTCCATTTGTGAGTACTTCGGGAACAAAACTCCTATTAGCTTTCTGTGGGCAACTCATTTTGCTCTCATTCTGCAAACTAACACCACATGGATTCTTACCAAAACACTGTAGGCATTATTTGCTGATAAGTCAGTTCAGCAGGGACTGCTACATAAAACTGTATTATGGTATTTTCCTTGCAGAAAATTACCATGTTTAAGTACCTCCTTGTGCCAAGAGATCCCTTCTCAAACCACCATATTTAAACACTTTCCTAACACTGAGTGATAGCTCTTTGGAAATGGAGCCTTCCCACTTGGGATATTGTATTGAATCCTTGCTGGGAAAGGCCTGAAAAAGTGGACAGATAGAACTTTAGAAATAAACCGGAAAGATAAGATCCAGTGTGTGAATCTCCTTTCCCTGAATAGCCTTTTATTGATATCAGTCCTTGTAGAGGAACAAAGAGAAATCAGTGTGTCTCGCAGCATAATTCCAGTTCTTTTTAGCGGCATGTTGGGATTGGACCGAGTTTTTTGGGCATCGTGGTACTGTCATGCTGTGCTACAGTTGTGTGCTTCAGTCTCAGCTTGATTAAAGAGTACAGCTCCAGCAGTTTGGGCTAGAAAAAGCTGCTTTGATGTGCACTGAGTGTAACTGTAGCAGAGCAGAGCTGTCTGCCTGGGTTTGTAGTTTTTGAAACAAGCTACTATGAGCTATGTACTGAATTGCTCCTCTTACCTCTGTAGCTTTGTGTCACCTCCCACCTGGCCTGTGGCACACTCCTGCAGTATTTGGCTGGTGGGAGAGGGAAGATTCCTCCCTTTTCCCCCTCAGTCTGTTGTTTTGAAACCATTGCACATAATAATGGCATGGTAATATAGCAGATCACAGTGTGAGTCCTTATAGGAGGAGAAGGTGATTTTATTTTCAAACAGGCCTGACTCGAATCGCTTATGCCCTTGTACCCACATGCTCATGAGCATATTGCTGCGATGTGTGTATATCCACGTGGTTGGTTTGGGATTCCCTGCAATGATGTTGAGGAGAGGAATGGTGCCTTAGGGCATCCTGCTTGCGTCTCTGTGGTTATTCTTAGATTGGTGGTGTTGTGTAAGTTTTGGGTTATGCCTTTTGACCCCTTTAGGAGCAGATAAGTTTTGGTTTCTCAGTATTTACACCCCTCCTGGCCCCTACTGTTTACTCTGTGAACTCCCAGGATTAATTTCTCATCATTCGTAATATTTGTTGGTTTTCTAACATAATGTACAGTTTTGCTATTTAATGTCAGCTTGTGGACAGTGAATTACTGGCACTGAGTAGTATTCTGTGAGCTGAAACTGTAGGTTTGATTTTTCATTAGGGGACCTTTCTCTTAAATTAGAGGATACTGTGAGCTAGACATGTCTCTTTCCTGATTTCAGTTTCCACTCTGTCTTGGGACTTTACACTCAAATTAACTGAAAATTTCTTAGTCTGTCTGGATGTCCATGCTTTGTAATAGTTGATCTTTATTCTACTGACTTTCAACCAGAGAATCAGAATAACCTGTCCAAATCAGGTTAATATAATTTATTCCACACAGAATATATTCCTTTATACTTGAAAACCTTGGTGAGTGGCGCAGGGTTGTTCTCTGTATCTTCAGGTGTATGCAATAGTATAGATGCTTCATAATAACTTCCTAGAATCCTTAAAACAGTAGAGGCAGAAACATTCATTATTTTGCAATTGCCATTAAGAGTAAGAGATATATCTATCCCCACCGAGAGAGAACTTGGTCTTCCCTCGACTAGTGAGGCTTTCAAATTTGATTGTATTTTTTCCNTTTTTTTTTTTTTTTTGGTCCCTACATGTTTTTATCTCCCTGCTGACCTCCCTGCTCCAGTTTCTTTCTTGTGTCTTCCTTCACCTGTGACATTTGTTCAAGAGGGGGGCTATTTGTATTAAATGCTGGAGACTGATCCTCTTCTATTTACAAAAGGACCTTCCCATTTAGCCTGGAGATTGTGGGTTTTCTGGATGTCAATTTCAAACACGTAACAGATTCTCCTACTTCTCACATGAGAACTGGAAGGCTCTGTAATTCCTCTGAAAAAGGAATTGCTACCAGACCATATTCGTTGCTGTGGGCTGTTTCTGTCCACTTAGGTATAAAATCTCCTCAAAAGCACGTTATCTGACAGCCTGCTGTGGTGGCACGGGGAGGTGACTCGTCTTTGTCTTGCCTCTTCTGCACAGTTCGATTTTTGGATCCAGTCTCTTGGCACCTGTTTTGATGCTGTTCCACGTTGCTAGTTGACTTGTCTTTTCCAGTTATCACGTAAAATATTACACATCAGTTCATCAATTTCTACTTTTCCTGTATGCCTTCATGCTGTTGTTTCTGTTGAGCCAAAATAATAATTATTAGTTGTTGCATATGCCCTAGACTGGATTTGCTTTAGCAATTAAGTCTGTCTCACTTCTCCATTCATTTTGCTGATTCTTATTCCTTTGAGGTTTTGTGTACCTAATTCACAGTTGACTCCCTGTGAGATTCACCCAATTAGAATTTTCTTTTCATCGTATTTAAAATGAGCTTTCTGCCATCTGACCTCCAAATGTGCAATATAATATTCCCACTAGAAAATAATCCGTATCAGCAAAAATCACAATGCTTTTGTTGTCTTAACTTGCAATTCTCTGTACTCGGTCGACCTGGCTGGCAATGTTCCTTGTATTTTTTCCCCATCAGGGTCAGAGCTACAGAATCTATGCGCCACTTTCCAGTTTGGCACTTTGAATATCCAGTAGTGGACGGGAAAAGGGAGGAGGGGGGCTATAATTTTATATTCAGTCTTAAATCTTCTTCAGGTTCATGAGTAGGGTGTTCTTAAAAACAATTAAAGGCACACTTTACACCCTCATTAAAAAATATACAAATTGAGAGACTAGATTTTACCCCCTGCTTGTCATATAGCATTGCCTTCAGTCACATCCTCTGTAGCGGCAGCTAAATATACTTGCAAGTCACATCTTAACATTGTATCCCTGGTTCAGTGTTTGTGAAGTCCAATTATCATCAGTTCGCTGCTGTTGTGCCTTTTTTTTTTTTTAACTTTCTGCTTCTGAGAGTATTCTCCATGTCATGACCCTTTTAGGAGGGCATGCCACTAAAGACACAAAGCCCTTTCTTGGGGCTTTTACTTTTGTATGAAGTAAAGATTTTAGACTTACTTATGTGTCTGCATAGAACAGTATTTACTAGAATATACCTTGTTGTCAGACAAGTTTGCATGTCTGAAACTGCTTTGAAACAGTCAAATGACCAATTCCTCTCGGATCAGCTTCTTCAGAAACATCTACTAAGAACCTTTAAACAGGTACCCACTCTTTTTGTGTGTGTGTGAACATAAACTTAGTTGAGCTGTTTCAGATCTACTAGGTAATTTCCAAAATACAGGCCTCTCTGCCTTTTATGATGTGCACATTTGACGACTGCCAACTTCTTATTCAAGCAGTTCCAATTTAAGTATATCCAGCTGCTATTTTTTATCTGGTGATGAATAGCAAAATTCATCACAATATGGGGGGGTGGGTGGGTGGACACCCCTCTGCCCATCAGCTCCATTCTTACTTGGAAATAACAGCCATTAGGATAAAACTGGTTGGTTGGTTTGTTTCTCTTAAATCTAAAACGGCCATAGCTTAAAGACTAGCATATGTGTTTCCTTTTTGTCTTGTCCAGCAATTAAGTCTATCCGCATCCTGCCTACACCTTGTGCTCTTCTTCAGTAAATGTGGAAAATAGTGCTGTGAAAACACAAGGTTTTTCAAGAGGGGAAAATGTAATTTCACCTTAAAGTAAACTTGATCTCAGGTGGGTTCTCTTGCCCGCATGTGCACAAGCACCAAGATGTGTGTATCCACATGATCCGTTCAGGATTTTTTTCAATGATGGAGGTGGAAGACAAGGGTGATGCCTGTGGCATCCTCCTTATGTCTCCTGTGTTCCTTGTTCAGTAACAAGATGCAAGTTTTGGATGTACCTTTTGGCCCCTTCAAGAACTAACAGGGATCAGTCTCTCAACCTGCTTCACTTCTCTACCCCCCACTTACTCTCTTAGCTGTCAGGATTAACTCACCTTGTGCTGGGATCTGTATGTCCTGTTAATCTAGATGCCACCTACACCTTCTATTCTTAAAGCCCTTCTCCCACACTTTGTTCCTTTTGGTGCTTTCAACACATGGATGTTCCCATTCATTCTCCATTCACATCAGCCTTCAGGTTTACGTCACGCTTCTCTAGACAGTGGGCAGCAGGAGGGGTAGTCCCTTCATCTCCTGGAGGCTGAGTTGAGAAGGGGCAAAGGAGAACTCAGTCTAAAAAGTATGTGGTCCCAATGAAAAAGGGATAGGTCCATCAGGAGATAAAATCTCCAAATTCTCATTTTTTTGTGGCCTTAGACAGTGCTTGGCCTCGCTTGCATACTGCTCTTGAGGCTCTGCTCTGTTGATTGTCTTCACTGCTTCACCAGGGCTAGATGAAGGGATACTCAGCAGTAGGCATGAAATAAACTTGTTCTTGTTCGTGCTGCAACATATTGGGCCTGTCAAGAGCAGGTGCTGGTGAAGCATTTCTTGCTTCAGTGCTTGCTTTTTATGGGCCTGATGTTTTGCTCTGGGAGAAGGTCTGCCTCTTGGGAGGAGCTGTAGGAAAGGAACTAGCTTGTATTTGCACAAACAGTCCTGCACTGGCTTTTGTTGTAAAACAGATGACTCGTGTTAGAGCTATAATGTTTGGCTCCAAGTGTCACAATTCCTTGACATACAAGCAAAGTGCAAACCGGCAGGGATGTTGTGTGCAGTCTTTGTATGTAGGTGGAGGGCTCAACTCAAGCTGGGAAGACACATGGCCATGATGTGGAGTATTCCTCTGGGCAGCAAAGGACTGGGCAGTGCTATTTATCTGAGGACTATGCTGAGCTCTGCAGCTTGTCTGTGATGTTTCAGATAATCCTCAGTTAGCATTTTAGCATCTCAGCAGGGAGAGCTGAGGACAGAGGGGGAGACTTTCTCTTCAGCTGATAAACCAGCTCTTGTATTGGGAAATTGGCCAACTCTGTTTTGCAGCTGGGTAGGTGGGTCCTTCCAGTGGCCTAGCCACTATAGCTCCTGGTAAATACATGCAGCCTTGGTGCCGACTACCTATCCAAATATGCAAGTCTGCCTGTACTAAGAGGAACAGTGTCTAGATTGGCTGAAGCCTTGCAAGACTGCAGCTTCCAGCTGTTGGCTGAATCACTGCTGGAGCTTTGCTGGCCATGTCTGCGTTCTGGCCTGCAGAAGTCCTTCCTGCTCTGTATGTGCAGAGGGATCAGGTTTTTGCAAAGCATGTGTGGGTGGGGGTTTGTGTGTTTTTGAGCTGTCACTGAGAGTATTTGCTGAAGTTTATGCCCATAGAGGTGTTATGCACTGAATCCAGACAGTTTTAAGGCTATACTCGGATTGTAAGAGCCTGATCAGCAGAAGAGATGTGTATGCATTTTGCCTTCACCTCATGCGTAAACTGTGCTGATAGTCAGTTGCTCCCTCGTGTGTATTGTGTTCCTGTGACAGCCTTGCAGCTGATGCATCTGCCAGGGACTTAAACAAGCACGGTCAGCCCAATAACACTGAAAACGAAAGCTGCTGGCCTGATGCCCAGCAGAGAAATGCTGTGCTCTGCAACTCTGCAAGGGATTTAAAGGCTTTGGCCTAGTCTGCAAGTCAGAATTTATCCCAGTGAGGGGGAGGGCTTTCCCTTGTCTCCACTAGCATAAGGAGGGCTTTGCCTTTGCATCTCGGGTGAAGTAATGGGAGGGGAGTGTCTTCCAGACAGCTTGCCAGGTTAGTTGAGGTAACCTCTGAAGGTATGACCTTCTCTGGCTTTGCTTTGATTGCTTAGCCGTGAAAGACGATGTCTGTATGGGAAGGTGCATTTGCATTCTTTTTTTCCTGCCCTGTATGTAGCTTGTTTCAGTGCTGTTGGGGAAGGAAGAAGTGACTAACCGTCCCTGTCTCTGTGCAGCTTGAGTCATCCTGTGATCTCTGGCTGACATCTCTGAATAAGCAGGGCATGCAGGCAGATACAGCGCTTCACCCTCCTCGCTTGGATCATTGCCCAAGACTGTATCAGGAGTTTTAAGTGTTGGCAGAGGAGTAGTTTATGTGGGAAGTCAGCCACAAGAGAAATGTTGAATAGGTTGAGTCTGTTGTAGAGTTAAAGCACAGCATTACTAGTACCCTGTCCAGGTGTGTAGTGTAACAGCTTCTTGGCATATCTGATTCATGGGACTATGGAGGATGATCAGTGGGTTGGTACTGTTACGAACTAAGCTACTAATTCTGGAGCAAATTGGTTTGTGTCACGCTAACTGCTCAGCTGCAGCTGCTCCTGGCCAGTTGGAGCTGAGGTCGCTACAGAAATGCAATAGACACAGCAGTTTCAGTGTGGGATGACAGGTGAATCTGCTGGGTCCTACACTATTTTTTCTCGTATCTCTGAGCATCGCACTTCTCTTCCAATAGGAAGGGTTTCTTTCCTAATCCCTGAGGGTCACAGTAGTGTTGCTAGTGATGTTGAGAAAACAGCTATCAATATTTCCCCCTCGCCCCCCTCCCCCCCCCCAGCATATATACACACATCCGGACCTTCTGTGTCATGTAACTATTTTTTTCCCTTTGTTATCTTCTGGTCTGTAACACTCCCTCTGTGAAGAGCGTGGCATTTTGCTATTCCATGGAGCCTTTTCTGGAGGTGTCCATTCTCTCTCTGAATATAAACTTCCTGCTTAAATAACCAGAGAACAGATGTGGTTCACTTTCAATTTTTGTCCCCAGTGTGACAGTAGTGTTATGTTTCCAGAGTAAGATGATTTTTTCACTGCTGTTGCTGAGAGTTCTAGAGGAAAGAAGCATCTCTTCTAAGAAGAAAGTCCTAGATTGTCTTAGGCTTAGTCAAAGTAAGCCTTTTACACCCCAGATTAGGGTAAAAGATTTTAAGGACAGTAGTTAACAGGATGCAATTCGTGAATATCTATCTTGTTTTATTCTTGGGAGCAGGGCTTTTGTTCTCAGGAGGTCTCGTACAGGCCAATTCAAACTTGCTGTCTGAGCAGAGAAGGGGGAGAGCAAAATACATGGGTAATCTTACTCTTTCTGATTCCACAGAAGAAATGTTTTCTTTTTCTTTGCCTAACAGTTTTTGATCTCATCTTAAATTCTTAATTTTGAATGAGTCTCCTATTAATGAAAGTGGAAGGCACCGTAACAGTCTTGTGGCATGAAGCTTTCTGGTCTCTACAAATGGCTGCAGCGTCCCATGCAGCACCTTCATTTTTTGGTCTGCCTTAAACTCCATGAAAGTGGGCTGCAGAAATACAGGTTTGTGGCAGTTGGTAGCATAACTAGTTCAGTAGGACCTAGTTGTAATTTATTGTTGCATGAGTAGGTTTCCAAAACTCTGCTAATTATTTAGAACAGTCAGTAAAATCCCCATGTGATACTGATACCTATTGCCAACCAATTCATCCTGTATCCCTATGGAAATACAACCATTGTAAGTGACACGGCACGGTGTAACCACATCTGTGGCATTAGATTGTACTAATCCAATTGGGTTTTTATGACTATTTAAATGGGTAGAAAGTACGTGTGGTCCACACGACATTAAGTAGCTCTAAAAAAACCTGCTCTCTGTACCCTAACAACTGCTCCTATGCTTTCCAGAATGGCTGTAACGGGGACTTAGTCTGTATTTTTTTTCCCAGCCTTTTTCTCTAGAAAGAAAAGAGATTTAACTTAAACAGTTTAAGACAGTGGCTTTTTTTAGGTGTCTTACTGAGAAATTGAGGTTTGTTTTTCTCAGCAAAGGGTTGATTTAATTTTTTTGAGGTTTCCCCATCTCATCCCAAACAGCTTTGCACTGTGGAGCTGCTCAAACAAATAGTGTAGGGGACGGACAGTGAAGGAATGTTTTTAGAGGTAAAGATGATGTGGAAAGTTAGAATAGCAGATAAGCAGATGTTTCTTGTGGATACAATCTCTCTTTAATTGCACTTGGTATAACAGGAGACAGACAAAAAAAAAAATCTAACCTCAAGAAGTTTCACTGTAACTTTGGAGCCTCAGGGAAACTGTTCCACTACGATGTGTAAAAAAAAAAAAAAACATTTTTTTTTTCCTGTGAGGTAATAATTCTGAGCATAAGCAGCTCTCTCTGCTAAGAGAGGATAAATTTCTTCTTTCAAAGTCAGGGTGATACACCGCTGACAGATGACCTTGCCTGTGTTGGAGTCATTATCCTGAAGTGTTTTGACGTTCTGTACCATAGCAGACAGTAAAGAAATGCACCTCTTTTGTTGAAGCTATCAAAATGCTGTATCTGTTCAGTGGTATCTAGTACCCCAGTACGTCAAAATGACAGAAAACAAACCTCAGTCTAAAAAACCCGCATTTGCAGTAGCTTTTCATTTTCTCTTTTTGTCACTTGTAGCTTGGTGCCTCAGAGAGAAAATAACCTCAATATAATACAGAGAGTCTGCTAAACACAGAAGAGTGTCAGGGTCTGCTTTTGGCTCCCTACATATTTAAAAATCAAATGCACATATTTATTTTGTATTCATACACTGTAATTGCTTTACAGAGTCCAGCATATCAGTTACATGTAAATACTGCAGATGAACTTGCCAAACTGGAGCTCACAAAACTAGTTCATTTATCCCAAAGCAGAGACTAAACCCTCTAACTCCTTAAAAAAATACATTAAAGAACGTACCACACACACATATTGCACTTTTTTCCATATGAAATTTTTACCCCATATACATCACACCAAAGTCTCTTCAAAGGAGTCTGTAATACAAGATAAAGCTAATAATTACTCTAACAGTAGTGTTCACAGTCCTCTAATGTTAGACATAACAGATTTGAACTAAAAAGCCACTTCAAAGTAGTACAAAGTGGTACCCAATGGATACTCTGCCTTATTAGAAGGCATTAGAAGCCTTTTATTCTAATTGGCTTAAAGGAAATTACATGAAATGTTAAATATGCTTTTGCTTGAGGGGAAGAGCCAGTCTAAACTACATGAAAAAACACTGTAGCTTCTCCCTCATCAGCACTGTGAAGTTCAAATGAGCTTAAACTAGTTGGCACATCCTGATAACTGAATTGCAGAACTCAAGAACAGATTTATTTTTATCTTGGATCCTGAAATGTACAGTATCCTGGAGCTGGATGGGGAAGGAAGTGGTTATAGTTATGGCAGTAACCCAGCTCCTGGAGCAGAATTAGGCCTGTCTCCGTAGGTGGCATGTGTCCTGTGTGCAGTTTTCACTGCATAGTTCCTCGAGTGCTTGCTCAGATACTAAAATTCTAGAAAGTATTTGTTATGCAGTGGGGTAGGGAAGAAGGCATGAAAGGCCACGACTCTGTGTTGCCTTTTTTCTTTCCCCCAGTAGTGAAATGTCTGGCCTTGTACTCTGCAGTATTTGCCAAGCTGTTCCCCATCTCTTTGTTAGCCACTTACTTAAGGTGGGATAGGGGTTTCAGTGTTCCATAGCTACTTAGTGTGTCAGATGAGTTTCCTTTTGAAGGGAAACCACACAATAAAAATCTCTTCTTTCTCACTTAAAGCAGAGCTTTCTAGCACTTTTGCATCATGCAAGTAGTGTATGGATGTGATTCCTGTTCTTTAAAGTTGCCTTTGCTGATGCCTCGAGAATCAATGGTATCAGAGGTAGAAACTGAGCACTTCAGGATTGAGTCCAGCAGCCCAACTGGACCAGTATCAGAGCAGGCTACATAGCAACAGGAGTTGCCCCTCTAATTGTACTATACAGGAAGCAAGGTGACTTCTGTCAGTTGTTAAACCCTTCCCTGCTTTGCACAGCCTATAATGCGGTGACTGCAATCCTACTATTCCACATTTAAATGCGGTCTTATTGCTATAAATGCTGGCTGATTATCCACCTTTCTGCACCCTCGTTATTTTTAGTATCAAAGATCTTAGCTCACCTAATCTTCCAGCGAACAGTGCTGCTTTCTACGAATGTGATCAGCACCCTTTCTCTGCCATCCTTTGTACTTTAATGGATCTGCTATTGTGCTTCATGTTTGCTCAGAAACGGGCTGAACTGTCTAGCCGCGAGCCTTGTTTGTCACCCTGTAATGTCCCACAATACTTAAAGGCTAGAGACAGAACCAAAACTAGAGGTCTAAACTTCCTGTAGATTCCTAAACAATCCTCCTATGACTTGTGTTTCATGATTGAAAGTTCTGGAGATGCAACTGCTTGTTGAGTTTAGTATTTCTTGAAATGGTTGATACATCAACAGTTTGTGATGCTAAATATTGCTGTAATACTTTCAATGTTATATATACATAAGCAATCAAAACACTAAGAAAGTTAAACGTTATGTTCCACATGGTGGAACGTGTGCTCTGAAGGGACTTTGGCTATAGCAGGGATATAAACGGGGCATTGTCTACTTTCTTCAGAAAAAAGCATGTAGGCTGATAAAGAACTGAAAAAGGCACAGCACTATCACATCACAGGGGCTTCTTTAAGTTCATTGTTTTTATCCTTAAGTTCTAAAACCCTAAATAATTGTCCAAATATACAAAGCTCAATAAACCACCAGCAACACATACTGCAAACTCAAAACACGGTTTGTTTGCTTGTTTTTAAAATGCAACAGAAGGACAGATGGATCCTTTCTAGTGATTGGAACTTCTCCAAGACAGAGCTCTCCACAAAGGCCTTCCTGCAAAAAGGGTTGATTTCAAAAGCCACCCAGGTGGATTTTTTTTACTTTTTTTTTTTTAATGCCATTGTTTGCAGCTCTTGCTTTTTCTCGTGTTACTTCTTACCTTCTATCTCAGTTAGCTAATGTTTTATCCTTTTGTATTCTGATTCCCACCCAGAGGTCTCTACAAACCACTGCAGTGCCCTGTGTCAGTTCCAGGTAACTTTTGACAAAGTAAAGATGTCACATAGCAGACAGGCAGAAGCTTCCCTTAGTGGACCATTGAAAGTTCCTGGCAGGCTTGAGAAATACTGTTTATTTGCTAGCAAGAGGAAGTGGCGGCTGTCTGAGATGCCTGGTCATCTCAGAGGTTTACCACTGAGTAGTTCCAGATCAGTAGCTTACTCGGGAATTGGATGCCAAAGTGCACTTTAATTCCACCTCATGCTACTGTTTCAAGAGCACTACAGTTGCCATCAGCACAGACCCAAATCTACCCTGAATTTCAATGAAAACTATTGCTTTTATTGCCAAGACGTACAATACACTGTACACTCATCCTTGTTTCTCCAAGTGAATGTTAGATGAACGCTGACAAACTCCCCATTTTTTTTAAAGGGGCTATTTTCTTCCTTTAAAATGTGGTGGTGGGGGGGGTTGGTTTTTTTATTTTTTATTTTTTTTTTTTCTGGGCCTCCTTCTACACAAACTGGTTCATTGTGGGATGAAACTGCCCTGTCTGTCCTCTAGCCCCTGCCAACAGCAAGAAGAGCTAGTGACCCAACACTTCTCACCACCTCCCACTTTTCTTCCAGTCAGGTGGATTTTTAGTTCCCCTGCTAGGGTTGAAAAATTACCACAAACTTTGGGGTAGGAATGAAAACCGAAAATTCACATGCTTCTCCATTAGTTCCATCTTCCACTCCTGTTAGTCTCCCCATAGTATTAATTCACCAGGACATAACCACTGTGCTGAGGATCTACAGTCTCCATCATCTCGCAATCAAAGAGTCCGGGCAGCTCTGAGAGGGTTAATGCATCATAGTTTGACTGAGACTCACGAGATGCTGAGCTGCTCTGGCTGTCAGGCAATGCTACACTGCTTTGTTGTGCTGGGTCCATGGAATACTGGCACTGATCTGGGTAGTCTGGCTCAGAAGAGGTGACAAGAGGCAATTCGCAAGTCTCATATGAATATTGTAAGGACTGTGGTGGCTGCTGCACCTGAACCGGTGATGACAACCGCGATGAGCTGGTGATCTGGGAGGGTGGCAGTGGATCCAGCTGTACCTTCTGGTATTGACTGAGGAAGGGATCATATTGCATTTGTTCTGAGGAAGGCTCCATTACAGGGCTCAGAGGCTGCTGCAAGCTGAACTGCGTTGATTGCTGCTGCTGTTGTTGTTCCTCTTGGCATGAAAGTGGCAGTTGACTTGACCTTGGGTAGGAGCTCTCAGCTATTTGCATTTGGTTAAAATAGGCCTGCAGCTGGGACTGCTTCTGGAGAACGAGTCTCTTCTGATGCAGCCTGAATCAAGGACATAAACAGCAATTATTTTCACCTTTTGAAGTCTTAAGGTGCTAGCATGAGTCCTGCATGCTAGTCACTCAAACAGTGCCACCAGGGAGTGAAGTACAGAATTGGAAAATTCCTGGGCAATCTTGTTTATTAAATTTTACAGCAGACCAGAATCTTCACCCTTCAGCAAATGCGCAGAGGCTTAGTTTGTAGACCTCCTTTTGAGGACCTTTTTAATGGCCTAGTGAATTTTCCCTGTACAGTTAAGTTAATCCCATGCATTGTTTCGTTTTGTTTGCTAAGAATAAGATGCAGTATATTTGTGTGTTAAGCCTGCTGTTCACTGCTCTGTAGAACTTGGGAGCTGAAGACTTGAGTATCACTGGCTGCTAACAGCAATGAACAAAGTCTCTTTCCCTGCCATATTCTTTTTCTCTGAACTCCACTGCTCCCTGTGAATTTTTATGAAACTCCAGGTTTTTGACTCAAAAAATGAAGCTGTTGTTTTTCAGCTTATTTCTCTTTGCAGACTTACTGTTGTTAAGAAATACACCAGGCTGCTCTCAACACTGGTCATTAAGTTCTTGATGAGGATTAACAATTCTACAATTGTCAGAAACAGCCATAAGCTAAAAAGCAATATGAGATTACATGCTTTCTTGAAATCAAGTACCATTTTTATACCCCCGTTCCTTGATTTTTTTTTTAATTATTATTATTATTATTTTTG
This sequence comes from Nycticryphes semicollaris, assembly GCA_013400055.1. NCBI lineage: Eukaryota > Metazoa > Chordata > Aves > Charadriiformes > Rostratulidae > Nycticryphes > Nycticryphes semicollaris. The sequence goes on along the minus strand of VXBJ01005864.1, from coordinate 252,937 downwards.
TTCTGGGCAACAGGTAGCTAGGGTATTTTCCTCCTCCTTTCTGTGATTCTTTTGCAAAACTCGGGGCTAGTAACTGTTCAGTACCTGTCTTGCTTACTTGTTGGATTACCACATGATGAGCTCATAGAGAGCTTACAGCCCTTTACCGTGGCAATTAAAATTTTGTCTGCTATGATACTTAGAGTTATGAAGGGGACGTTTCAAATCCATTCACTCTTTACTATAACTTTTTCAGAGGAGGGTCACTTCTAAACTGATCTTGTTATGAGAAGAAAAGAATTATTCACTTTACTGGGTCATGGGAATGAGACAGAAAATACCTGACTGACTTCCTAGCAGGCAGAAATACATGATCCATGTTCTGACTTAAGTGAAATACTGCAATGTGTAGGTTATAAACAGTGGGTGGTTGGGAGGGTGAAACTAAGTACAACAATGTAAGTAGTAGGGTGGCTTCCTCCTATGCTTCTATACACCCATTAGCACTAACTGAAGCATGCAGTTTACCTGCACCCTAGCAGTGTTAGCTGATAAAAAGCTTGTAGCACAAGAATTTATAAACCTGCGGCAGGACTTTTGTCCTGCGCCCTTCCACATTTTAAGGTGAAGCTTTCCTTTTTCAAAGACTCTCTAAATGGACAAAGATTGTTCCAGTTCTTGTATTACTGATCTGCATGGTTTGAAGTCTTCTTACCTGTGTTCCTGTAACTGCTGTTCCAGACTGCGGGGCAATTCTTTGCAGTACAGCTGGCAAGTGTTCTGACCTTTTGATAGCAGAGGGGGTTTCTGCAAGAAAAGCAGTGCTGTTATAAATGGCATTTGATTTAATGCCTTAGTCCACAAAGAAGGTGAAAGAAGATTGTCTACCCTTATGATAGAATGAGGGCCCAGCTCCATTTTCAGAAGCTTTTAGTACAGCTGCTATCTAAAACCACTGCCACTACTTCTAACCCTTAGACAAAGAATATATTTGCATGATAGTTTGTCCCATAAAAATCCATAGAAGGATTTCTTCCCAAGTGAAAGAGAAGCTGCAATCTGGCAAAAGTCTTTCGTAAACTAAAGTGATATGAAAATTGGTTAAAAAAACCCAACAACCAGGTGTGAACATTAAGCCCTGGGTGATCAGAAGTGGCTCCTCAGATGCTGATGCATAACCTTGTTGTCTTAACAACAGTATGCAGTAACAGACTAAGCAGGAAAACTGCAGTAATCTAGCATACTTATTGCATAACTAGGGTCAGTGTCTGACAAAAGATAAATACAGCATAATTTCAAATTCAGTTGTTCTCTGCTAATTTAGCCTTTGACTGATTTTTTTCCTGATAAGTAAGATCTAGAAGGGTAGTCTGCTGCATAGTAACAGCAGCAGTTTTAGTTCAGTGGAGGGGAGGCGTGGTACCTGGAGCCTGTGTTTCAAGTACTGCGTTTCTAAGCTCTGCCGTCTGGATAATAATGGGGGATGTGCACCATTAGGGAAAGCAGATGCAGCTTCCTGCTGCTGCTGAGATGCTTCCTCCTGCAGAGAGAAGAGGAACAAGTTTCATCCCCAGAAATAGGCTTTTCTGCCTCAACCCTTTAAAGATTTCCCCCGACAGAGGTTTCATAGCTGCCATATGGCCTGGTCTCCGGTGTCACTCACCACTTTCGCTGCATGGCGAGGAACCTAAATTACAAAACTTTGACTTATCTGTGCTGCAAAATGGCAAGAGCTTACATCTGTAATTAAAATAGTATCAGATAAGATGCATTTTCTGACTCTGAAATGTTAAATGTACCAGGTTAGAAAGCTGTCCAAACTTTCAATGTGCTTTCGCTCAACTCTCATTTCACAGCTTCAAAACGGAAGGCAAAAAGTTTCCATGGTGGTGCAGAGGATATGCACAGAGTAGGCACGTCTAGCAGGCTGGAGAGTGCTGACATGAGAGGGGAGTGAATTGTTGTCCTGAGAATACCATGAGTGCTGCAGTGTGTTTACATCAAACGAGGTTCTTATGAAAGCATTACAACTCTGTGGTGGTCAATTTTCTAGCAGTCAGAAAGTAACAGCTGGAGCTTTAAGAATCGCAGACTTCATCTGGAACATTAGGTGCTTAGACTGCCTGTGTACATCTTACCCATTTTATTCCTGGGGCTTAACAGGAACAATATTCCTGTTTGCTGTGACCTGTTTCATTTGAAATAAGTAACTAGGGTGCTGGCAGAAGCTATTTAGCATTTCACTATGCAACTCAGGCTAAGTGTTACCACTTGGCTTTGAGACTTCTTACAATTACACCAGACCAACTCTAACAGGAAAGAGATTATCGGGCTTTGTTAGATCTAAATCAGCCTTCAGATAAAAAGCCATAATGAAATGTTGGATTCAGAAAGCTGACAAGGCAATCTCACCAATCCCATGAGGATGGTAGTCTAGCCTGCAAATGCCCTTTCTCTATTCTGCAGACAGAAAGGAGAACAGGGAACTTGGTCTGTAAATTAGCTCTTCTCTCAGATCTGGAGAACACCTTATCCTCTCCTTATCAGATCCAAAACATTAACTCTTGAAAGATGAAGCTTGATTTCTGGTTAAAGTACCTGCGGAGGACTGTTAATGATGTCCTGCAACTGGGTGGCAGTCGATGTCAGAGAAGAGTCGTCTTCTGATCCCATCTGTTCATACAGCAACTGGACTTTGTTCAGTTCCAGGATTCCTTTGGTTCGTGCCAAATTCTGGAGGTGCTGTCTAAATGCTACAATTCCTGGAGAAGAGGTGAGCAAAATCCTTGTCAGAAAATCAGTTAATTTATACCTGGCATGCACAGCAAACATGAGATAAGGTAACAACCAAGTCACAAGGTGGCTTGATGCTTCTGTGTAGGCACGACGCATATACTATACTACATCTAGGTATAAAGTGTCATGACAATAGTTATAATTACCTTGTGTGAGAGATGTGTCAGAAGCTCTGCGCCCCTCTCGAAAACTGACAGGTGAGCGGTTGTGGGTCTCTCTCTTTTGGGAGGCAAGTGCCTGCATGGCTGGATTGGCAGGTCTCAGACCTATGAATGGTGTCATTCTGGGTGCTTGTTGATTAGTTAGCACCATTTCTTTCAGGGAAGGGGTGTCTTCCAGAAATTTAATATCACTCTGAATGGATCCCATGTCATACTCTGAATCAATACTGCCCAGAGATGAGTTTTCATCCAATGAATAGACCTTCCCTGTGATAAAAATCAAAAGCCAGAAAAGGAAAGTGTAGCAGTAATTCAGCTAAGCAAAGAAAGTGCCACAGGCTCAAGCTATTTCTGCCAACAGTGGCTGCCCTAGAGGAAAGAAAATCAGGTCTGACAAAGTAATTGTAATTTAACGCTTGCAGTACCAGAATGAGGATTTTTACATTACCACAGTGTAAGATGCTATGCAGATGACGTTCACTGGCTCGTTTGGGGAGCATTCCGTGGCTTTTTTTTCCCCACAGATAAGCCTGACAAGCCTGAGCTGGAAGATCTGGTCATCTTGCTGGTTTTGGAATATGAAAAAGTCTAGAGGGTTTTCTTTTCCCCACTGTCCTCCTCTGTCAGCACATCTTCTGGGGACATTTAGTTATGTGAAAAAGTACAAGCCAACTTGCCAGACTTCAGCAGTTGCTATTGGAGATGTACGTGACTGTAGCCAGCTGCAGTTTTGCTGGTTTGGTTTTGTACCATCTGTACAGCATGTTTTGGGGTTTTTTGCTGTGGGTTTTTTTCCCCCTTTGGCCTTTATAGCAAATGCTAAGTAACAAAGCCAAGAAAGACTGTCTTGTACTTATCAGTCTTAAAACCTAATGTCTTTAATCCTAGGCTTATTAGACTGGGTGCCGAGAGCAAGAAATAAGCTTTGAGATGTCTGTGCTAACTTCTGTACCTGTGCCTGGCATCATCACCAGCTGGTTGGTAACCTCTGCCAGAGTGTGTCGTCTCTTCCCGCAGCGAGCAGCTTGGAGGGCTGCAAATGCCTGTGCAGGGTCATCTTCTGACTCGCCTTCTGTCTCTATTCCTTCATCAATAGAAGTTTCCATCATACTGGTAGGCAGTGATTGGCATCCTTTCCTAATCGCCACAGGAGGTACAGGATCTAGCAGGCAGCCATTTACCTAAATGGCACAAGGAAAAGATGGACAGCCTTCAATTATGTGCACAGAGCATCATCCCAAAGTGCAAGAAATGTCTGCCTATCATGTAGACTGAAAGCAGCTTGGATATTTAAATTGCTTGAACCTCCCTATAATCTGTTAAGTAAAACTTGCTAAGAATTAAGTGACAAACAAATCCCTCCAGGTAGAATCACCACTGACATTCTCTTAGTACTCAGCTCCCTACATCTAAATTCTCTTATTTCCACAGTACTATGTTCTCCAGGACTGCTTTTTTTTTTTTTTTCGTCCTGAATCCTTCTGTACCTTAACTAATTCTTTGCCACATGCAACTGTTTGGGTTTTGAGGACTTTGGTATCTTAGCAGCTCTAATTAATGTCCTGTTGCACAAGTCTCTCCTACCTTTTTGGTAGGATCAGGTTGGGTAAAATCTGAACAAAACAACATGCTCATTTAGCATAAAACCTGTCACTGCTACAGGTGACTTCATGCAAAGCTGTTGATGAATCATTCCTAAATTTTCTTCCAAGTTCTTCAGTATTTTAGAAACAAGTGTGTCTGGAAAAGAAGCTTCACTGCAGTAACAGTATCTTTTGACAAATGGTATTGCAAGAAGAGTACATGGTAGTACTCTAGGAAAATATTTAAAGCAGTACTGAGAAATAGCTACAAATATTTTGAGCATCAGTGAAATGACGCTACTTGCACAGGAAAACTGTGGATCTGCTGCCTCTATTTTAACTTAGTGGATTATATATTTAAGGTTAATTTCTTGCGCTTACCACTTTCTACCTGTGGAAAATGCCTTCCACTGAGCTGGCAGTAAAAGTACTGGAAAGACTATTTAGAGAACAAGTACCATGTGGGCAGTTGGCCCTCTGTAGTTGACCATGGCACATGGATAAGGGCTTGGAAGTCCTTAGCGGACATGTTCTATAATACTTGAGACACTGAATATTCTCAAGTCAATTGTGATTTGACACCTCACTCTAGGAGCCATTTGTTGATCTGCTCTGGCCAAATTGCGTCTCTAAAAGCAAAGGGGAATGCAAAATAAAGTTTGAAATTTTAATTTCTAAGTGTCTTTGAACTGCTTTTTTGTTTTCCAGCTGTAAGAGACCACACAATGAGTTACTTCAAGCAGTGACGAGAACCAGGGCCACACTCCTAGTGTAGGTGACTAACCAGTAAGTAAGCAATAATTCTTTTAAGCAAATTCCCCTTCCTCTCAAAAGCTCCTAACTGCTAACTCCCATGTATTTCAGTTAGTCTTTGCTACCCTGCACAGTATTGTCACAAACCTCAGAGTTGCATTGCAAAATAGATCTGATTGTAGCTCCCTTCAGAGAGTGAAGCTGAAACCATATATTTGTAAGGCTGTAGAGCCGTCACCTCCTAGTAGTGGAGTTCAGTTAGGTCTGTTAACTGTGGAGGTGTGAAAAGCTTACACAAAGCCTTCCAGCCCAATTACAAGAAACAAAACCCCTTAGACAGAGCCACAATTTTACATGGTTTCCAGTGAAGACTTTACAGGCATGCCTAGTTACAGAAGTGGCCTACAACTGCCACAACTTACTTGAGATGCTGCAGTTGTAATAGTTTTTGACAGAAGGTCCTGCTGGCTATTTATCACTCAACAGAAATGTAACTCTTTTGGGTGGCTTATTATGAAATTGGCAGTGATGTGGAATGTTAAGTGCATGGTATTTTAATTGCTTTAGCTGGCAATGTAAACTTATGGTTAAGGTTCCATTGTACCTCCCTGTTCTCATTTGCTGAATTTTTGGATGAGTAGCTGAGTAGATTACTCTAGAGGTGCTCAGCAGTGAACTCTTTGTATTAGAAGCTACGTATAACAAGTCTTCAGACCTCTAAAATGCGTAAGAAAAAACCCGCCACTATTGTAGGTTGGTTTTTTTTTTCTTTTACAAATGATTGTGTGGTAAGATTGAACGTAAGCAAAGAACAGTAGAGGCAGATTAGTGATCAAAAAAGAAACATATCTCTTGAAAGATATATGCAAGAGAGAAGCAGAAAAAGAATCTGGAATACCTAGAACTCTGATGCTCAGCGAACACTTAAATTTGGAGAAACAGGCACAATGTGTTTTATCCAGCAAGTCGAAGAAAAATACAAATCAACTGTTTAGACACTAAAGGTCTTTGCATCTGACTTGCTGTCTATCCTGAGAGGTTACCTAGGAATGAGACCTTGCTGGAGACCAGTTTTGGGGGCAGCATGTGCTTAAGAGTAAGTGCCTGGGAGCAGGCTCACAACATCAGGTCTTTGAGAAAAAGAAAGGAGAGTAGCAGCTGGATTCTCCGGCTCAGCAAGGATAAGACACAGGGGGGGTACTGAGGTCAATGAAGTGACGTTATTTTGGATTGGCAAATGCTCTGGCCCAGTCTCCACAGTGCTTCATGCTAGGATGATGAACTCTACCCTGTTGGAAGGAGCTGATCTTCAATTAATTATTGAAGAGCTACAGCTACCACCACTAGCTGTGCTTTTACTAGGCAGTAATTTAAAAGGCAACAATCTTTTTTAGCTTTAATAATTTTTAACAAAACATTAGGGTGATTTTAAACTGTACCTTTGGTGTCTCCACTCTTTCTTCCTCCATAAAAGCTGTCCCTCCCGGGCAGCTGGATGGAGGGAATGAAAAAGCTTCTGCTCCTGATGCTGAGGGAAGACCTGGAGACTGCAACAACCTTGCATTTTGTGAATGTAAGTTAACTGATGGTACCACAGCTTGTGTCTAAAAAAGATATTAAGAACTCCAAAACCAGAACAATTTTAGGTAGAAAACAACATTCAAAAAGAAACACTAGCTAGCCCCTTTCCTAAGCAGAAGACGTGTAAGATTTATTTCCTCATTCTTGACGAATTGCACACCCTCCCCCCCAAAACACACAAACAAATCCCAAGTCCTAAACATTGTTTTGCTAGCTACTTAGTGAAGCTGAACGTTTAGTCAGTGTTTGGAACCCTTTGGTGACCTCAAACTTCCGACATGCCAGTATTACTGTTTATATTCAGTACACAGCCCTTTAATATTACAGGGCTAGTTTCTATGACTTTTCTAATGTGCACCGATTCCTGCAGGATAAAGCATGAGACAGAAGAAAGCAGGCTGGATCTCAAGTACAGTTTACAGCAGAGGGAGCGCTGTTGAAGGGAGAGGGGTGCCTTGGGGAAGGTAAGCATGGCACAATTAATAAAACAGTGGTTTTCACAGTTTCCTAACTTCCTGAAGTGCAGTATCCACACAACTTGCCTGTCCAAAAGGAAACCAGCAGCCTTATACAGGAGCCTGTGGTGCCACCATGTGTGAAAACAAATTATCTTGTTAGGGTAACTACAGGATTGCTTGTAGTCCAGCGGAAAAAGTGGTAATCTGGCTATAAAGTACAGGAATTTAGTATGATATGGAACAACCTTCTAGAAGGTTTTTTTTCTTCCTCTTTGTGCATCTGTTCCACCTGCTTTTATTACATCTTATAATTAGTAATCTGCTTTGGAATACTGTGTCTTTCTATCATTAGAACTACCATCTAAGTAAGTAGCTGATTTTAATCTTTGTCTGCCATATTGTTCCTGGACCTATGTTATCATGGCTGAAGCAATTTGGCTTTCATTTCAATGGAATCCAAACCCAGCATCTTGCTGTGACAAGCAAAAAAGGAGCAGCATGGTTGAGATTCCTCCTGTAGTGAAGACTGGGCACCTGTTCTATAAAAAAGGCAATACAGTACCTAGGAGGCTGTGAACTTGAGAGAGTGTTTACTTGAGACCACAATAAATCTGAGTCATCTTAAGCCAAGCCTTTCACGTTTCCTGTTATGCATTAATGTAAACCAAAACTGTACAACATCTGTTTATCTCAATGAAACAAAATAACATGTAAAAAAAAAATCTGAGAATTATTGGAATAAAACAGGATAAACTGTACGTGACCTTTCTGAAGAAAATTACTAGGGAAGAAGCAGACTAAATAGCCTCAGAGCCTGTGCTGAATCAGTCAGTATAATTAGAGAGGGGACTAAGTGGACAGCCTTCTGCAATGGAAGAGCTGGCACTGACATAAGGAGCACCCAGAATTGCTTTTGATAAAATACACATGACATCCTTTAGACTTAAATCAATTAGTCAGACATCACATTGCCTCTACACACATAGAGGTTTTGCAACCATGCTGCAAAGTCTCCCATGAAATTGTCTCTTGCTGGGTCGCAGGAGGAAAAAGTGGTGCAAATATTAAAAGAAATTACATTATTTAGGAATGAATCTCTGAGTATTGAGCCATTAAGAATCTCATGACGGTGATATTTGTATTGTTTAACTTAAGATACCGCAATGAATTGGCATCCTAGCCTGATAGGTTGAACCTAGTATTTTATTTTGGGTACCTCTTTACTATTTCTTGCTACGCTTCATTTTATGGGAGACAGAAAGCATATCTAGAGAATAGCAGGGGGAAAGTTATTTTATTTGCAACAGGTCTCTTTAGAGTGACTATGTTTAAAACACGAAGTAGCACCTGCATGCTTTTATCCCCCATGCTAGCACAGCTCTCCATAAATTCAACAGCTCGTTTGTCAGTCACATTAAAGATACTCCAAGTGTTGCAGTCTCCAGAAATGGTATTTCTCTAACATTTTAACTCATGACTTCCCAACAAAAAGTCTGAAATACTCATAAATGGAAGCGTTCTAATTATAAGCACAAGCACGGTACTCTCCCTTTGACTAGGAAATGAACTGGGAGTTAAGGTTAAATCACACACAGATTGACATTAAAGCCCAAACCTGTTCTTGCATTTTGGGCCTAAGAATGCACTTAACTTCCTTTTCTCATTTAAAATTTATCTAGTCCTCTCCAAACCCCTCTTTTTTCTTCTTTTTTTCTTCCACCCTGGGAGTGGGGAGGAGGTGGCAGCAGGACCAGTTGGAGGAGGTGTGCCAGACAACTGATTTGTCATCGTACAGTTCTGACAGGAGACAAAGCCAAACAAGTCTTTCCAAAATGATGTTGCAAGTCTACATACTACAGAAATGAGAAAATAGCAATGGAGTCTAAGTGAATCTATGTAGAAATGCCATTTTCTTGAACAGCCTTAAGCCCAGCTCTGCTAGGAATGAGACCTTACCTTAGCTACTGTCTGCTCAGCGATAGTGCTTGGCCGACGCTGACGAGCATCAACTCTCTGTTCTACGGGGAAGCTACTCCGATGTGATTTGAGTCTTTCCACCAACAAGTAATAGATAGCAGCAAAGTGGTTATAACTCTTGTTCTGCAGAGACTGAAAAAGAGAAGCACAAAAGTGTAGGTACAGCCAAATATGCATTATCCTTTATGTTCTATGTAAGAATTGCCATTGGCGGGGGGGGGGGCACATAGAGAGCAGATAATTAAGAGTCAGTGGGGCATGCAAGTGTTCTCAATTGAGAAAGTGTCAAACCAGAGTGCCAGGTAAAGAAAAGCATCAACCTTAGTTCAGTGGCAAGCTCACAGGAGTTTGCTGTGCTCTGGGCTGCAACAATACTTGTAGCTAACTAGTAACAGGTGCTACTCTGGACCCTCAAAGATTGGAACCTGGAGAGGGGACTGAGCTCCAGGACCTCCTGAATACATTGGCCATTCCACGTCATGAGAAGCAACAGGGAACTGAGCATCTGCAATGTAGAGAAACTAGCCGCTTCTCAAAAATAGCACTCAAACTGCCAACCTCCACAATGGTTTCAAGTATCAACCATACTAGAGGAAATTATTGTGTTAACTCCACAGGGAGTCTTACTATTTATGTTTGAGAAGGAGAGAGAGGAGTATCGTTTCTCTCACAGTGGTGCTGTTTCATTGACATGTTTTCCTCTATGGGCAAAGGATGCTTTGGACTGTGGCCAGTCAGAATAAAACGTGCAGGTGAAATTGTCTGCACGTTTGCAGACACTGCACACTGTTCTTCCTGCAGTTTGTATAACACAGACACCTCCTCTCCACTAGGAATGATCTTTAGGAAACTCTAGAGGGATCTCTCTCCTCTTCCTGAGCAATCTGTTGGCACAGATTGCGACATCAGTAGGACAAGGAGGCAGCAGCACAGCATGTTTAATGTGTTTACCCTTGCTGACTAGGTAAAATATACCACCAGTTGTGTGGGGTTTTTTTCCTTCACTGTTGACATAAAGAACGTTGCAAGCAACTGAGGTAATAAATTCGAGTCACCAAAACAAAACGGGAGACCTTCCCTCCAGGGACAAGTATCTGTTTCAGTCCATTTTACCTCAGTAGTTTTCTGTTGGTCTATTCCAAGGCTGTGCATTAGCCGTAAGACCTGCTCATTATACTCTCCAATGGAACGCTCATTCTCCTCTCTTGGTGGATAAAGAATGGATCTCTGTGCGGGAACTTCTATAAGCATCCACTTGTGCTCCTTAATCTGAGTAATAGTTAACCGCTTGGAGGGGTCTAGGACCAACATTCTTCTAATCAGATGTTCACACTCTGTTGGGGGAAAGAAAAAATAATTACCCATCTGCTAAGTGGTACTCACGTATATTCACCTGAGCCCTACCGATACAGAGCATGACAACAGGAAACCACCCGCGTTCTACCTAACTTCTGTGCTAAATATTTCTTGCAGGCTGAAACAATCTTTCAAAGCAAGATTAAAAGTCACATTAAGAAGGACAAAACCCCAACTTCTTTAACTGCATCACATGGTTCAACAGTGCCTGGCCTTTTACGCAGCTCCCACGTTAGAGTAGTAGTAATATTTAGTACCTCTTTGAAGCTGCCTGTGCTGTTCTAAGTACAGTGCTAACAGTACATCCTTCAGCTTCCGCTCTCACCTTGCCCATAGGCACAGCCACACTGCAATCTCTACGTGTTGTACAGGGGAAAATGAGTTGGTTTGCCTAGCAGCAGCCTAACTGCAAAGGCACATGGCTCACCTAGGCTAATTTGTGTTTCTTTGCAAAACGAACTGTCTGCCATACCATGATCTAGGGTGCAGATGCACTACCCTTTGCTGATTGCAATAGAGATTATTTTAGAATATACTCAAGAGCGTATGAGGACACCTTGTTACCTTCTGACATAAAATAAGGGATCCTGAACCTTCCTTCAAGAACTCGTTGCCTCAGTATGGGGAGTGTTGGTCCATCAAAAGGTAACGCTCCACAGACCAAAACATAAAGAACTACGCCCATGCTCTGTAAGAAAGAGAAGAGTCATTTTGTTTCAAGCTACAAGCAAGTCTCTGAGGTTGGCTAGCCAAATCCTGTCACAGAAAAAATTAAAATTATGTTCTGCAGAAACAGGAAATTTATAGAAAAAGGAGGTAGATTTCTGAAGATCCCTAAACATTAAGAACACTCAGCTAACCCAAAATGGCTAGGCTTGCAGTACCTTGTGCTGATAAGCAGGTAAGCTGAAGTGTAATGGGTTAGAGACTCTGGCTGCTATCAGGAAGCTCCACGATGATGACTGAATGATACCTGAAAAGTGAGCCCCAACTTCAGGTGAGAATTAGAGATACTTTTAATTAATCTCCATGTAAGCTCAAAATAAGAAACTAACCTTTTACATTTATCAGTTTGAAAAAGACTGGGTAAGAGGCACACTGGTAACTTCATGAACAGTGAGGGTCAGGGGAACACCAACGAATAGCTCTGCACTGCCGTATCCAGTGCTGAGTAGGAGGGGTTATTTAACATGAGCAAAAGGAGACAATCTGGGCAAAAGCTCTCCACGAACTGCCAGACTCATTTTTGAAAGTATGCAAGTTAATTGGCACTGCAAGTGGAAATAGTCTTGCAGTATATGCCAAAAAAACAAATGTAGTGGCACACTAGATGAAATAACCACACCAGACCCTCAGGCCAATCAGCTGGCATAGACAACCACAGCACTGGATTTCTCAAGGGCAAAAAGCAGGCATTCAGCACCCAACCTAAAAGTTTGCAAGTACATAAATCTTAAAATTAAATATATATTTTTACCAGTAACTGCTTCTTTCCTTAACCTGCCAAAACCTAAACTGTGGATCCTTGCATTTCTCCTGCAAACAGCACTTCAAGCAGACCGATTCTGTTAATTGATGTTGTAAAGAGTTACAGAATCCTTAACTTGTCTCAAAAGATAAAATCATCAGCAGCATCTTCACTGATCTTAAATATAAACAAGTGTGCTTCTCTTTGCGGGCAGGCCGATTCTGTTAACAATTTAGGATCTTGTATATTTAAAGAATATTTACCGAAGTTCAGAGGTTCACTTCTGACATTCAATTAGTGTCTGCGCTACCTGAAAGAGTAAGCATAGCTAGGGTCTGCTGCACATTTATTTGTCAGTTACTAAAGGTTCAGAAAGGCTGTAACCTTATTTTTCTTAAATTCTAGCTAGTTACATATATGTAAATGTATGTAGAAAGATACATGCATACACACAACTATATGTATGTAAAAGTACAGCTTTTATTTGTTAATGCAAGTAGATTAATTTAAACTAGATTAGCAGCTGAAAGGTGACTGTCATTGAACTGCCCTATGAGTGTAACAGGCTCTGACCAAAATGTCAGTTCCCACGTTGTTATGCTTCGTGCAATATTATTACTGCAAACCTGACGTCAGAGCAGAGACTGACAAACTGTACTGTCTCTGGTTGTTTTAGGATACGAATCCATCATGCTAAGTACCAGAATACTAAAATTAAAAACAGACCAAACAAAAAAAACCCAAACCAAAAGCAAATTAGGAATAAAAAGCACGCTCTGACAATGCGTGATGGGTGCAGAGAACTTCTTCAGTTCGTGTTTGTCCCTTTACCATTATATAATAATGTGGGTTACGCTCTCTATCATCTTCGGTTATGTTAGTATACATGGAGATACACCAATTCAAAAACACGCAGCTGCCCACAGTAGAAATGTTTGTGGCACAAATGTGCTTGTTTCCAACTCAAAGAGCAAAGCAGTCATCAACTCTCTTAAGTTTCAGTGGCTCAAAATCCCTTTAACCTCATCAAGAACTTAGAGCCTTACAAGTTCAATTCCCATTTAATGAAAATACTAAATTCACTGGTTTAAAAAAAGGAAAGGTCACGCATTCAGTCAGGAGAGCTTTGGAGAAGCTACAGTTTTCCCTCTAGTGGGATAACGTGCACCTACAGTGTACATTTAATAGCCACCTGGATAGGCAACTTATGACACTCAAGAAATAAAGCTAAAGAGGAACAGCTTATCTGCAGCTTAAGAAATCAAAGTTCATTCCTTTGTTCCAGCTTCCTAAAAGTTGACTTGAATCCAGTCGAAAAAAGAATATTGATACCCAGATATCCAGCTGGGGTCCCTCGTATTGCTGTCCTTCAAAGACTTCTGGGGCTGCATACGGAGGGCTTCCACACCAAGTTGTCAGAGGTTCACCACTCTTATAGAAATTTCCAAATCCAAAATCTGTTGAGAAATTAAGGGGAAAGTCACTTCAAACTCCAGTTGCATGACACAGAATAATTAGATGCATGGACTAGACCTGAAAGCTCACTTTCATTCATGAAAGCCTCTATCACAATTCCTTTTACTAGTGCTTCCACTGAAAATATTTATTAGTATGCTGAATGTCCTATATGGCTATTTTCATGACAACTATGTAATTATTAAAACACTCTGCAGAGCTTCACAACCTGTAGGAGTTTTGAGTAAACTTCTACCAGCTTGCTACGTCCAAGTTTATAAACAGCTATCACTAAAATTCAACAAACTTACAATCGTACATAGGTATGAGCTTGTTTACTTGCCAAGATATACGAGATTCAGTACTAGATCTGAGATTCTCTGAGTTTTCTTTAGGTGCTCTCTAGCCCTGATACACAACAAATTTTGACAACAGAAGCATCAACTTTGGAGATGGGAGGAAGCAACAAGCATGGGGAAACCATTCTTCCTGCCAGGATTCTAGAATTCCCTCCTACATCCACTGCAGATACCCATTCTGAATATACCCCTTCCGTGACACTCCTCAGTACTAATACACAGGCTCTTATTCATCTGGCTTTTAATAAAAGCCAGTGGAGCAGAGTTTTTGCATACACATGGTCACACCATGATTCAACATAGTTGCTGAAGTCTAGTGGAGTTTTCTCATGGAATTCAATGAGGCCAGCATTTCTCCCTGTTACTCCCAGCATTACCGCTCTCTACTTAGTTCCACCTGTGTTGCAGGCCACCGTGTATGTTCTCCACGACAACGAATGCTGTTAATGCTAAAGCAAAGAAGAAGTTCTCAAGGAGAGAGATCTCGTAACAGGGACAAATTATTCTTCGGTTTTAAGGCTTTCAGGCAAGCTGGCTTCAATTCACTAACTCTTCTGCTCTACCTCCAAAGGAAATACAAAACGGAGCACTTAAAAGTAACATGCAAAGACCATCCAGCACAACGATACTGTTCACATTCATCACTGGTCTACTCCTGTGGGAACAATGATTTAACTCTTCCCTACCACTTTTTCCACGGAGGAGCAAACTATGCAGTAGAAGGCCAGAGAAGGTGTTTCTTTTCTTAACGTGATAACGCTTTTAACCCTCGTAGCTAACCAGGCTCCTGCAGAGTAAAACTGCATGCTGGTGTGACTCGAGGAATCCTGTGAAAGTCAACAGAGTTGATAAACTGCAATCAGGCTGTTGATTTAGTACTATCAGGAGCTGAATACCTCAGAGGTACATTAATACAATGTGGTGCTGAGTAGCAGATAGCAAAACTGATAAATGCTTCAGTTAGCAGACACAGTACAGGCACTACTGGTACCACTTCATTTACTATTTGTATAGGTTGTGTTACTCGGAGAAAAGAGCCTGTCTCTCTCGTCATACATCATGAGCTAGACAACCATGAGAAAACCCTCAGTATTAATGCAATACAAAGATATTAAACAAAAACTTACCAAGTGTAGGTAAAGTTAGCCTGGGGTTGTTCTCCTGAGAAGCCGTGTGGCAATTGAGTCGGACTACTTACGCTAAGCTTAACAGTAAAGGTATTTGGTTGCTTTCCTAACAGAAGGACACAAGAGCTCCAAGAGTTCTTTTAATGGAACTCTTCCTGCAATCTTTCTCAAAAATTAACAGAAGCAGAAGCAGCAGTTCTGGGAACACCAGAACTGAAGAGGCTTCTAGAGCATTTTTTCTTCTGTCTTCCAAGATTTCCTTAGCTAGGATTTACAAGGTCATTAATGAAGGGATAACAAGAATAGCCCTAACATGTTGAAGTCAGTAGAAACTTGCCATGCCAATTCCTCTACAACAGTTCTGCAAAGATTGAGATCCTCCCAGTACTTCAATCCATGGAACTCTTCAGCGTTTCCCCCAGTGGTAGGATTAATCCTTTTCACTTCCCACCTCAAACTAACCACACCCACTACTTGCATTCACACAAAGCAGAAATAGATACATCTCTCAAGTCTTCCAGTTTTACCTTTTTTTCTTCCTTCCCAAAATGCTTTTGTTGTGAATAAATAGATCTCTGTTCTAGGAAACCTGATTTGGTCATCAGATAGCCTTGTCATACTCCCTTCAGGACTAGAACTACAGTGCTTATCTGCTATCAAATCTGTTAAAGTGGTCCTAGCAACAGAAGCCATGCAGCCCATGGCTTAAGTTTGAAAGAAAAAATTCATGAGAATCTGGTAAACAAAGAGGATGATCAGAGCCTTCAGACTTAAGTAAACTGCTTGGTTAAAGGGCTCCGGGGCATAAAAAACTTTGAAACATATTTCATGACTTTTCGTAACAGATTTGATTTAGAGTTGTCTTCTAGGGCAGCACAGTAGAATTTGGTGGCCTGATTACTTGAAAATCTGTCTAGAAATTTGAGGACTTTTTTAAAAAGAGTAAACTCTAGTTCAAATATGAATGAGTTTGCTGAAAACAGTGATCTATTACATGAGATCTACAGTCACTCTAGGTCCTTAGAGATTTATGTATCTGTGTGCTAACTGTTAATGATGAGCTGCCATTTTTGTGATGACACATGATATTCTTATCCCTTATCTATTTTTGCATTATCAACAATCAAATGGGAAACTTAACAGACAAATATTTAGGCTTCATTCCTAATGTCTTTTAACCCAATGTCTCTAAATTATAGTCCAGGTAGCTAACATACTTTGTTAAAAGAGAACATCTTCTATTGTAAATATATGGTACAGGTGGAACCCTCAAGAGGTTAAATCTCCAACACCAGTCCAAGGTCACTGTATTCAGTCAAAGTCAGAAAATCAGATACCCAGTCTCACAGCAATGAGCTTTTGGGACATGTCCATAATCAAAGAGCGCCACTGCCTATCAGTAAGGAGGCTACAATGCCAGAAAAACTATGTGAAGGCCACCACTCAAGATCCACAACAGTGTCATGGTCTGTAAGCACCCAGAATGCCTTACAGTTGCATGAAGAGTTATGCAATGGCATCCTGGCATATCACCATACTCTGGAAGCGCAAACAGCCAAGGCTAGCTCAGATTCCAAATCTACATAGGAAATACTGCATGTAACATTCATGCTATCCTTCCTTTTACATCCTCCTTCAGCTCTGAAACAACTGCAACTTCAGCAACAGAAGAGGAAACAACAAAATCTTCTACAAAAAAAAGAATCCCCCAGTCGCTATATGTCACCTGCCTTTTCCCTATCACAGCTAGACTTTTGTTGTGAATTTTTTTATTCTCTTTGAGGAGACTCTTCTTCACACATAATTGGCTTGGCAACCTTGACAATACTTCAGGAGACATGAAGCAATTTATTCTCTTAGAAGCATTTTGCCATCTGTGTAGGTGTCATTAGATCTGATCTCTCCTTTCACTTATCTTGAATTTGTCAAATTTTCAACATCATCTTAGTACTGCAGATAAAAATCAATCTTTATCTCTGAACTGCAGCTCCTACTCAGGTGCCACCCTCATAAATCTTCATATCAGATTCACACAAGTACATGACGTATATTTGTAAGCACAGCTCTAGAAAGCATGACCTGCTTGGAAATACACAAGATTTCAATTCCTAAGAGAGTGAGACTCTTTGCCTATCCAGACTGGATTTAAAGTTTGCTATTTGGGGAACATAAACACATGAAAGCCACTTCAAAAAGAAACACGAAAAAATCAGAACAGCGAAAGACAGAACAGTATTTAAGTATGTCTGATCAACACAGGAGAAGCTTCAGGTTTACGTTACAATTAGGATTTTTGGTTTTTTACTATCACCTTTACATGCTTAATTTCATAACATGTAGCAGTTTCATTTATGGTTACCAAAACTAGCTCAAGAGCAAGAATATCTTAGAACTAAACAGCAGAATCCTTGCAAGGCTGTTACCTTTGGTCCCTATCTGAGTCAGAGCATTACAGAACTTACACTGTCAAGACAGTGCTTGACTGGGTGGAACAGCAGTAATTGGCTTGCATCTTGTGACAGCATGGACAATTACACTTTCTGAGGCAAATTCATAAATTAAAGTTCTGTATGTTGCTAGTAGAAGGAGTAGGCAAGGATGCACTCTGTACAAGAGCTAATACAACACTGGCTGCTGGGGTTCGGGCGCAGGGACGACCACAAGGGGAACAGGCCAGCCTGGTATACTCTCCTTGTCACTGCAAGATGAATCTGACCCCGCCTCGTGAGTCTGTGTACTTGACTAGGAGTATGGGTTATGTGTCTTATAAACCTGGAAAGTTGCACCTTCATTCTGTCTTTGATCTGCAGTTCTAAAACTTCAATTTTCTCCATTTTTCATTGACAATGAAGACCAGTTTTTTCAGTTATGAATTTTTGTGGAAAAAAATAGCATGCGTTGATAGTACAAAGCATAGTAAAAGCCTCAGTAAAAGACCTACTCATGCATACTGGACTTTTTCATGTGACACAGGACTCAAAACCAGTGTTGTGTATTTCAGCAATCTGCTCTTATCTTCAGAAATCCAATTATATTCTATTGTTGGAGAAAATTACCTGGGCGGGGAGATAGCATTATTTGTAAGGGTACATAAATTATTATGGTTACCTCTTTTTGTTTCCATTATGCTCTCTACACTTGTGCCTTCAAATGATGTTAGACTATTTCTTAAGAACTCAAGAATTAATAGCATCCATAAAAACAATTTCAAGAAAAAAATTAAACATGTAGATAGGATACTGGATGCTTGGTCCACTGGGCTTCCTCAATTTTTAATTATTGTACTGTCAGTTTAGTTGTCCTGCTTTCTGGAGGCTTAGAAGGGCCAGGATTGAATTAAGCGCAGAACACTCACTAGTCTCTCATTCTCTCTTCCCCCCTCCACCTTGTTTCTACTTTGCAATTGCTGATTTACCAGAATCACTCTGGCCCAAAGGTAATAGTGTTTAACCTAAGAATACTGGTAAGATTTCTCATTCCAGAGAAGCTGATTTTATGAACATTACTGATGTTTAAGGGGAAAATGTGCCAGTCCTCAAAAAAAAATGCCAGTCACAGAATTCTAAGAGGACTGAAATTGGACTCGTTAGCAGAGGACTGAGATTATAGAATGGAGTGATCTTTATCTTCTTAACATTTGCCTGAATCTGCATGTTAAAAAAATATGATGATTTGCAGCATTGTGTACAGCTGAATAAACTCTGTGTTTGTGCAATCTGCAAATATTGGCTCTCAACATTTGCAGTATTTTGTTTCTCAATCTCATTACCCCCTTTAGAATAATCTTGAATTTAGAAGGTATAATTTTTTGAACATACATCATGTAAGTGGAATCTGTTTTCCTGTTAAAAATGGAAACAGACTAAGATTTCAGACCCGTTTGCAATTTGAGAAATGGAAGCTCCCTGCCAGAGCCACTGCAACTTCTGCTGTGCATCTAGCAATACGAGGTAGTCTCTAATTTGTACCTCTAAAAATCCTTTAGAAGGGATACCAGCTTCAGAGCTATAATTAATCCATTCTTCTAAAATTACCAACAGAATTCAATCTGCCTGGCTTCATAGTGCCACAACGATCTTTTGTTATAATAGTAATATGAGCAGAGGAGATTATCGGCAGAGAGGTACTGATAAAAGAAAGGTATGAGTGTGTTAGAAACAAACCTGACCCACTTCATGAACTGAATGCTGATCAGCCAGTTCTGACGTCAATGCATATTTTACTGTCCACCAGCAAGGCGAACCAGCACTACAGTCTGCTTCAAAATAATAGTCTCTCCTACCTGATCTGGTTCAAACACAGTAGCTTTGCCATCAAGATGGCATGACTTCTGCAGACATTTATAAGGCACCTCAATCTGGCAGTTCTGTAGGGCTGGAAGTATACAGAGACAGACTCACTATCCCATCCTCAGTTCAAAGCTGTATTTCATTTTCACAAATGCACAGATGTTTCACTGTCCAGACAATGAGCAAGTCTTATTTGAAGACAGCACAGCATACCAGTGAGTGATCAGTAACTGAAGCCCAGTCCCTGCGATCCCTCCAAAACCCAGCAAAACGTAACAGGTACATGAATAATCTAGCTATCTACAGGCAGTAACTTTGAGAAAAAGAGAGGTGGTTTAACCTTGTCAGTGCTAACAAGAAGATCGATGTAAAACCTGATGGAGACTGTTTGGTATAGTGTTCTTGAGCCATAACCTTCTCAGTGGACATTTTATCTGATTAATACCTCCTTTTATGTTACTTGTGCTAAAATTTAAGTTTGAGGCTTTTGCTCCCAAGTACATAGTATCTTCCAGAAAATAACAGTTTATCAAAGCTCTCACCTCAACATCTTCACACGTCTTCTGTGTCTTATCTAGTTACGAAGACTGGAAGACTTTGAATTCTATCTGTCCTCTTCCTTTTAGAGCAACATTAAAAAAAAATTATTAAATTTCAGTCCAGCCTCCTTGTTTAAGCATAAAAGGTGGCAGTCTCATCAGCTCAGTTTTAGGAACACTTATTTTTGCATCTTAGTTTATTCTCCTGGTAGCTGAGATACAGACATAACTTTATGCACGTTTCTGTATTTGACTAAAACGACCTTGTGTTCTTAAAGAGCAAAAGCTTAAATAAAAGTCTCAGAAGCATCGGAATGAATCAAGAGGTCCACCGGAAGTTAGGAAGAGCCTGGAAGGGCCATGGTATCTATGTGGATTTCATAGCTGCTTGAAGTGATCAGCAAGGGACAGCCCTATGCGCAGTGCTGGGGCCCAACACAAACACCAACAGCACAGAACTTCCTGTCAAAACAATTCATCAATTACTGTGTTGTCTTTCCATTGCTAGATTAATTTGAATTAGAGAGTAATTCTAGCTATCAGATTTGGGATCCTGTCTGCCCTTTGTTCTTCCACAGTTTGGTAAATGAACCATGAATATGAACCCCTGGAAGAGACTGTTCTCAGGGATCTGAACAGCACCAGACAACTCCAAAATCATGGATAAAACATTCTGTGGAATTCATTGTTTATGTCTTTAATAGAGAACACTAAAACTGCTGACTCACACAAACCACCACAAAGTTTCTAACAGTCTTAACTTTCCTCCTGCTACTTTAGCGCCAAAACTGGACATGGAAATTGTTATCCATCTGAGAAGGTCTGACCAAGATACATGAAAGAATCAGACCATATGAACCACTGCTAGTTAACGTTAACACAAACTACCTGTAATTAACTTTCTGTAATACACAGGTAGAGCACAAGAGCAGGAAAGGAGGAAAGAGACATGAGCAGCTGATGGAATCTAGTAACTACCATTTCTCAATGCTTTCATTTGAGTCCCTGGAGAACCTATGCATTGAGATTCTCTGTGACAGAACAGTTCATGGCTCTAACCTTTCTCCAGTTAATGGGTCCCCCAAGATGCCTCTGAAGTAGTGTTTCTGTAAGCCTGTGCCATGCTTGCACTGCAGTGTTCAGGGAGGAAGGGAACTTGCATCCCTGCAGTGCTAAGGATGTCCATGAAAGGAACATCTCTGAATACGGCCCCACTTCAGTGCAGTTGAGGCCCCTGAGGAGTTCTAAAAAAACTATGCCAGGTTAAACTGTAGATGTAGAGGAATGTAGAGGAAAAAAATTAGAAGAGAGACAGAATGTGGTGGTGAAATGGGGAGGAGAGCAGCAGATCGAGAAAGCAATCATGGGCGGACAATAGCACAAAAATTCCCTTATATTTAGTTCCATTACTCAGAGTAAGTGGGGTCCACGTGACTTGTAGGCTCTTAAGACACAGTACTTACTGACGCCACACATTGTCCTGATAAATACGATTGCATGTCAATCAAATCTCCAGCTGCTATGCTTGTCAGTAGCTGCTAGAAATAAATGCAAGCTTGAAATCGGAAGTAAGAAAAGTAAAAATACTTTACAAATGATAGTGCTGATGAACTCGCTAGACTATAGCTTTGACTGTCAAATTTACAGCGTTATTGCCAACAACCGTGAGCAAACAGTGCAGGTGGCCCTATTACATTTGAGACATCACCAGCAAGTCAATCTCAATGTTATTATTTATTAGACTTAGGCTACTTCATTATAAAGTACAGACATCATCTCCACCCCTATTGTTGCTTTAGCTTTCTTCAGTTATCACATGCCCTAAAAATAAGCACTTATACCAGAACCGCATCTTCCTGCTACAATAGTTGCAAAAACCCATTTACGTCATCTGATGGTAGCTTTTAGTAGTTCCACAGTTTAACATTAATACAAAAGCCCACAATACAGTATAGAGAAAATTAAAAGATAACCATAAACATGGTTATAATAAACAAGAAATAAACAATACTGCTAAGATTGTGATTAATTTATATAAAGTATTAAATAACAATTTTTACAGCTTTTATGAACCTGCTGTAAAATTCCCCACTGAGATGCTGAAGAGCCATGAAATACAGAGAAGATGCCAAAGAGCAGATTAAAAGGTTTCCCTTTCTAGCTTCAGAGAATCTGTTTTCCATGCTGCTCCTTCTCTTCCATACATTCAGATTTGGTAACAAGCAGTAGCCTAATACTCTATGAAAATCATAGTTCTGGAACTTGGAGCTGTGTTTTCCTTTTCCTCCACTTTATCTGTTACTTAACCTTTCTGTAAACTCTTAAACCATGTGAAAAAGATGCTTTAGGTGGAACGGTAGCTCATAAAGCAATGAAGAAATCAATGTTTTAAATGTACAGAAAAAACCAAAGATCAATACAAAAGCAACTAACATAGCCAGGATCTGGGAAAGCTACTCCATTTATACATACATTGATGAGAAATCCTTCTGAGTCCATCAGTAAAATCCCGTTTCATAGACAAAGACAGCCTATGCTGTTTGGGGTTTGGTTTTTTCTTTGATAGAGAAAAAGGAACCCATAGTAATTGCTAAGTTTAAAGAGGATAAACTTCTTGCTCAAAAAATAGTTTTCATCTCAAAGGTGAGTCCTCATTTTAAAAGACTGAAGATTTTCAATTCTGATAAAGACAACTTGAAAGGATTTCGAAGATTTTTACTAAGTGTGAAGTTAATTCCCAGAATTAATAGCCTAGTCTTCACAATGTTTGCTGTAGTATGGCAGAGAAAGTGGTGAATCCTTGTGACACAGACGCTAACCAGTTGAACAGGTGTTAACTTTTCCTTTAAAATCTTTAAGGACGCTTTCTTTGTACTCCATAGACAAAAATGAGCGCATCTTTTGGAGAGCTTCTTGCACATTTAAAGCTTTTCTGCAAATTTATCCTTACAGAAAGCAGTAAAGATCAAGAGGCATAGACATTTCCAGTTCATCCATTTTAGAAATGCCAGAGAGGAAATTCAAGGGTAAAGTAATCCAGATTGGCAATCTATTCATGCTTCCTTCCCATACTGCTATACAAACCAGCTTCTTAGAGCTGTTAGCCTTCCTTTCCTGCTCCCATATTATTGATGACTGAGGTTGAACAGTCCTCAAAATCAAGATGTTACCTAGATTTCCCATTTCAAGTATCACTGGGCTAAAGTCAGTACGGAAGGATTTGTGGAACTGCATTGAGTTGACAACTGACAAAATGATTTCCATTGCTAGCAACATCTGCTGTGTCTAAATTTATAATTAAACCAAAATCATGCATGCAGAAAGAAAAAAAGAAAATCAATAAGCTTCCATTTTGAGTTTTTCTGATGTTGAAAGAAGTTATTTGATTAACTCTGTTTTAACCTCAACATCTGGCAGCACTATAGACATGTTATAACACCCACAAAAAATTACTAGGACTCTAAAAATTATTTCCTTTTTTCCTGAAAGTATAATAGAGCTAATCTAGGAATTGTTTTAGCTACATGAACTGTGATATCCATAATGCCCATGGATGTAATACAAATATTACATGTATTACCCCTCTGATTTTCTGTACCTTAAGCACACCAAGATATCTTGGGCAGTAGCAACTGAATTACTAGAATGGATTCCATAAAAATGAGGTGTCACTGAGTATTTATCTACATTCTGAGTACCTGCTATTTTGATGTTCATGTTGTTGTCAAGCAAAAGATTTTCAGCCTTCAGGTCTCGGTGAACAATCTTTCGACCATGGCAATACTCCACTGCTGAGAGGATCTGCCAGAATTTGCGCCTGGCCTCAGACTCACTTAGTCTGCCATGGCTGGCGAGGTAATCTGTGAAAACAAAGCAGGTTTAAATGGATTAGAGAGCAAGCAACAACCCTGAAACTAAATTATTTCTCTCAAATAATTAGCACTAAGAAACTCAATCAGTATTTCAGCCATTCCAGTCTCCAACCCATTATTCTCACACCTTCCCCTCCAAAAGAATGCATAAAAGTACAAAAAAGCTGCTGCGTAATGAAACTCTACTCTCTGTTCCTTCTTTTACAGTTACCTATTCTGATAAATATTTTCATAACAACTCCTGTGGAATGGGGGATACTTCGAATAACCGGCTTCACTGTCATGAGGTACTTCAAGCTTTAGCCTCTTATCTGTTCACACAAGCTTCACGGCACACTTCTCCCTCTGAGGCCTCACAGAGGCTGTGTAGTAGCTAAAAGTATTTTTTCTCCGGAAATAAAACAAGTACTCATAAGGTACCCATCCTGACCTCCCTCTCATCTTCATTGCATCACAGGCAGACAGAACATTTTGTTTTCATATTAGATTATGTTCTAAAACTAACATTATCGCTGAAACAAACTACAGCTCTGATGAAACTGAAGACTTAATTTATCCTCGGGAATAAAAACATGTGAAGCAGCAGCTGGGTGAGTCCTGACAGAAACAGCTTCTATAGCCAATTCTCTTTTTCTCTTACAATGCATAAAATCAAAGAATCAACTACTGGGATGGTTTTATAATTGCCTTCAAGGTCCTACAAAGAATGCAGTTAATGGCCAAGGTGCAGCAAACACCCCGTGATCCCAGACAAGGGCTGAGCATATACACACATAGCAACCTCCAGTCACTTGCTGCTTCACAACTCGTACTGAAGTTAAAGGGAAAGTGAGCAAGTAGTAAACTGCTGGAGTTGCCACCAGCCCCTTCTAATTATTACTTATAAAGGAAGTCTCAGAACAGGAATAATCATTTACAGACATTTTCAGCCACAAACATTTCTATCTGAATTCAGTCAACAGGTTCCAACAGCTGCTTCTGCAGGTTGGAAAGTGAACGTGATGTAATGGAGGTTTTGAGCCTACTTCTGTTTATAAGAAATCCTTAAGATTAATTGTACCTTCTAAGCTAGGTAGATAATCCCAGTGATCCAAAAAGGATCATCTTGCCCAACACAATGCCAAAGCAGAATACTTGGCTTTGTTAGGATGTGAGTTTTTTTTAAATAAAACATTCATGGGCTTTATAGGTGCTTGCAACATTTTCATTCAAACTTTTCTGCTTATTTTAGAATAAGCTGCCTGAGCAGCTCACATTAAGCACACTCTAAAACCTGAAAATACATTTTCAGTAAAACCTCACCAATAGTGCGCTTTTGTCACTACAGATAAGGACAAAGAAATATCTTCTTCAAGAAAAAGAGGCACAGGCCACCCAAAAACCCTAAGGATTTTTGCAAATATTCAGAAAAACATGAAAACATAATTATTTGCTGTTGGATCATATAAAACCAACCACTTCACTGACTGCATTCTTACACATCACGAGTTCTCCGCCTAAATACACTCTAGTGTACTCACTATAGTACACTGCCATGATGTGCTCCAGACACTATCAAACCTAAGTGACTTCTGACTTACATATTCACTCATGGAATTTAAACACATGCAATCACTAATATACCATCTTCTTAATATGCTCAATAAAACAGGCTTGTTTCATAGAGGGATCCTCCATGACTGAGGTAACTTAACATTGTTTTACTTGTGGTGGGACTGAAAAGATTTCAGGCAGGGCTGCTGCTACCTCCCAAGCATGTTCTGCAAGCACTGAGGTGGCTGGTCCTCAACCGTCTTTAAGGGGCAGACTAGACACCTCAGTTGCAGTACACTCACTTCAGCATCCCTCAAAAAACATTTCTAACCAAAGCACATTAGGTCAGATTGATCTCTGGAACCTGCAGATCTGAAAACTCAGAGCTTCTAACCGAAGTCTTAATGCATTTTCAGCTGGTTTAACTTGGCAAAGCACAAGAACAAACAAAAGCCTGGCAATAAGGGGAGACCATAATATTTGCAAGCTAAGTACCATTCAATCAGAAAGTGACTGACAAGTCATACAATATAAAGGTTAAGTCAGATATCAAAGGCACAAAACCTAATTGCACTGAATGCAAGCCAGCCCTTTAAACTGTTAATCCATCATTCGTTAGCAATGCAGCAAACAAGTTCACGAATCCAAGTTGTTTTTTTGCTTTTATGGCTCTAGCCCGTCAGGACTTATTTACAAATTCCAGAACACCTTGGCCTTAAGTATTCCATCAAGTCTAATAGTCTGCAAGGAATAGGCCATTTATTTGGAAATAGACCACCGCTTTCTCTCCTGGAGAAGCAGAGCATACCACAGTCTATCTAAAGAGGTGATGGTAGGTGCAAGGATACTGTTCATGCATTAACTAGCTTGCAAATAGGAAAGGCTGGAATGTAGGCAGCATGCCAGCCCCCGGGCTACAGAAACCACTGTAGAAGGTTGAAAACTTGCTAGAGACATTCTACCAGAATAGCTAGAATCTGGACATTGTTGGAATATGCATGTATATACCCCTGGAGCTAACAGCCATCACTCTACAGATTTTACGGCGGATAGCTAGAGCAAAGCCTGTTGCACCTTGCAAAGACTGATACAGCAAAGCTACTGGTGCTTTCACCACTGTATCCTTTGGCAAATCTTACCCTCACGTCATACCTCTGGCTACACGTTTCCATGGTAGGTTTTTTATTTTTTAATAATAAAACAGAAACCAGAAGCTATCCTAGATTCAGCTGGATCCACAGCAGAAAGCAGCAGGACTTTCACAAGGCAGCTTCTTGTCTAGCCTTTTCAATAGTTCAAAGTACGTTTGTTTACTGGACAACTGCAAGGTTAAGATGGTATTTGCCTCAAAACACATGGCTCTGAGACATTGTCTGGCAAACCCAGTGGTCAAAGCTTTTAATTTCCAATATGATCTTTCATTTAGGTGAACAGTTGTACACGTTTGTAATTTGGTATGTTAATGCTCTGTTAAAGAGGCACATACACACCCACGTGAGTACAGTGAAGGATAATGAAGATTATTAAGAGACTGGAGCACTTGTGATACAAGGGGAGGCCAAGCAAGCTGCAGGTGTGATCAGCCTAAGGAAGACAAAGGTGCTGAGGGAAATCTTACCACATGCATAAATACTGGACTAGAGAAAGGCAACAAAGCTGGGCTCTCCTCAGCAAAAGGAATGAACTGAAATACAGGAATTTCAACTTAATTAAATTTAAATTTAAGGGTTTTTTGTGTGTGTGCAGGTGATCAAATGCTGGAACAGGGTGGCTAGAGATTGTACCCTCCATCCACGGTCCTGAGCAATCTGCTCTAGCTGACCCTGCTCTGAGCCACAGGGCAAGACATTCTCTACAAATCCCTTCCAACATCAACTCTTCTGTAATCTGGGTTCAGCGTAAGTAAGTCAAGACATCACTCATCCAGTTCAAGCTTAGTAAGGAACAAATAATCCCATACTAGGGGACACAACATATTTCTAGTTTTATGAATACCTATTAACAGAAGCCATCAGTGAGATTTCAGCTAAGGAAGTCAATGTTAAACACTAGAAAGATTCTTTCTAATTAAACCTCAGATCCTGGATAGCTTTATCTAGGAAGGTTATTGAAGCTCTCGGGACATTTTCAAGAATGGTGCAGCTGATCCTGCAACAAGGCTGAGACATAACAGATAGCTGCTCAAGCCCATTCTAGTCCAGCTTTTGGCATCTCTGCTCAGAACATGCATGTGATAGTCCAGGATAAACTGCTAGGTAAAACTAGCCTTTTGCAGGTACACATAACAATTAAATACTAATCCTGTGTACAAGTATTAGCATGACAATACAGCATAACAGTATCCCTTTATTTAGAGACAGGTTCTCTAAAAGGCAGCAGGGTCTTTACAAACTACTGATGGATTGCCAAACAGACTGAAGGTTTTAAGGAACACTTCCTATCCCTGATATTCTGTGATTCTGTGATCAGGAAAGTCAGCCATGGGCTGTAAGATAACCAAGTGAGTATGCAAACGCAGTGAAGGTGTTCTACCCAGACACTTTGAATGTTCAGCAGTTGCAATGTTTGCCTTTTACTATTCCTCAGTCTTCCTGTCAGTCACATTTCTTGCATGAAGTACAAAAAGGAAGTACTAGAAAAGTACATACATAGGTACAGTCATGCTGTCACATGTCAAATGCTGTACTGGAGCTCTAGATGAAGAAGTTGTGCTGTTATCACTTATTTGGTAGTTTCATGCTAGAGGACAGCAGCAGCCCACATAAGGAAATTGAGGGACAAGATGAAAATAACTGCTCCTAAACCTCCGTCAAAAGCAGCACATCCTTCAAATATTACAATTTGTAAATTAGACATAAATCACACAAGCTGGCAGTCGTGTTTACTGGTTTTAAAATGCACAAGTAGTATGTTAGACAGCAAGCAAGAGGTAGTAGAAACAACCGCAACTGAAAGCTTGGATATTCCCTTTCCTCTTGCTGAACAATTACGATGGTTTTAGGCTTAATACTCAGCTTCCCACTGCGCAGGCTGGATTCTTGTAATATAAACACAAAGTCACTGATGAGAAGCTAGAGAACTAGTCCTTCAAACAGGTTTCATTGTGGTTAGTTTAGCTAACAGGTAAGCTGCATCTCAGCTGTTTTAGAGTCTTCTGGTAAGAAATTCTCAAGAAAGTTACAAGATGGTGGCTGTAAAGATACTTTCAAAACCAACAGAAACAGCTAGTTAAAAACTTTGTAGCTGTGCAAAGTATTAAGCACATCTGAAACCTTTTTAATTCAAGTGCTTTACTAAGTCTTAAAAATCTTTTAAAAAAAGTTTAAAATGTAACAGCATTTGAAGTGTCTCAGCTAAACACATTGACTGCAAATACATTAACTGGCAAAATGCAAATTCAAAACGGCTGTCAAGTACAGAAAATTTCACTGAAGCTATGAAGACAGTGAACGATGTTAGTACAGGGGTCAAAAACAATCCTGTCCACAAACTACTAGTTAGCACAAGGAAGTGAAATTCTAGCAGAGCTGAAGACTCAGTGAGATAACCAGGCTACTCACAGTGAACTTGGAAACCTGCCAGGGTATTGAGAGATTATTTACCAGTTACCGATTACCAACAACCATACTGAAGAGCATGCTATGTTAAAGCGCCTTATTCAAGAGGAAGATAGAAAAGGGGCTTCTAAAAACTCACAAATTTTGTGCATTGCTGAATAACAAAGTCACTTGGAAGACCAATCACAAAGGCTAACTTCAACTACTCTCTCCCAGCTCCTCCTGTACTCAGAGGAGGATGAGAGGCTCCTCTGGAGCATGAGTCAAAGCTCCTACCGGCACCCTGAGAAGCCTCTCACTCCTTAATAGCATGGAGGGAACATACAGGAAGATCACCCTCAATAGACTGGAGTCTGTCTTTCTCATTATGCTTCTCCCACCTCACTTGCTTTTGAGCCAAAATTCAAAGAAGCTGCTCTTGCTCAGAGTGAGTTTTTGTTTGGTTTTTTTTGTTGTTTCCTTCTTTAAGCCCCCCTTCAAGTGCAATCAAAGGTTAGTCAAAAAAAAATGAAGCATAATCCTTAAACACTGTCAGGAGACTGATTAACAAAAGAAATAGCAGGTACCACAGGTTTCTGTCTTGCTTTACAAGAGGAAAACAAAGTAACCCCCCCCAAAAGTAGGAACATGCACAGCAAAGTGTTAGAAACTTCAAAGACACTTGCGTACGGGACTCCAGGAGAGCATCTCACTACTTGTGCTGTTTAAAAACCAATATTACAAAAGGGAGACTTCGTTTCACCCATTGTTAGACTTGATATGGCAAATGCAATACACAAAGAACTATCAAGACAGGAAGGAGGAAAAGGTCATGCAGCTTGAGTTACCTTTCTACTTTTTGGGGGTTTTTTTGGTGATGTATTTGTTTATACTAAGTACTAGCCTGCTTTTCTGGAAAACAGTTCCATTACATCAAAGTTACCCTGGATGCAATATGCTGCTTATGACACAAGCAATCCAATGATAAGGACTTGGCAGGAGGGGGAGGACGAGGAGGGAGAGATAACCTAGAAACAAGGAGGGAATTTGAGTTCTGTTTCCACGAAATCCATCCCCTTCGCCCCCCAGTGTGAAAAATAAAAATTAGGCAGGCTCCACCTCTTCTGCACTCCAATCACCAGGGCCCTCTACATGCTGAACTCTATGCCATTGCCCTCTGAGTTCATTATGCCCAGTGATGTTGACTGACAGTTTCTCTGAAACTTTCTCAGCCACTCCAATTTTGTTATTGCAACTAAAATGCATGTGAAAACTAAGCGCCTGGGTATCAAGCATAAAACACTAATGAAATTAGCTTTCATTAAGCATGAAAGGTCATTACTTTAACACTTCAGTCCAATTCCTAAGCAAAGCAACAGTACCTGCTATGTATGAAATGCTCCAGCTAAAGAGATTTTATTTACTTTTTAGAATATTTCTGCTCCTCTTCTATTTTTGTATTCCTTTCTCTCTAGGACATGCTAGACTTATTCATGGACAATAAGCCCACTGTCCTGGTGGACACGTGTATGCACAGTACGACAGAAGACAAATGACCTGTAGATAACCAATAATTGCATAGCAGATGCCACAAGCCTGACTTTTCAGAGTTAGGACAGTTACTCGAGGTGAAGGAGCTCAAATGCTACAACCTGTCTGCCTTAACCACAACTGTGTTAAATATACGTAGAAGATTTTTTTTTTTTTTACTGTGCCAGTTACCACAATCAAGAAGGGAGACAGTGCAGGAACTCCCTTCAGTACTAGGAACACAAGCCTCAAAAAGTGTGGTATCACTGTTACTATTCAGTCCATAGCCCTTGGGAAGAATAAAGGCTGATGCTCAGTCACTTCACAAGTTCCCGTTTACATAATTCTGCTAAAGGAACATCAGTAATTTTAAACTTTTTTTTTTTCTTATGCTAGTGCACACCGTAACAGTTTTCCCTAAAATTTCTTAGTTCTAAAATGAGTAAGTGACAGTTATCACACGTCTTGACAAATAAAAGAAAGTGACATACTACAGCAAAAGGGATCCTTGGGCAAGATAACTATAATTGACAAACTTAGAAGTTAACATTAAAAAGTTGAATGTGAAAATATTCTCTTGCTTACCGAAAATTTCTCCATTTTTGGCAAATTCTGTCACAAGGTACAACATGCTTGTGGTCTCCATCACCTGTTGATGGAGAAATCGCACATGAGATTGAGAGAAGAGCAAAACGCAAACACACCCAAATGGATACTTATTTTCATTGTTCTTTTCTGGTAAAGATTTGAAAGTCTTTGCCTTGCACATACAATTATCACAGTCTTTCATTTTGGTTTTTCATGTTACTTCAACAATTTCAAGGGCAGCATTTGCATGCTAAGCACAAGGGTAAGCTTTAAATACTTCATAAAGTCAGTGTACAGGGGAGGAAGTAGATAGGATTCTCGGCCTCAAGCGACTAAACTATAGCATCCCCAGCAGCTAATTTAAAGACTTTCCTTTAAGGAAGGAGCCCAAAAGTAATTCCCCTGCTCAATTTTTCTAACATTCTGATGGCTGGTGCTTGGGAAAGAAGACTAGAGATAATACTGACCTCTATTACCAACAGTTCTCTAGTTATAAAAAGAAAAAAAGATAAAATTCCAGGTGAGCATCAGTCTTAAAATCTGACAAAATTCAGGTAGAATCTGAGTTGGGAAAAGGCAGCCCAGTCAGTTATCTTGCAGCTTTCTTCCTAATAATCTACTCCTCATTTGCTTAAAGGGCTGCTTAAAAATGCATTGTACAAATACCATAATCAGAGGATACACTGGAAGTGAGAAATCCTCTACTTCAAAACAAAAAAGGTCATTTAGGACTTCCCTTCAGTACAACTCACTAATTTCAACACTCAACAGAATTTGGGCCTATTTCAATAATCACCGTAAGATAGTTCAGCCTGAGCTGTCTGTGCACAAGATCTTCTTGGATTGAATTATTGCATTTTATTTATGCACAAGCTTGAAAGTACTA
Source organism: Nycticryphes semicollaris (assembly GCA_013400055.1). NCBI lineage: Eukaryota > Metazoa > Chordata > Aves > Charadriiformes > Rostratulidae > Nycticryphes > Nycticryphes semicollaris. The sequence continues at coordinate 221,111 of VXBJ01005864.1, read as the reverse complement.
CGAGACTTCTCACAGATAAATTCTTTCTGGAGGCATGGTTAAAAAAAAAAAAGGCAAATCCTGAATGATATATAGTTAAAAGAACAGCAGGATTACCAAAAATCTGACAAGCCAGCAGACAGAATAAGATGGCAGTTCTTCAGTCTCTCCCACACCCTTGTTTAACTCTGTAAAAGCTTAATATGCTAGGACTTAAATGTCTGTATCTGCAAGGCAAAACAGTTTGGAATCACTGTTTTCAACTAACATTTGGAGACAGGAAGCTGCAACAGCCTGTGGATTACATACATATATGGAACCATTCTTAATGAAGCCAAGATGGCCAGCTTTATTACCTAACTTTGACAATCCTCAACAGTTCCTTGACATGAGACAATTCAGAAACTTTTAGTGTGGCCACAGTAGTGACAGGCACATTATACAACCAAACTAATGAGACATTTTTCAGAATAAACTCACTCATCTATGACATGTATTTCTAACAATTTCTAACTATTTCTAAAGCCTTAATAGTTAAGGCTAAGCAGGACATAACACATCCCCTCTCATCTTCAAGTGATCTTTCTGATCTCCAGATTTTATTTAACTATTCTCAGACTCTCCTCCCTACCACAACTCCTCTCTCCTTGACCATTTTTGTGTTTTGTCATTCATGCCGAAGGAACTGTGGTGGATATTACTCAAGCTAGTTAGAAGTTTAGCTACTTAAGATCTGGCTCTACTTGGTGAATCAATATTTTTAAGAAGGAAGTGTCAGTCTCTTACCCATAAGATGAAATTAAAGCTAAGCAAGTCTAAACCAGGTTCTTGATCTTTATTCAGTAAAAGAACTCCAACACCATAGGTCCAGGTCCTTGTGCTCATGTTGCCTTTATAGATTTGGTCAGATGAACTTAAATTCAAAGTTTCATTTTGGCATACACAAATCTTCATTTGTTGAACTAGGTTTATTTGAAACAAGCAAGAGAGTATCTCAGAAGCACCATGTGATTTGTTAAACAGAACGCTAACAGACCCCAAAGGGAATATTCTCCAGAAAGCCTTAAAAGCAAGACTTAATTGAAGCAGAAATGACAGCAACCTCAAATGTTTTCCCATATGCTAACAGGAACAGAAAATGAAATAGACAAGAAACAATATAAAACAAACCTATGTTTTACTATACAAACTACATGTGCTACAAGAAGTGACAAGCAAAAACCTTCACAAGTTTTCATTGTATGCAATTGTATGTGTTATCCCAAGTGCAGGTTTATCTCTTATGTAAATACACATTACTGTACCATAGTTATTCATCCTTATGGTATAAAGGGATACATTCAAGACCACAACACAAATAATTCACTTCAGGAAAGACATTAATTTGTCCATAACCACAACACAAGCGAAATGCAAGATTCCAACAAAAATAGATCCAAAAATAATTTTCCTAATAAATGCACTTCAAGATAAAGTGTTTGAGAATCTCCTGCTTGCTGCATGCATTTATACCACAAGCACAACTGCAGAATCTGGATTTACACGGTATCATCTTTGGATAAGGAAAGCAAGGCTGCCAGTACTCCTCCACCTGCACCGAGCCAAGACTTGACTTAAGAAAACCATTCCATCCATGCAGATCATCACAGCTAGGACTCTTACGTTATGTTGAAAATTCCTACCCTGCTCTACCTTGCCTAATTCCTTGTCTACTAACAGAGAGCAAAATCTCTTATCGCCAGGTATTTCCAATTCAGCTCTTTCACTAACCTCAAATTTACAACCTTCTGTGTTTTTTAAGCAGATTAACATAGAACGGAAAAAGGCACAACTGATGTACTTTCAAGAAGGTTAAACACTTATCCAATGCAAACCAATTCCAGAGAAGCAGAGTTTGTTGCAGACTGGTGATCTGCCAGAAGTCACTGGTGTAGAGTGAACTCTTCATACAGGAGCAAGAGAGAGGAGGAGAAGGGAAACGAGACACCACTAACCCTACCTGGTAGAGCTTTATAATGTGTGGGTGATCAAGCATTTTCATTATCTGCACTTCTCGGTAAATCTTCTCCAGATTCACAGCATCCAGCTGGGACTTATCAATGATTTTTATTGCCACCTGCAGACAAATAGAAAACATGAGATTGAAACTCCCCAACATTTTCCTTGTTTGTTTATCCTCATTATAACTGGCAAAATGTAATCCCAGATAACTGAGGGTTTTCTTTTAGCTCAAAAATACATGTCCCACACATAGAAATATAGCAGCACAACATTAAACGTGTCCGTAGACCTACTAAGTGCCTGCAGGAATACCACCTTCATCAGCATGTCAGAAAAAGAATGTTTTGCAAGAAGTGGAAGACACAGAACAGGTGATGGAGGCCAGTGCTCTAACAAGTCCAGGTGCAGAATATCAGCAGCAGATGGGAACAACTGAAGAACCCCCATGTAGCAGTATTGTAAAGACAAAATTGTTCTTAAAAAGCCTACTTGTGTCCATTTCTGTAGTCAAAGTAGGCAATTTGAATCCCATAAATGCAAAATTGTATTTGAAAAAAAATGCTGCTCCACACAAATTATCAAAACATGGTGGATTCATGTAGTTCCAACTGTTACATGCTTATTTTAACTGTAATCAATATGCTACTCAAGCAATGCGTGGTTCATTGTTCAAGGAAAAAAACCTACATAAAGATGTTTGTCAGTCAAACCTTGCAAACAGATCTCAATTAGCTTAGGGAACAGATATTCGTCCTGTTGACCTTGTTTTTAGCCAATACCTGCAAACTGAATTACAGGGAACTATACATACTTAGGAGACTAAACATTTCAAACAGAAGACATTAAAAAAATAAATTTAAATCAACAATTAAGAAAAATATAGCTGCTATAGATATCGTGCAAAAGATAACAATACTAAAAGAATGTTAAATATATAAATGGTGCTTATTCACCCTGAATATCACATTATCAATGCTGAAGCGTGAGCAAACACTGTAAGTCACACAAATGCTTCCAATTATAGCTGCATTTCTTAAACTACTGAACTACAGGAGGCAGCTGCTATGCAGGAGACAAAAATCCACAGGAGGTGAACCTCATTATCTCCAATAAGGCTGAGTATAGACCCACCTGAATTCAGAATTAACTATTTATTGACTTCACTGCAGTATGCTTTGCCCAATAACCTCTTCAAAAGCCACTTGTCTTCCCCAAGCACCAGAAAAATATGATTTGCTGTAACCGATTAAATTGATCTAGCCTTGTTATCTGTGAAAAGTTGTTTTTCAAGATGCAAGATGCACTCTTACATAGCTGAGGCAGAAAATGACTATTTTTCACAGCAAAAAAATTTTTAAACATTTTCAAGAGATAGGTGTGGCCTTTTTTTTAAACAATGTCCAATTCAGACCTCTCTGAAACTAAATTTGTCAAAAAAACCACAATACACACTTAAGTATAATGATATATATAGCCATTAGACAGAAAACAAGAAAAAGTGTTCACATCCCATAACATTTTCACCATTAAACACATTTACTCCACAGCCTTTATTCTTCAATACATAACAGCAGACACTTGGGAAGAAATGGTACCTAAAATGGTATTCAAGCACTCCACACTGCCCTCCTTCTCCGCAGGTCTCTGCAACTTTCTTGTATCATAGTATAACAGGAGTTTTGGGGATCCCAATGCCTGATCTTTTCAGAATGTGCTTTCCTCCTCTGTTGTCTTCTGTTGGCTACTTGTATTCACAGCACCCTCCATAATACATCTACTCTGCCCCCTTTCATATTACACTACGTTCACACTGAGAAGCTCATAGGAACAGTGATAACCAAGATGGTCCTAAAAGATTACAGATATCCCTTTGAAAGTTTCTGTCTTTTGACTACAAAGACACTACCTCTAACTCATGCAAAGTAAACATGTGGATCACCTGCTTCTGCTCCTATTTGTTACCCTCTCATCCTAATGCCAATTCCTTTGAACTTCAGTATTATTTTTTCCGTCTTACAAAGACCTGGCTTCACACATGCAAGGAACAGGGTACAGGCAAAACAAGTGCAGTAACATGCCTGGAACCGGACTATCCAAATGCATACTTCCCACTTGGTCTTGCCAGGTTTGCACTCCCTTTGACTACTCCCTACAGCAATTGCTCATTCTCTCAGCAGGTCCCTTTCACTCACTTATAAAGGCAGAACAGCAAGCTGCTTCCTTATTTGGTCTGATCACATGCCATGTGGCAGCAGAGGATGCAAACAAACATTCGTGCAGCCCAAGAGAAAAAACACCACATAAAACCCATACCCTTAAGTCTCCCTGGCCTAACTTAAGATCACACCGAATAAAATTACTTCTGGTCGTTGTTTATATTTTGCAGGCACAATTAACTAGCCTAAGAAGAAATCACTTCACTAGGAAGTTACAAAATATCAAAGTAATCAAACCAAACCACTAAAGCCTGACCAAATTCTTAAACATACATCAGGAAATATTTTTTTTTAAAAAAGCCACATGTCACTTTTCTCCACTGCCTCTCTGGAATGAACCAGAGACACAAGCTGGTGTCTCCCCCATTATTACTTCAAATACAGCCTGTAACCACTTCCAAACCTATCTACAATTGTCTATGTTGCCAACTTTCTGCAGAGATATCAGGCATTATTCTGAACAGTGCAACTCCTAGTTCCCAACATCTGCAAAGACTTAAAAAGAAATAATCACTTTTTAACTCGGTTTTCCCACGTAATAGAAGTGTCCTTTTCCCCCTAGAAAAACCTAGGTAACTCATTTGTCCTTCTTCCATTTTAAAGATTAAATACTCCATTTCCACTTCAATTTCTTAATAATTGGTGCCTATTGTATTTCTGTTTTTGAAGGCTAATAAGACTATGCAACTATATAATCACTTCAGTTATTAAAAGCTGTATTTTATATATAATAAAAATATGCAGAAGACATCTTCAACTTTTACATGGTTAAAATCCTTGAACAGATCTTACTTCCTGAGCAACAATGAGTAAAATTTCAGTACAGTAAAGAAGCATTTTAAGAAGAATATAAAAAAAAAAAAAATGGGTCTCAAAAATTTGGAAAGCATGGCTACAAAATCGTGCTATAACCTTCACTACACTTTCTGGCCAAGAACAGCACATCATGTTCCAACGTTTCCTACTTTCTTCCTTTTCCAGAAGTTTCCTATCCTGTCTCCTTGTTACACATATTTAGAAATACAGTAATTCCCAGAGATTGTTGAAAGATCTAAATCAAATTCTTCTGAAAGTGTAGAAGCGAGAAAACAAGTCTTCAAGTCACACACTTCTTGGAGCAGGATGCCTCCAGGAAAGTCCTTTTTCAATAGTTTCAAAACATTTCCTTACCTCCCCATACGACAAGTAATCGTAGATTTAGAACAATTCACTGAAGGTTAACGCTCCACTGAAGTGCAAAGAGTAGCATTCTATCTTGTCTACACAATCACCCACCTACTAACATGTATCATTGATGAAAGTATTCTGCATTTATGGGTTTTGAGCCTGAAAAGGTCCGTTTTGTTTAAATGCTGCACATTCAGGTACATGCATCAAGGACTTGGATGAATACTTCCACAAAAACAGGTTTTTATGAAGAAATTGACAGATAGTAATGACAGCATTAATAAAATACCCTTTATTAAGTCAGTTAATCCTGAACTCCTGCAAGCAACTATGGAGCTAGAAAAACTATAGCATACATGACTTTGCAAATGTTGGAAAACAAACTGTTTTGGAGCAATACAGTATGAGCCACTGTCTCCGCAATCTACTTGCTACCTCTGCTGTCATGTTAAGAGATGCGTTTTGTGCTGCTGCATCCATTAGCTCTTCAAAAAAAGACAAACAAGACTTCTTTAGCTGGATCATTCAGTTGACAGCTATCACTGATCACATAAAAGTGTGTGCTGTGTAACTACATTGGTTTGGTGTCTCAGATATCTGAAATAATTCTAAGCACAGCTCCCCAATAATTACCTTATTTGAGGTGCAAACTAATGAAGAACAAGCTGTATTTCCAGTTTAAATTGGTTTTTAGTTTAAAAAAAAAAAAACTTACCACATTACATCAAACCAGATTTTGTCTTAAAACGTGGAGTTATTTCGTAATATTAAGCTGTTGTTTTTGAACAGAGAGTTAAAGTATGTGCCTACCTGAAGGAAAAAAATTTTGCTATTTGCAATCCTTGTACAACTCTCAATGTGTATATTATATATGTGCACACAGCAGCAGGCTTCTATGGGAGAAGCAGCATAGTAGCAGCTGGCACGACTGTTTCTACAGTCAAATGCAGATTAGCTATCGCAGTCTATTCTGAACCTTCAGTTTTTATGCATTTTGCCATAGAAGATTTAGAGAGAAACCACTTGGAATACTTAAGATACAGCAACTTCTTCATAACAGCCTGAGAAGGAACAGAGCATTCAATAGCAACTGCTCCCTTTTGTCCATAATCTCAGCTGTGTCACCATGACAGGAAAAAGGAAAGCAATTCTTAGAGGTGGAGGAGCTGCTTCAAGATGGGGAATAGTTTCCTATCTGAAAACTATGTTTTGCTCCTGAATATACAGCTTGTTAACAACTACTAGCATCTTGCAAAGATTTTAGAATATTACTTTAATCTTTTGAAGACAGTGCAGAAAAACTGACTGTACACAGAAATTATTTCTCATTTCTCTAGTGTGATCAGTATTGCCACAGCACAAGCAAGCTGACTGTAATTTGCCACATTACTAACAAGAAAAAGAGGGAATCCTGTTCCTCCCCTTAATTCCTTCCCCTATCACCAGCTTTTGCTGAAGATGTACATTCCAAAACATCCTTACAACTTTCATTGTTTCTTCTAATTTGAAAATATTAGGCATAGTACACACTTCCTCCCCAGTATTACTAAAGGCCTAGAGAACTGGTGTTTACGCAATCCTTATCTGACATCTGGGAATTGAAAACGTCAAACAACAAAGGTGAAATGCTTGTTGTCTAAAAAGAGGAAAGTTCTGTCCTTCAGCCTCTCCAGCTTTCAATTTTCATTGTTTTTATATTATACTTTTAGTTTTGTGACCTAGTCTTAAAAAAAAGAAAAAAAACAAAAAAACACAAAACAAACCACAACATCCCCCCCAAAGTGGCTTAACATGTTAACATATAGAAAGATGTTTGTCCACATCACTGCAAATGTTAAGATTTCATGTAGTTACAGAAATTCAGATTTGTTAACCCAATACCTCCTAAAAATAGATAAAATGCATTCAAATTAACAACCAACCTCCTGCAATCTAACACAACTCAAATTTGCAACGGTAAAGTGTTTGGATATCACACATTTATAAAAGCATTAAACCCCCTTAGGGCAGCACATCATGCTCAGCCTGATCTACCTGTGAGCTCCCACTCTGCCTCCAGACAGGTGTCCCTCCTCTCCTCCTTGCAACAGATCTAGAGAGCCTATAGCTGCAAACAGTTAAATCAGCACCCTGCGTTTTGTGGCTGGTTTT
>VXBJ01005864.1:0-213561 GCA_013400055.1 Nycticryphes semicollaris | reverse complement strand
TTTCTTGGCAATAGTGTCATTTTCCCACTGAATTACTCCACTAACCCAAATTGTGGGCTGTTGTCTCCACTTTTATCATTCACTTTTACACATACCTAAGCACACTCAATCAGACACTCACACCTGAACTAGTATCACATCTTTTATCAGGAGCTGGTAATTTTCAGACAAAAGTGCAAAGCACCTGTAACACACCAGACAGCTAAAAGCTTAACTACAAACTGTAAGGACATACTAATTGGAGGGGTTTCATTTTCCTCTGAGCAAAGGCTAGTATTCTTTTGTAGGTGACTAATCCTCAGGGGCTATTAGTTACAGAATTTTGGGGGTGGGTGGGGAACATGACTCTCTCACACATAGCCTATTCACAAAGACTTTCCTTCATCCTTAAAGCATATTGCGTTTTTCCAAGTAGTACCTTCATCTATGCTGAGAGCTTTTCTTTACTGTTCGTTATTTCACACATCATCATATTTCACTAAAAGCATCTTGAACTTTATGTTTCTGATAACTTTTGTTCTCTTAGTCTCATCTTCTTCTGAGGAGAAATTCTGCTTATTTGTACATGCCTCATTAACAAAACTTACCCTGACATCACAGGATTTCTAGGCAACAGGTAGCATGGCAGGGAAGCACATGTCATTAGCTTAGATGGCAACAAACACAAAAACCACAAGCAAAGCAAAGGTAACGTTCAACTCTGCAGCCCCCTCTGGGACACCCTGTGTGGACTGTCATTAAAGAGGGTCATATTCGGTAGAGCGTGTCTATTACTACAAATCCCTATCAACCTTCCCATTTTTCTTAACTGTCACACTTCGAATCAAAGAATGGTTTGGGTTGGAAGGGACCTTAAAGATCATCCAGTTCCAAACCCCCTGCCCTGGGCAGAGACTCCTCCCACCAGACCAGGTTGCTCCAAGCCCCATCCAACCTGGCCTTGAACCCCTCCAGAGACAGGGCAGCCACAGCTTCTCTGAGCAACCTGGGCCACTGTCTCACCAGCCTCAGAGCAAAAAATTTCTTCCCGAGATCTCATCTAAACCTCCCCTGTCAGTTTTAAACTGATCAAGAGTCCCTCCCCACCTCTTCTGCACCCTCTCTAGGTACTGGAAGGGACTCTAAGGCCACCCTGAAGCCTCGCTCTTCTCCATGCTTAACAACCCCGTCTGTCTCAGCCTGTCTTCATAGGAGAGGTGCTCCAGCCCTCTGATCATCATCAATCTTTCTGTTTGACTGTGTAGTAACACAGTTTTAGGGTTGCATTAATACAGCATTCAAGTTATGATTTCTGAGTTTGTTCACACACACCATCTACTACTTTGTATTATGCGTATCTTCAGTGTCATGCCTGGTTTCATTTTTATTTCACCTTTACTTTGCTAATAATTTATGGCAACTAGGTCAAAGTCACGTGAAGTACAATTTCAAAGTACCAATGTTATAAAAGGCCAAAACCAAACAGGTCCTGAATTTAAAGGGTTCAAATAGGGAGATTCAGGAGAAATTCAGGTAAAGAATCTCTTTTTTAAAAGGGTTTTCTCAGCAAGACTCAATAGCAACACAGCACATGCATTCCTGCAGTACAGACCTAAGGGTACACAGGTGTAGCCTTTCCAAACCTAACAAGTGAAAGATTCTTCCACTGGAAGGTTAAAAAAAGGCACAGATGAATGTGAGAAATGAGCAACTCGAGAAATTCAAGCAACAGTATAGAACAAGCTTGAAATATGAACAGCCATCCATCTAGAAACATTAATAAGCAGGACTTCCACTTTATATGCATAGTGAATTAACACTAAATCAAGTGAGGCGGTCCAAACTTGAAACACTTAGTCAAAGTAGTATTTAGCTGGAATTAACTTCCCCTGACACTACTAGAAGTGATCTTAGTAGGGTTTGTCCTCCTCAAAGACCATGTAAATACTTCCAGCGACTAACTCGGCAATGAAGTTCTAGATAACACTCTTGCATCTCTTACTGCAGAGAGTCAATGTAGTTGTACTGAAAAATGAAAGACCTTGACACAAGTCTCCAACACAGGCAAATCTGCTGTGAAAATCACACAAAAGATAAAAAGGCTTCACACTGGACACAAGGCTCTTCTGAAAAGGAAAGCACTCAGATTCTGCAATCTCTTAAGTCACAGATGGAAAAATCATATCAGACTTGGGGAACTGTGAAGCTCTTACGTTTTCTGCAATCTTTGTTTTTTGAACAATACTAAAAAATTGTAGTTTTTAAAACAACAAATAAAGATTAAAGTTTTCATCCCCATAACNAAAAAAAAAAAAAAAGGACAACTCAGAAGTTAACAACAACTTACCATCTTAAAGCAAATCTCCTACAAGTTTGGCATATGTCATCAAACTTGGAACCAGAACATTACAAGGCCTTTGCTTGGCTCTTTCAGTAATAGCAAGGAAAGATTTAGAAGTAGTTAAGTTTATTATAGAACTTGAAAAAATTATTTTAACACTTGGGATGCAAAACTCAACTATCACTGCATGACCAGAATGCTAGCCTTGCAGGTTGGCTTTCCTTAACAGTGGTCCAAACTAAGGGCATTTTTCATTCCTGCAAGAAATTATTTTACCACGCAAGACCACAGTCACTGAATAATTGCAGGTCTTTTCAGTTTTTTACCTTGCATCACAGACAATATTTTATTTACTTTTGTCTGGTACAGAGCAGCACAGTAAGCTCTTCTTCAGTAAACAATGAAAGCAAATGTAACAGAGCCTTACGAATAGCTCACCTCTAGGAGTAGCAACTAAAACTACCCAAGAAAATATAAGAGAAAATTGATCTTTCAAAGCTGTTATGCTCATTAGATATCTGTTTTAAAAAAGTTAACACGACTAATTTTATCCACACAGACTTAAAATAGGTTTTGTTTTAGGTAAAGCATAAGATATTAACAATCTATAGGTCAGTAATCACCAGGTAACATACATGGGGGAGCAGGGGGTGGTTAAACAAAGAAACTAAAAATCGTTGAATTTGGTTAATGAGGAGGATGACGTATTGAAGAATTCAGGACACACACACTGAAGTTCCTTTGCTAAAACAGGTTACTTGCTCATCTGCAAGTATTGGCCAGGTCAGGAAACCGTAAAATATTCAGGACGTGAAAGCAGGCACAACACAAAGTCTGAACCTTCCCAATTGACAGAAAGTTATAACTATCTGATGGCTACGATCTAAGCCAACAGCCGCCCGCCCCTTGCACCCTCCCAACCCGAGCATCCTCACGGTGACAGCAACGCGCCGGCAGTGGCCTCAGCCGCCGGGGCACCACACAACAGCCGGACCCGGAGGCGTGAATACTATCCTTGCCAGGAAGATGGAAGCAAGAAAACCAACTAGAACGGCCGCCGGGGCTCCCGCTCCACAGTCTGTCCGCAGCTGAACACCTCAAGTAAATAAAATATCCCCGCCTTTCTTACAGGAGAAGGCACCAGTACTGTAAGGGACAAAAGGAGCAAGCAGCCTGCAAGGGCACTGCTGCACGCTCCTAACCAAGCCACCCCGGCCACCCCCCAGGAACCCCCAGTTCTCCAGCAAAGCCCCAAGGACGGCTGCCCGCCCACAGCTCCGCAGCCTGGAGCGGAGCCCGGTAACCCCAGCGCCAGCCACCCAATCCCCCCCAGTGAGAGGAGCCTCGCCGGCCACCTAAAGCCCCTCTCCGGTCCTGCGCGCACGTCCGAACCCCGAGGGCTCCCGAGCCCTGCCGCCTAACGAGGCCCAGCGGCTGCTGGAGGGGCCCAGCGGCGCGGCCGGGCTAGGCCAGGGCAGGGGGCGAACCGCGGCCCCCTTCGCCTCACCTCGCTGCGCGTGATGCGGTGCCGCGCCAGCTTGACCACGGCGAAGTTGCCTTTGCCCAGCGTGCCCTCAATATCGTAGAAGCCGACGCGGACGGGCCCAAGCCCGCGGGGCAACAGCGGGGGGGGCCGCCGGGGCTCGGCCATTACCATGCTGGGCGCAGGGGGCGGTGGCAGCAGCAGCTCCGACGGCGGCCCGACTCGGTCTGCGGCGCCTTGGAGCCACGCCGCCCCGCCCCCTCCGCCACCAATCGCGCGTCACAGCGCGCGTCAGCGGAGGCGGGGCCTCGCCATAGCAACGGCGGCCACCGCGGCGGCCCGCCCCTCGGCTCCGCAGCGGGCCCCGCCGCGCGGCAAGGCCGACCGCTGCCACTCCGCGGGTATGTGCGGATGGCCGCCCCCCAGCTCCGCCCCTGCACCGCGGCCGGGGGAAGAGCTCCCGTTCCCGGCGCTGTGGGGCCTCGCACCTGCGCGCGCAGATCGGTGGTCGGCGGCCCATGGCTGTCGGTGTTTAAGAGGCCGTTGGACAATGCGCTTAATAACACACTCTTTTAACCCTGAAGTCGTCGGGCAGTTAGACTAGACCATTGTTGTAGGTCCTATCCAACCGAACTATTTCTCTTCTTTTCTATTCTTTCCTACACACCTGTAAAGACAGATTTGGAAACCGTGTTAGGCCCTAAGGCATCAAAGGGGTAAGGGCCCTGCAGAGTTTAGAATGGACGTGTGAAAAAAGTGTCAGCCTTTTATGCTAAATTTCCTTTCCAGTACTAAGTCCACCTATTCTGCTCTGTGTTTGCACTTACGCATTAGCTTGATCTCATTAAAACACCATGCTTATGTCAATTTTGCAGCAATCTTTCCTGTCCCAGTTCATGCCTGCCCCCCTGCGCCTGCCCCCTTTCCCCTGACTCATCTCACACTAGAGGACTGGTACCTTCTGACAGCTGGATACCAGGAGCCATCCCTGGAGGCTTTGCTCAATTCCACTGACTAAACAAGGCATGTCCAAAAGCCGGTGGTACAAGAGCACATGTGCCTGTTGAATCAGCTGCACGTTCAGCAACAGTCACAGGCCTTTTATGAGCACATTGTGTAGTGGATGCAAACATGGCTCAAAACAGAGCGTGGCCACAAAAATGAGTGGAAAAATGCAGAAATGAACTTCTGCCTCTTGCTTTCCCTTTCAATATGTCTTACACAGAGAACTGCCTCATACTTCTGGGAAGTTGGTTAGAGTTGTTACCTGTTAAACAGCAATGACTGTTCTGCAAAGGCAGCTGAAGACCTCTGTGAAAAGTTAATGCTTGTTCTTCACTGCACCTGCAGTTCATGAGATTCCTCCAAGGAATGACATTTGGAGATGACACTGCTGCCTCAGGCTGCTATGGATAATAACTGTGCTGTTACTGTTCTATTTATCCTCTTAAGAAGTTCTGTAAATGACTAACTGATGACTTGACTTAGTCAGACAACCACCCTTTTAAATGATTGATAGGTGCATGAGCATATCTTACCATAATCCTGCTTGAAAAGGGTGTCATCCTGAGCTGCTACTTGTGAAATTTCACTCCTGTTTCACCCTGTAGGATGCTTAATTTTTTTTTTTTTAGAAATCTGGCACAATGCAAGCTTGGTGTGTTGAAACTAACTTTTTCTACATTGTGCAAAATAATACCTAATATTCATTCTCAGTTACTTTATTATAAATAGAATTTTTAGTAATGAAATATTTACTTGCTTCCTGCACACTTTCATCCATGCTAAATCTCACCAGACTGGTGCAAAATCAATTAAGTCAGGTTTTGTGTTTGCAATAGAAAACTTTTGCAGAAACTTTCTTTTGTTGCAAATCACGCTTTTGGCCTGAAAGTGCAGGTTGCAAAAACATATCTTAATAACGCTGCTAGAGGAACTGCAGCCACAACAAACCCAGTCTTTGCACAGCAGCCTTTAACGGCCATTGATGGCTTTTGCTTTGCTTCAAACAAAGTGATTCAAGTGCTTCTCACAAACACTGGTACAAATGAGCTTTTCCAAGCTATTTTTCAACCGTCAACTGGGTAACACAAACTGTAGAGCACACGTGCCCTCTTGTGGTCACTGTTCCTACACATGGTACTACAGCTGCAATGCTCTACTAAACGGACATGTCAAGAGATTGTAAAAATACACGAGATTGTAAAACTACCTTGCCTTCTAACAACTTCCAGAGATGCTGAGCATATGCAGCTGACCAAGGCACACACATGGTTGCCAAAATATCATTATATGTTTACACACCTAAGCTCCAACATCTGGCTTGAGCTTCTTCCTCTCATTTCCTGTTTTTCAATGCCTACAAGATGCTTAGTGCCTGCCAAAAAAAAAAAAAAAGAGGGAGAGACCAAGAATGCAAGAGTAAAAGTGGATAGACACAGAACTGCTTAATAAAAGACTGCATTAGAAACTCGACATAGCAAGCACTCAGTAATGCCTATTCTCCTATACCAGGATTTTGTCTTTTCAGCAGCAATGGTTGCCAACTGGGCATCATTTTCAAAACTTTGTTTTGTTTTTAAGGGCTTCATCTTGCAGCAGTGTCTGCTGGAGGAACAACATGAGATTGGCAGACCCTCTGTGTTACCACAGGTACATGGGATAGAGCCATTGTGCACATCACCCTCACCTGCAGCATTCAGGAAGCGAGAGCAGCAGCTGTGGCAACTGGCTGAAATATTTCCGTGTTTGCAATAGGCAGGGACAGCCTACAGCTCCAGAAATGTCTTCCTGCATATTTACATTGGCAGAGAACACTCATGGCCATGTTGTGCACTCATTTCTGTTGTTTCAGTCCCACATAAAAAACACCACCTGCCAAAGCCTTTGGCACATCCTTGTTTCCGGGTGGGTTGTGCAAATGGGCTTTGCTTCCCTTTCCTATTTATTAATTTCCATGCAAAGGAGAAGGGCAAACTTCTAGGGAACCTGTTCAAGAGCTAAATAAATTTCAGATGCTTCATAGGCAGACTTGCTTAGCAGCAAAATGGTGCTCTCCTGGAGCTGAAAATACACCGGCAGAGCAACAGAGGAGTAATATTTGTGTTCTTGCTTGTCATGCTTTATTGGCTTGGTCACTTTCCCTCCATTACCTGGTCTCAGATCAAAGAATAAAATAAAAAAATCCCAAACCAAAACCAAAAACCAGATGGATCCAAATCCTGGAGTTTAGCAAATCACTGGAATTTCCTAGTGTAAAGCTAGACAAAGCAGACAGAATTCGTTACGATTTTGAAGAGTTCTGGCTTCAGTAGGCATTTTGATGTCAAGATTGCCTTAACCTGCACCTTTCTTTTAGGTCTGCATTACATCTCGTATGCTTTCAGGCCAAACTCATTCAGCAGAAGACTGTCACTTCACTACCACATCACATTTCTGTCCATGACAGGGTACACAGGTATTTGAAACAAATACTAGTAATGAAAATATTCAACCACGGAAAAAGAGATGAACATAAACCTTTCCTTGCCACAATACTGCAGGCTATTTAATAGGGGTGTTTGGCTAAGAAACAAGTTACACAGCAATCTTCAAGATTGCTTAAGACCACCAAGTCAATCTGAACTAAGGACTTAAGTCTAGGTAGGGCTACAAACTTTAAAATTTCTCCTGGCTGTTTAAATCGTAACACTGAGGACAGCTTCAGTGATAAGTAGTTCTTATCTTATCACAGTAAGTACTTCCGTGTTCAGGAGTCCTGTACTTGACTGAGATCTACAGACAAAAGCTCTGTTGAAAAGTTATAATTGCAACCCATACAGAATGGCACAACTTGGGGTGTTCTGGGGTTCCTTTATACGTAGACAGATAAAAATAGTAAATGCCTGTTTATTTATTTGGCTTGTGAAAAGGTTGAACATGATCCAACAAAGTAAAAAAGATTACTCAGTATACACAGGGCCAGGTACAAGAGCTGCTTAACCAAATCGTATCTTTCATCAAATAATTTTTTATACATAATGACTAAGCCTAGACATTGTTCAAAATTGCTGCACAGATCTGCTGGACATTAAAATTAGTTTTTTCAATTTTAAGGCCTCATTATCATAGCCAAAAATCACCTCAGTCACTCACTTTTAGATTCCAAGTATCCCTGGAAGCCTGTGAAACGCTGTTATTTCTGTTTCTTACATGGGACTGAGACAGTTGGTACTTAAGAACAGACTGAGACAGAATACAGAGCTGAATTCAAATGGCTCCACGTACATGACAGTGTCCTAAATGCTTTCTTTTCTTCTGTGCACATGTCCAGCTTTTGAACATTCAACATACTTGGTTCTCTATTTGGCACTCCCACTTCTTCCTCAGTCCAATGAGATATAATCAAATAAAACTCCAGTTTTAAGGAACAGCTCATAATTGAAAACAGAGTAAGTTTGCAGACAAAGCAAAATGTACTGGTTTTCTCAAAGCTGAACGCATTTGCCTGGAGACCAACGTATGAAAAACATAAGCCATACATAAACCAATGTATGAAACAGCTGAGATAATATATCAGACAGGACAGATAAATCTTAATGGGCTAACTTTGCAGGATTTTCCACACATACACAGCTACAAACATGCAAAGATCCCAAGCAAGAAGCTGTACAGCTCTGAATGCAAACTTCTAAGCATATTCATGACTTCAGTGCTAACAGCTGGACTCAATTCACCTAAGAAACTCAGACTAGCTCTGTACTGACAAAAATCCAGAGGCTACAGTTACTATCAGTACTTCATGGCCACTAAACGTACCTTAAAATCTACCACTTGCTCCAGAACTTGTGCTTCAGACTCCACATGTCCATTTAGCGCCAATGCGGACAGGTAAGGACAAACTTCTTGAAAAAGCAGAAAGTGCAAAACAATGGTGTCTCGTCCATCCATAACCTGAAGGAGCTGGGGAGCACAGGAATGGATAGTACCTGTTTATTTTGGTGGGGAGGATGTTATAACTCTAAATGCATTTTCTGTTTAGCAGACCTCAGTACTAACATCAAACATTTTACAGTAAGTAGTCCTTTAGGCAACCAGATCATGTGCTTATTTGACAAATCCAGGTTCCCTTCCTATTCCTTTCCAAAAGCCTTGGCAATTGCAAGTACCTCCAACTTCCTGCAAAGTAACTTTTACAATGGAATTCAGATAAAGCAAGTCCATATGCCGCAGCACAGAGGATTCTGCCCTCAGCATATTCAAGTCAATCTGAATCTCAGTTTTCATCCAAACTCCTGTTACGTTTAGCTGCACGGCCAAACATGGCTGTTGGAGACATTGCCACAGGTCTTGGCTTCGCTCCAAGCTCCTATAAAGGTCATTGAGTCCTTAGAACTGAGACAAACATTGATCTGATCATGTCTCATGAATAAGAGAGGTATAAGAAAGCCCCAGCAAAAAATCCTAGTTAATCAATATCTCAGGTTGTCAGCAGTGCTCCTGGGTCCTCTTTGCTTTTATTTCTTCTTGGCAAGCATATACAGTAATGCTCTCTGTACTACATAGCTTAGGAAATTACAAGCTTATATGGGAAATGCTGGAGTGTCCCCTGTCTAATGCACGGAAGATAAACACTTGTCCATGTGATGAGATCAAAAATCAAAGACAACTGGTTAGTTAAGAACCCATGCTGATGGGTAAAATTCTGTACCTTCCTGATTCCAAGTAAAGTTGTGTGGTATTCAACTTACTGTGGTAACTCTAGGTACCTCTTCACCAAACCATAGCTAGGAAAGCAGTCTGAAGAAAATGCTAGGCACCCAACTTCTCATTGACTTGCCTTTCTGTATTCTCAGCGCAGATGTGCTGCAAATAACACAGAAACTGAGATAATTTGAAAAAAAAAAAAAACCCTAATGTGAAGGACCATCTTTTATCATTTTCTCTTAGAAGACAAGCAGTGAACTGCAAACCTTGAACTCTGAGGTAAATGCTGTTGCTTCATATTCTTGCTTGTTCCTTGTATCTAATGGGAAAATTCTCATTTCACCTGAATTTACACTTAGTTGTGTGTCAGTTGCTATATCCTGCTGCCATTCACTTCTACTCCTTTAAAGGTGCAGGAGAATGGGCGGTACTAATAATGACTTCAAAAATAAGCTTTAAAATCTATGGTAAAAGTAGGTATCATTCCGTCATACTGTAAGTGAGGAAATTCCATGAATTATCTATCCTCAGTACCTCACCTTAATATTTATTTAACCTATGTACTGGAATATGTGAAGTCCCTGACATGGAAACAATGACCAACCTATAACCATGGCAGTTTTCTTGGGGACATGCACAAGAAACCAAGCGTGAGCAGCGATCAACTTTTGACTTTCAGCACCTTCGAAGATGCGTAGGTCAGTTAAATAAATAGGGATTTTGGACTGTCCTTTAGTCCTTATGTCCTTTAGAACATATCTTTGAGTAGAAAAAGAATCAGGACTATTAACAAGATATTCCTTGGGCAAAAGGGGGCTCGATGCAAAGCAAAATATATACATTNAAAAAAAAAAAGAGAGGAATACAGAGGCAATGCAAAACCAGGATAAACATCACATATACTATTATTAAAACAAGTGCATGGGGAGGGCAGGTTAACTTGCATTGATGTTCACTTTTAATCCATATTCCAGGCTTTTTTGTCCACTTCCTTAGTATCCATAAATTTCATTCTCCACCCAGGCTGATTCCTTGCTCCTCCCCACACGATCTCCACACAGCTCATAGATATCATTGGTCACAAAGCCACTTTCAGTACTGGCCAATGTCAGAAAGCCACTCGTTGATGCATTCATTGCTGTGTCATCATAATCCCTGGAGAGGTTGTCAAGCACCTTATCTTCCTCCGTACGGAAGGAAGAATTCTTAGTGTCAGGCCTGGTTCCAGCCAGATCTGCTTCTGATTGCTTCTTAATTACTTTGTAAATATCCAGATTTGGACTGTTCCTCCTGGGATTAGACAGCCATGCGTCTTCCTCCTTTGGGCTTGCATCTATTCGCTCCTGTCTCCTTAGGGATGGAGGAAAGGCGGCAAATCATAATATGCTTTTTTACAGAGGCAAATACAAAAAAATATCACAAGTCTCCTACAGTAATTTAATGACTACCCTGAAAGAAAGCTGACACTCAAAGCCTGGACCCAGGATAGTTGTTATTACTTGCTGTTCCAGGTGTGTGACAGCAGGTTGCACACATGGGGCAGTCTCATGGCAGGACTGCTGAGCAGGATCCTTGCATCCTGCTGCGATGCTGAGGCAGCAAAGCTCGACACTTACATTCCCAAAACCACAGCCAGCATCCCCACCAGAGGTACTGAGCAGACAGGGAAAACAAGGAGAGGAAACTGGTAAAAGTTATTTGCTCCAAATGTATATTCTTTTACTTCTATTACTATGTTTTTTCCCTTATGAAGGGGATCTTCTGATAATTCAAAGATTTTCTTTAATAAGAAAACTAAGTGCTACCACTTCAAAACCATCATCTTGGTTTTATGCTATCTTTCTTACATAGTGTTTTACACCATCTCGTCTTACTTACACATCTGTGAACATAATAAAATGGCATAACAGGATATACTTAAAATTTTACTTCACAATTAACTCAGCCTGGAGCAGCCATGCCACTTTTTAAACACTTGGCCAAAAGCAGTTCTCTCCAGAGTACCTTACTGGATCCTGAAGCTAGCCGTAAAATGATTGCCAGGACAAGATATCACAGGTTCACTTGTTACACAAAAATTGTTACTTACCTCTTCACAAAAAGCCAAAACCAGAAGATGACTGTAACAACCATCAGGAGAAGCAACACAGGAATGCTGGGAATAAGGATGTAGGCAAGACCCTGAACAGGTTCTAGGAGTAAAAATTAGATTCCAGCTTTTATTCACTCTCAGTTGCATTTGACATGCACATAGAAAAACTAACACTTGAAAAAAGCAGCATCACCACAACTCAGTGGGCTTCTAGTCTTGTTCATAATCTAGCAGTATCTACTTCTTTCCTAAGGCAGCAAGTCCAACAGAGACCTATCATCTAGTTACGCAGGTTAAAGTAAAATAAGCTTCAGTCTTCAAGATAAGGAACAAATAAGCCTGGCTGCCTAACTGTAAGAAGGCAACAGTGGTGAAGTTAATCACATATGCTGTCTTTTAAAAGCTTAGGAATCCCCAGCCAAAAGATTTCATAGAGCAAAATTGTCTTCTACGATCTGTAAATTTGTAGGGGGAAAATCAGCGTGGTTAGGAAGAAATTACAAGTTTTTCCACAGTTAATAACAGACTTCCTAATAGAACACTAACACTGCAAACATTCAAAAGTGATTCAATAAATTAGAAGTACCTTTTACAGACCCAAAATACTTTGCACAGCTTTAGATTTAGAACATCTTGGTATCGGTATCCAAGGCAATCAGTTTAGGCTTGTACAGGAAAAGATGAGGNTTTTTTTTTTTTTCAGACACAGCTATCTAAATTCAGTCTTCTACAGTTAGAGTCAAACACTACAAACTGAAATTTTGGCTATTTGGAGCCACATGTGAGAAAAGTGTGCTGTGTAGTTAGAGAACAGGCCAGCTGTTGAATGCACAACATACCTTTGGCTTCTACAACTGTTACATTAGCATCTTTCTTATGGCGTTCTCCTGGGAATACTGGGCTCGGGGGTTCTGTTGCAACATCTGGAAAGAAACAGCTTAATTAATATTGCAGGTGTTATTTGCAAGAGTTTGAGAATCATAAAAAGTGTGACTGAGAGCAGACTGAAGAGACTGCCAGCTGCAAAGATGCTTAAGGTGTACTGGCACTCTTTTGCTTCAATTTCTGCAGCGTGACCAGTAGTCCCAGATACTGTATCAGCCACACCAAGACTGTGTTCCTGCAGAATAGGTTACAGAATAGCACGAGGAAAGTGCAAACTGCAGGGAAGCTTCTTGCTCAGTAAGTTTTCAGTCTGTGAGTGTCCTTGACAATGAACGTAAATAACAGTATTTCTATTCAAAGTTAGCACATACCTAGAAAAGGCCACAAATATGTGTAAATTACCTCTTTGAAAATTCTCTATTGGAGCATTCGTTGGCTTCTCTAAAAGAAAAAAAGATAGGCACCATTTCCTCATAAGCTTGAGTAGGGAGATCAAGTGTACTGAATATAGTCTAAGAAGGCCCCTTGTTTAATGTTCTCTCTCCCTCAGGCCCCATTTGAGATTTCAACTACTTTATAAAAATCCTCTGAGAATTCATATAAGCCACAAGGCAAGTAGCTACAGATATTAGATACTGACATTGTTTTCCCCAGGACTTGCATGAACTTAAAGACTCTCCAGATCCCTCCAGTAAAGACAGAAAATGGTTTCCCTATCTGCTACTGCAATCTCCTCCTAGGGACTGGGAGCAGGTTGGTTTTCAAAGTGACAGAATGACTCATTACCAAGAGAATATTTGCAAATGAAGTTATTTTTCATGTTGCATCTGTCATCATTCCATTGAAACATATAAGGACCTCCAACACCTGATGGGGCAGATGGCTGGTGGTACATCACAACGCAGGCTTCACTCCCACAGGATGGCTCATCTACATACCAGTTCCTAAGAAAATACAACGAACATGTCATGTAAGACTTGACATCACTTGCCATGGTACTGCAAGGCTCAGATGGGAATACAGCATACAGGGCACCACAGAGGGTAGAATCAAAGAGGATTACAGCTCAACACACTGCACCCTACCCTCAGACTCCTGCTTCCACTGTGTAAAAGTAGGAACAAAAACAATACTATTATGCACAGTGTATATTCTCCCTCTTGAAATTCTTCTGCAAGGCTGAGTAAAAGCTCAGGAGAACTTTGACTTTCCCTGCATAATTTTAGGCCTGTGCAAAATCATCTAGCAAAACTATTTTTGCTCTCCAGCCTCAGTATCCAACGCCTGAAAAATTTTGGCACTTATTTCATAAGAAAATTAAAAAGCTAAAGCAGGATCTGTTTTTCTCTAGAAAACACTAGTCTAGAAAAAAATTATCATGAAAACAACCCGTCTCACAGATATGGATTATTTTTTTAATATAAGCTTCACCACTGAAGAACAGTGTAGGCCTTAGACCTTTGCAAGTGACACTCAGGAAGCAGGCTTTACGATTTACCACTCTATAATACAATCACTACTGAAGAGGCCTTTTATGTACCTCAGAGAAAAATTTCTAAGACCGTCCTGATTTTGACAAATGTTCAATATCCACTAATTTTGGAACAAGCAATGATCTGCATGTCAAGTATTTTCTGAAAGCTGATCCATACAACAAAGAATTACAGATATACCAAGGTATTCAACATGGGAAAGAACCCACACGTGTTAAGGCAGTAATTTTTCAATCATTACAATGCTCTATTCCTCCCTTGCTTCCTTCCTCCCTTGTCCCCATCCCTGTCATGTGTCCAACCCACCATGAGTCATGACTGAAATAAAATCATAAGCTAGCAGGACTTTTGAGGCTAAACATACTTTGGTTCTATGCTGAATAAAAATATGAAAGTAGTGAAAACAACACTAGCGAACTTGTATTGTTTCTTAAAGTTGTTGCCTTTATATTTTAGTTACAGCAAGCACTGTGAAAGATGCAGAAATTTAATAAGTGCTGTGAAAATTTTAATTTTTCATGCCTACAATAAATACAGCAGGTCTCCGATTTTACTGTCTCACAGCAAAAAAAAAAAAAGCTATTCACTTAGCAAGTAGAAGGAGAATAGCCCATTGCTCAGGACATCGGGGAAAAAACTTCAGAAGATCTCAGTGCAGGAACCTTCAGGTCAAAGCATGTATTTCGTACATGCCATAGATATTTTTAAGACCAGATCACTTGTTCCTTCACCCCGTTTTAGAAATCAAAAATTATCAATCTATCTAGACACCCTAGATGTGTTATACAGAGCAACAGAGAGAGAGCAAGGTCTCCAGAGGGTAATTTTTCTGTTCCTTATATCTGGATGGGTGAATTGCTCTCTGGAGATACTACCACTCTTCAGTGACTGCAGAAGGGTCGCTGAGACAACTCCGTTTGATTCTTTCAAAATAATCCTTTCCAATTGCTAAAGGCAGGTGAGAGTCCCAGACCAGGTTGCTTCCCAGTCTCACTTGCAAGTACCTACCGAAAGTTGGATGAGCTGCCATCTGACCAGAAGTAGAGGTTCTGACATTCTGTACTATTGTCTACCTCCTCCTTTTTCCTCCTAAGCCCAATCCAAAAATCTCCATCAGAAGCTAAAAGACTCTCAATAAATTTTTCAATCAGTCTTTGCTCTGCTTCTGTTTCAATACTGACTAGATGTCCACCATCAGCTCTGCAGGCAAGATGTGCTTCCTCATAGCTGATCCTGCGTGAAGCATCATGAAAATAAACTATTCTGTAGCATGGTCGCTGTGTTCCGCCCCGGCAAACCGTCTGTCCTGCAGAAATGGGAAGAAACTTGTTACAGAAACTATGCCTGTTAGTATTAAAAGTATCATTTGGTTGAGTTTTGCACTGTATGGTAGCTTACATGGAAAAGACAACAAAGGTAAAAAGCCTCTTGTATTACTGGACTGGCAAATGGCATCTCCAATCTTTTCTTACTGCATGTAAGAGTTTAGATTGATCTGCACAGTACTGTTCTTTCATGTCCTGCACCGCTCAGCTCCCTCATGATTTTCTGCAATTTGAAGACCCTAAGAGTTCCTTACAAAGAAGCAACGCTGTGCCAGAGAGCAAGCAGATGCTTGCAACCTTTTAAAAAGAGGGCTTCTTTACAAGGGTTCAAGGAGGCTTTTTCTTAAGGAATTTAAATGCATAAAATTAGAAATCCCCTTACATAAGCAGAGATAACAGCCATTTATCTTCCGGGGTACATGTAATAGCTTCTTAGAGTATATACTGCAGTGTATCAGGACATGTTCACATAGTTCAATTGTAAGCATTGCTCTGCGCTGTTATGTTACTGACTGCCCAGGAGGTAAACAATGTCTGTTTTCAGACTACCATAAGCCAAGGACTTTCTCATGCATGAGGCAGCACGGCTTATTTCGATTACAAGGAAAGTGAAGAGATACATAACCTAAAATTATGCACTTGTAAGTTTCTGAGCAGACGAGTCCCAATATTTAGACTCTGGAAACAAACAGTTTTGTTTTACTTAGTAAATATTTCTTTCCAAACACAGGGCAGACACAATCTGCTAACCTACATCTTACTACAGAAGCAAAACATTTGGCAACATTTGTAATGCACTTGGAACAAATAGGATGTAAAAACAGGTCATTATAAACCCCTCTACAGGATATATGCTGACTTTTCTTTATCATTATATGTTCCTGCGTGGCCAAACTAAATGCGGAGATTTAAGCACCTTTTGTACTAGGATTTTTGAGCAGTTGAGCATGCAGGATCATAGAATTTGCTAACATTTTACATGGAAATTAAAACAGGCTGCACTGCAAAGGCAGTATTTAAAATACATCTCTAGGCACAACCTGTGTTTCTCTTGGGAACTTAACACGCATGCAGGCTTGAAAATGGCAAAACCCCATACCTTTTCTGAGGGATATGTCCACAGCTATTGTGAAAGTTGTAAGAAAAACAGAGATGACACATTGTTATTAAAAAACCGCAGCAACTGTCTAGAAATAGTGTCACAAACTTCACTCAGGGTCTTTTCTGATTTACACTTTTTCCATTAACTGGCAGAAAATCTGTCTTATCAGTCAAGCTTATCATTGTTTTCAGCTAAGGAAAAATTCGTTGTAATTGATTACTGCCTAGACTTCACTGCTAGTTAGGTTCCCAAATGTAGTTGAGATAACAGAGAATAATTGAATATAATTGAAAAGATTCCACCTATTTTCCCCTTATCTCCTCATTGCCTACATGGGATCTGCCTCAAAGCCTGCTGACTTCAGTGAGCCTTGGAAATACAAGACTAGGGATGAGTCCATTACACTGGGAAGTACAGAATTCGTGACAAGAAATACATCTCCAAGCCCACAGCTGGAGGCTGAGCCCTCCAACTCACTCCCACAAAAAGTCCTACTTCAGAAAACAGCATGGCAGAATTAAAAATGTATTTACAGGCATAATAAGACTATTTGCTGTATGTTGGAATAACATGAACATTTTGTGGGTGACAGTGTTCAGGTTTTCTGATTAATTTATCAACCTATTAAGTCAGAAAGAAACTTCTCCAAGACTGGGTATTCTGAAAACCACACTAGACTACCTAGTTTGTGTACTACATCTCAAAATACTGCTGGTCCAATCTTGAGCTGCCACATATCTGCTCCTATGAAAGGCATCTAAATAAGGTGACGTTCTTTGCACAAAACCAGGAGGACAGACAGATAATCAAAAGAGACTTTGCAGAGGAAGAGTCAGGCAACCCAGTGTTGGCTGGAAACTCAGCCAGACTGGTAATAACTACTGACAAAAGTGGTTCTGTTAGCCTGGACAGTATTTAAAATTCCTAGAACCGAGGCAGAAATACAACAGAGAGAACAGAAGGGATCTCATGGACGAGTTAAGGAACCTGGGCTATCGGCGTGTCGCCTTGGCGACCAGGAACGTAGGGTTATCCCCACCCGAGGCAGAAGATGCCCCCCAGGGCAGGACTAGTGCCCGCTGGGCAGTCACAGGGGAGAAATCCCTGCACAAGGCAGTTGGTGCACACGCATTCCTGCCTATGTCGCAACGAGCCAAGCCGTCCCAGCGCAGGCAAGGAGCGGCCGGCGGAGCCGCGGGCCAGGGGACGAGCCCGGACCGGGCTGCGAGCCCCGCGGCCGGCACCCCGCACTGCCCGGCGCTCACCCCGCTCCGTGGTGCCGGGACCGCTACCCCGTTCCGCCTTACCGCTGAGCAGTCGTGCCGCCGCCGCCGCCCAGCCCAGCGCGGCGGCACACAGGGCCGCGGTTGCCAGCATCCTCCCCGGCTCCCTCCGCCTGCGCCGGCCGCCCCCTGTGCTCCGCCGCCCGGCCCCATGCAAGTGGCCACCGGTCCGGCTGCCGGCGGCAGGGGAGGGAGAGGGGAGGAGCCGCCGCCTCCGCCTCCTCCCTCTTTCCCTCCCCGGTCGCCGGGCCAGCCCCCAGGCGGCGAGATCCCCAGTCAAAGCCCGGGGACGGGACCCGCCTCCCTCGCTGCGCCTCTCCGCTCCGGAGCCGTCTGCCTCTCCCGCTGCGGGGCTCCATCTCTTCCTGCCGCCCCCTTCTCTGTTGACCCCCCTGCCATACTTCAGACACTGCAGTGCTTCTGCCTGCTTCCCCCGGCTTCGTCTTTGTAGTTTCCCTGTCCCGTACATGAACGGCCAGGCGTGAGCATAGGAGACATCTCCATCCAACCCAACGTATGAGTGACAGAAACCACACCTGCAGCCCCTGAAACCTTTCAGAGCACCTGAAACCATAGGCTGACCCTCCCTATACTGATGTGCAGCGGCCTCTAAGAAGCAGCTTCATGACTGAAACCAGAAGACAGGAACTTCGTTTCCATCATTAATAAATGCTGAGCCTGCTTCCTTGTGGCTAGGAAGCTGCTGTGCACCTGTTTCTGAGATCGTTAGCTCTCCAGCAAAAATTTTGGTAGCTCAGCCTCTGAGAGCTTTTTGCAGGTTGCAGAAAGGGTCAGAGCACCAAAATGAACACATACAGGAGCTTTAAGAGTTGGTTTCTGCACAGACAGATCTTGGCTGGGGTTGATGTTTTAAAACTGATAATTTTATGAAAGACTTCAACTGTAGACCAACTCCTGGGAGTCCAGGGGGAGAAACTCTTTCTAGGACCAGTATCTTAAATAGAGAAAGGTCTTTTAAAATACCATGAAGACATTCCCCTCCAGGTCAACTAAGGCTATGGCTTTGCAGTGTGTGTCATGCCAGTGAAACACACACAATGGTAATTTTAGAACTGAACTTTTACATTTCCCAAGTTCTTGGTGATCAAGGTTTGGATTTAGTAAATAACTGGGCACTTGAGCAACTTTACAGACATGAGCAACTTAACTGGTTCCATGGACTTCAATGCAGGCTAGTATTTTAAATTAAATTATCTCACTCATTTAATGAGTTTTAGAAGATTAAACAACTCAAAGTAAGTTATGTCCATGAAAGTACCATATCCATTTAACTATTTCCAAACTGTTAGGTAGTAAAACTGGAAATGCCTCAAATACAGGGTAGAAGCACTGAACCATCTAGTCTATGTTATAAGACTGAAGTCAAGCCTTTATCATTATCTGGAAGCTCCAATAGTACATTTGTTCTTTAGAGAACTTTTGACAAAGGAAATCCTGTTTGAGAAGTTTTTTTTCTTCTTGTTTTGCAGACCTAAGTAACCAAAATAAATACAGTGTCTTTAGAAGTTAAACAAAATCTCACCTTCTTTACAGCTGTAGGTATTTTTGTAACACAGCTTTAATCCTCCCTGATAATTATTTTAGCAGACTATCCTTTTTTTTCAGCACATTTGTATTCTACATTCATTGGAAAGCATTTCTGTAATGGCTCTGAAGAAAAAACAAAGATTGAATATACCATGGCAAGTAGCAGCAGCATTATCAACTTGCTTTCTAGAACTACTAGTGAATAAATACTCTGCCACTTGCATTTTACATCCTTTCCCGTATCAGAAGCCCAACTGAAGAATACACAACAGCAGCAAAGTTATTACCAAAGGTTTTGCTAACTTCAACAGGAAAGTGGTAGTAGCTGCCAGAAGCCTTTTTGCCTTTTTTGATCTACTTTTAACACGGGTCAGCTCCAAGCATTCAAACACTATATATAACACTCAAAACCAAAACTTCATGTCCTTATTGTGCAACCTCAATATTACTAGCTGCAGACTCTTACATTTGACATGTCTTCTACTTTTGTAAAGAAATTTCCTAACACAGGCAAAGCAGTTCCTCTACATTTATAATTTTGGTAGAATTAACACACATGAAATACAGATATTCAGTTTAACAGCCCCTGCAGATCATTGAATTGTGCCATTTGAAAGCTGGCTAGTAAGTTCAGAAGATTGCAAATGCTTCAAATCAAAAATCCTAGGACCAAAACATCTACAACTGCCCATCTTTTTGCTCCCAAATATTTTAGCATTACTGTTTCAAAAGCCAACTTTGATGACAAAGATTTATGTCATGTTAGCCAGGCAAAACAGGTACTTTAATTGAGGTACAGGGGTACACATGTGTAAGAGAGCACATGAAAACACCAGAACAGAAAATGTGTTTTCCTGAAGCATATTATATCAATACATGGCACGTGGCACAAACCTGAAGAAAACACGTAGTCCATCTTCTTGAAGAAAGATATAAGCATATGTCTTTCCAGTTCCAGAACTCCTAGCATACCAGATGCTTCATTGACACTTTTACATTTTATTGCCTTTTTCCTTTCATGCAGACAAGTTCAAAAACCCCCAAAATGAAACAAGCATTTTCATTTCCTGCACACTGAGAAGGCAGTAAACTGAGCTCTCCACTTTGTCTCGTGGTACATTGGTGTAATATGCCAAGAAAGAACAGAATTCAGAGTGATTTTGAGTCTTGATAAGCAGTTATTGGTATATATTGCTCACTGCTGTTTTGAGAAAAATAAAAGAACCTAAACTTATTTTAAGTATTTTCTTTACCTTACTTGATCAGTTTTGATCTTTGGTTTAAGTGGATGATAGAAAGTGGAGATAGAAAGACCTATTACTTATCACTAGTTCATTCTAACCTTACTGTTCATCTTGGAAGATAGTTTTATTCAAACCCTGAAACAAAAGACTAGGCTAGCAATAGCAAAGCGTTTGTGGTTTTTTCAAGTGCTAATACAGTGTCTAGGTAGTCCAGAGTATAGAACTCATAGGAGTCACTGTGTCAGAAGGAGACTCATATTTTCTTTCAAGCCTAGCTTTAATGCATAGAATTTGAACAAAAAAAGATATATTTGGTTCAGCATTTTAATGAACTTTGAGAAGAGGAAGTACTACTATGCACTGACTTAAAAGCTTCAATAAGGAGGAAGAAAAAAAAAAGCAGGCTTTTATGTCTAAAATGGATACATCATTGCTGAAAGTATCCTTTGAAATCTTGTTTTCCAAGTTACTTCTCAAATCGCTACACTTATCAGATCTAAAATTTCAGTTCTGCTCTCTACCACTGAGCAAGGAAATGGTATTAATTAGGATATGTAGTTCTTCAGAAGGACAGATGTTTAACCTTATATGGGGTAAAAACTCATCTATCTGTGCTTTGTGTCTTGTGAATTACAACTGAGATTACACGGAGTGCCTTAATATAATACAGACCTCTTATTCTTGAATTTTCGTCTCCTGATAAACATCCAAGCCAAGCAAAACCATTATAAATCAGTAAATCTAGAGTTCAGTACTACTACTAATAAATATCTCTAAATGGAGTTCTCCCTTTTATTGCTCAGATTCAGTGTATGAGAGCTTTTTAGGGAGTAGAGCTTGTGAAACCTGCAGCCAGTTTAATAACTTTGTTACAAACTTGGTTTTAGTGTTTCAGTGGAAAAAAAGCCTAGAGAAAACAATTAAAAAAAAAATACCAAAGCAAGTAACAAGGTTGTAAAGATTCCTTTGGTACACTAAACTCAAATGTGGACACTCACACATAGTTGTATTAAAAGTGGTTTAATTTAAATAACTGTGGCCTTTTCATTATGTATGGCAAAGCGCTGCCACAGTCCTCACTGCCATTCTGACAACACTGTAGTCACTGCTTCTGCTCTATTTCCCTTCTCAGTCCCAAGTTCTTCCAGTTTTCAAATTCTACACTGTCTTGTATTTGCTTCTGTCTGCCTCCACCAGTGAGGTCAGTTTCAGTTCCTGTCTGCTCCTCCCACAAGCATCTCCATGTTTTCTGTGAAAATTTTGAGGTACTAAATCATCCTTTTGAGATAGTTGGCAAGAAAACATGCAATCCATTCTCAACGACTCTTCTACTCTGTTGTCTTGGAAAAAGTAAGCATGTTGTAGCTGACTAAATTATAGATATACAAAAATAAAATGTAACATCAAGATACAATCCGTTATGTCTTCAAATACTTTAAGATATTTATAATAGCACTGTCCAACCCCTCTCAGATTGAAAATGGTCCAGTAACTATATTTAGCTCACTTAATCTTCAAATAGCTTCTGTGCCTATTGCTTCCTACTGGCTGGCCTGAGACTTTCAGAAACACACAGCCTACAGAATCCTCTTTGCTTCGGGAATTTGTTGAATAAAGCACACTTTTCTGCATGCTTACTCAGTTCAAACTGAGATGCTTTTGCTATACAAGACTGGTACCATGGTATAGTTCGCAAAACCCCATGAACCCTCATATACTGGACTACAGTCCCTTGAACGCTCTCTGTATTGTAAGCACACGCAAACCTTGAGATGCATCCATAATAAAAAGGAATCAGACTTACCGCAATCCTTTCTTCTCTGTTTCCTCAAGAGAGCTAGTATTTCTTTTCTCCTGGCCTGAAGAGAAATATATTTACAACAAACTCAGAAAAACATAATTAAAAGCATGTAATACTTGACTCGATTATGAATTTAAAATTTCTCATTGAAGCTACGAACTAGAGTGAATCTACACTTTTGAATTAATCCAGTTTCTGCTATCTGTAGCAGTGATTTAAAACTGTGATGATTTCAAAGGTTATATATTAGTCCAGTTTTGAACTTTGGAACATTTAATTACTCTTTTCAATCAATAGCCCAGGTTCTTCTCTCTACAAGAAGGGAAGTACATATCCTAGAATTTCTTAAAGCTCCTCTCTTCATGCAGGTGGAAGAAAAAAAATCCTAGGGAGAATAAATTCCTACTGAGAATTTTTTAGTATTGTGATTCTTTGACATCTGTGCACATCTGTATTTTTTCCCTTATGAAATGAACAGCTTTCAGCTACAGCGAGACATCACTGTTTAAGCTGAGTAAAAGCATATTAAATCGTTTTCATAAATTCCCAGCAATTTGTTATGAAACAGACATTCCAGGAAGTATTTTGGGAAAACCATCAACCAATGCCAGAAAGGAGAATATCTTAGCATATGACTAATAAAAAAAAAAAAAAAAAAAAAAAAAAAAAAAAAAAACAGAAAACCAGAAAAAAGAGTTTTTTATTTGTTCTTTTGTTCTTTTCCACCCAGAATTGATTAAGAAAAGATGATGTAAAACTGATGGGGAAACCCCCTGTTTTTTAGTGCAGCAGATTGTCTGATGACAATTTCTTCCATGCAATTTGATTTTAGAAATGAAGGAATATTCATTATTTAAAGCGGTTTCTTCAACAACCCTTCCTAAGTTTTAATCAACTTGAAGCATAATAAAAAATATTTGTCAACTTTTTTTCCACAACAGGTTAATGTAAATGACAGCATTAAACACAGCTAAGCTTTCTTTCTAAAAAACCTGTCCTTGTACCACTGTGAAGAAAAAATTCACTTCCCAGATCTA
Organism: Nycticryphes semicollaris; assembly: GCA_013400055.1. Lineage (NCBI taxonomy): Eukaryota > Metazoa > Chordata > Aves > Charadriiformes > Rostratulidae > Nycticryphes > Nycticryphes semicollaris. The sequence continues at coordinate 190,263 of VXBJ01005864.1, read as the reverse complement.
CACAACAGAGCTTCCAGGTTTTTCTCTCCCAGGAGACCAAGCTGAGGACCAGAAAGTCTGAAGCAAGTCTGAAATCTGGATTTGAACAATAAATGACACCTATGACTGATAATAATGTTAACATTATTCTTATTTAATTCAGTGCATTAATTTTAATTTTCTGAGACTTATGTAAGGGTTATACAATGTCTTGTAGTTGTATAAAGTAATTTACTCATTGAAATTAATCCGTCATCTATACAGCTGCCAGATGCCCAAAGCTCCAAAACTTTGCTAGCATTTATTATTACTGAATTCTGAAAACGTGAACAGAAGATTCGGGGAACTCTTTCTAGCTTCAGCCAGAATTCAGAATGAAGAATAATCCATGATAATGGATGGGATGTATTTTGGAACCATTAATTGGGAAAGGAGGATTGCTGACTCGCAGGAAAGACTTGCAGACCTCAGCAACTTTCTCTACCTCTTGCAGGTTGCTTTCATTTGGCCTGCTTCCCAAATACAGGCTAGAGGCTTTCAGTAAAAATGTGGAACGTTTTACTAAAATAGGAAAAAAAAAAGTATAATTACAGAGTCAGGCTGAAAACGTTACTACAATATCTAATGCTAGTTCTCTTAGTTTCCATTGTATTAATGGTATATATGTGGAACACTAATTTATCAGTTAGATTAATAGGTGCTTCAGTAAAAGTTTATATCAGTTTCACACTAGCAAGCAAAACCGATGTCTTCATCTTTTTCTTGGCAAAGCAGTAGGAGAAACCCCAAGCTCTGTATTCTTGGTCCAATCCCACTGTTTTGCAGATGATGACCATCAGTGATCTGGATACCATGTCACTTATTTTGATAGGATTCTCAGCCAATTTAATCTTCTCAGCTCAAGTCAATACATAAACATGAGTACATATACCTCATAGCATATCAAATTCTGTTGATCCTATGCACTAATTACAGACTACAAGAACCATTAACTAAAACGCTGAGTGGGCAGCTTCATGCCAGACTGATATTAGCTTTTGTAAAACTCCACTAAGTCAGAAGGCTTTGCACAGCATCCAACCTGAAAGGCACTACAACATCGCAGCTATGCCTTCCTTTGGAAAGACAGCAGCATCTATAAACTCAGTTTTGATGTTTGCTAGAATCTACAGTTTGCTCTACAGCTAGGTAGTTTCTACAAAATTTGAGTTGGCTTGGTCTAACATTTCTTGAATTATACCTCTCTAAAAAATCACCTGAACCTGTCCCTGACTGGCAGTCTACAGCAGAAGCATTTCTATGGAAGCTGATTTAATAACCTCCCACTACCAAGTTTCCCGCATCTCTCACTCAGTGAGCTCTTGGCACTAGCTGTTGCTGGGCACAGGCTAACGACCAATACCTATTAATAACTAAGACAACTAAGAAATAAACTCATGCTTTGAGCTGTGCTTCAGTGTCTCTATGCCAGAATTTTCTGTGTGAAAGCGGTGGTATTTTTACTCCCCAAATTATCCACTTTTGTATCTGGGCACTCTCACTGAGCTCGTTTTAGATACTTAATCAGGACAGATATTATGTGCTTACTATGAAGAAATTAAGGCCTATTATTTTCAGAACTGTCCCAAGACAACATGACCCAATAGGGAATAAGTTTAAGCTAGTCATCAAGAAATGGGCTGCATTATGCAAACACCCAGTGAGCCAGATGAAAGTGATTTTCATTACTGTTCACCATGTCACTTTCAAAGTTCCAGTACTCCAAGTGACACAGGGTAAATGGGAATATTTATGAAAAAAGAAAGAGTCAAGATCACGATCAGTGGTTCTTACCTGATGAAGATTTTTTTTTTTTTTTACTCTGTTTTTCCTTCATACTTTGAACTTCCCAGAGTCTCTCTTTCTCACTGTTTTTCCTCACTTTCTAAATAAGACAAACAAGAAGGAAGTGATCAACTGGTCCTATTACCACCATCCTCCACAAAGCAGCCTAACTACAGTGCACTTTGGGGCTGTTCAGAAAGTTAGCAATCTCAGCATCTGGATCCTGAGACAGCTGAAATATTTTAGCTATGCATCCTAGGGGCTGTAGCTCTTCAGTCACCCAGAATTTATTGGCATGAGTCATTATTTATTCCCAAGAACGCATTCCTCCCATCAATTTAGACAAGACAGGTTTAGTTAGCTAGGGGCACGCAGTACTTTACACTTACTTCTAGGAAGTTGCGGCCTCTGGAGAGCAGTACTCCTCTCTGGAAAGCACAATCACCTTAAGAGTGCCTGGGAAGATGATGAAGATGGCAGGGGGGCAGGGCAGGGGGGCAGTGCAGGGAGGACACGAGGCCTCGGAGAAATGGGGAGGGTCTGGAAGGGGTGGGTGCAGGACTCAGGCAAAAGATGCGGAGATCCCAGAGCGGCGTGATGATCTGGAGTGGGGCACCAGGAGGAGCATGAGACCCCAGGTAAGGTGCAGGCCCTGCAGAAAAGCGTCCGGCCACAGAAAGGCTGAAGACCTACAGGCCGCATGTCCTCCCACGGTAGCGCTAGGCCTCTGCCTACGGGCAGGATCCCTTTATATGGCAGAGGCCTCTCATGGGGCGGGGTCTCGCCATAGGGCAGGGTTTCTTCCGGAGCAGCGTCCCTTCACGTGGCTGTGTCCCCTCACGTGGCAGGGTGGCCTGTGCAGGACTCCGACGGTGGCGGGAGCATGGCTGAGGTCCAGAACGTGCGGACAAAGCCCACGTCGGCTGGGCTTGAGCAATCAAAGACAAGGGACCCATCGGGCACAATCGTGTGCTGTCCTGGTTCTGTCCTCGTGGCACGGCGTAGGGCTGCGTCCCGGTGTCCCCTCTCCATGACGTCGGCCCACCCAGCTCAGCCTGTCTGCTCCTCCCCTGTGGCCACCAGGAAGCAAAAGGACGGCAGGAGCCTGGTGCTGACCGTGCTGCTGACACCTCCCCGTCACTGCCATCTGCTGTGGCAGGTACCTGTGACCTCTGTGCTGGGCCCTTCCTTTCTCCCTGCCGTTACTGTCATCTGGGTGCCAGGAGAACTGTAGCAAAGGTGCGAAGTCAACTCAGAGAGGACACAGTGGTACAGACATGTATGGGGAGCCTGGACCCTGCTGCACGGTAAGGGACACACTGTCTGTCACAGTAAACATAGACCAGAAGGATGACCATGTTGTACCTCTCATTTCAAGTGTCTTTGGGCCGTTTTCACTCAAGTCTAGCCTTGGGCCTATCTATGAAATAGGAAGTAGCTGCCACCACAGGCCTCAGTTTTATTTATACAGCAAGAGTAAATGGAAGTTAATGTGAAAACATGGGCCTTAGGCAAGTGTAAGGCTAAGACCGGCACAATCAGAATGGGAGATAACGTCTGCAAATTTTGGGAAGAAAAAAAACCTTTCAATTTGTTCTCATGTTTATTTGTGTCCTGTTGTGACGAAACAGTTGTGAATGAAGTGTATCGCAGAGGTACAGTTAAATTGGCTTGATATCTCTTGCACGTGTGACAGGCAATCGAGTACTTTTCGCTTGTTTTAATTCACTGTCTTGCCTGTCCAGTAGATGTTTCTGCAAAGAGATTAGTCTAACTGCCTTCTGTTGTTGAAATTCCCATGCATCTCTAATTGAGATACCTTCCAAACCTGTTTACCTGGCTGTGTGGCTAGTGATTGTAACTTTTGGCAATCAGCTAACTACACTGCCTAGTAACTAGGCTGCTGTGAGAGACAGTTCCTTTTCAACTCCTACTTTGAAGAAGACTGGGATTTTATTAAAATAAAACAGAGCAGGTTCTAGCACTACAAGGTATTTTCTCCATTATTAAAATTCTTTAACGTTAAGTGAAGTAGTCAGAGTGAAAAAGATTTCTAGCATACGGTGAGTTTAATGTTTTAATCATTGCTCAAAACCCCCATCACTTACTAACTTAAGTGAGACATGAAAACTGGATGAAAATTATTTTCCTAATACCTGACAGATAAACTGAAAGGTACAACCAAAACAATTCTTAGTCCAGTCTTGGTGCATGAACAAATAAGTATACAATAAGCTTCGTGTGGCTAAGCAATTTAAACACAACAGACAGCAGTCTTGCTCCAGGAAAGTTCCTAAGAATTTTAGCACCAACTTCAAGAAATCTAAGATTTCACTTGATATTGCCTACATATACCATACGCTTCTGTCAGACAGCTAAAATTCTGTAAAAAGAACTGTAAATGAATTAACATTATGAATAATTTTGGACTACGAATAAGGACGTTGTAAGGAAGTTTTGTAGTGCAGTTTTCTGTACTGAAGCTGTAACAGGGAAACCTGTGCCTTGTTTTGATGGCAGTGAAGTTAGTGATTGCGAAGGAGTGGACACAATCAGCTAACTACACTGCCTACAAACCAAGCACTACTCTTGTGATGGTGCCATGGCATTCAAACCTAGAAAAAAAAGAAAGTACTTCCAGTGATTATAGTAACATACTGTATCTCCTCAAATGCTCTTATAACAACAAGCAATTGACAGTAATGGAAAATGTTGCTTGTGCACCTGTACTGTTATTCCACTAAATCCAAAATCTTTATATGATAAATTAATTGTTCTAAATAATTGAAAACTGCGGTGGAAGCATCATAAATATAATTTCTGAAGAGTGAAGTTATAAGCATAAGTTTGTCTGCAAATTAAGCAATTTTGCTAGTTTTCACCCATAAATGCCTTATTGTTAAAAAGCATAAAAGGAATTCAGGACTTACCCTCAAGAAGCTTACCTTGTAATAATCCTGATAAAGACTGAATTAATAATAAAAAGCTTAATAAGATTTAATGGAAAGGGAAAAACGGCTAGCTACTTCCCTCTTCATTTCCTTCCCTTTTCCATGGCTAGTGCAGCAACCTATTCACCGAGCACCCACCAGTCTTTCACAGGCAGACATGCCTCTTGAGATGGTTCCTTAGGTGGTCCCTGTGTGCCCTATCTCTTCCCCTGGGACTTCTGGGTTGGAGTGTCCCTGGTCTGAGCTGTGGGTCAGCCCCATGCCTGTAACCTTTGTGTACACTCTGTCGTCATGGCCACTCACCTGGGACTTGTGCATGGAGACTGGACTGTTGCTTTGAAACATGCAGATGGTTCTTGCCATAGGATGCTTTGTTTCAAAAGAGGTTTCTATGGGGAAAGTCAGTAGGGAGCACACGTGGAGTTTCCGCCCTGCTCCTGTGGACAAATGGCTGCAGGTGATCCAGACTTTAGTGTAACATGTGGCAGTTCAGACACACTTCTAGGCTGATAGCTGGATACTGGGGATTCAGCCTGGTTTTATTTATGCAGGAATCTAGCTGCCGTAGAAGAAGCCCCTCAAAAGACAGACTAACAGCTCAGAAGAGCACTGTCTCGTGCTCCTGTAGTGGGAGGCACATACTGCACGTCTTCACCCAACAGTGATTCACACCACCTCTCTCCCTGTTTCTTGGGGGCCTAGACAGTCATTTCTGTACACTGCTTTTGACCTGTTGAGCTCACTGTAGTCCTTGCTCCCTTGCATTTTAGGTTTTCTTTCTCTGAGTAGCCCTCTTCTCTTTTCTTCTCACAATCAACACCAACACAACTGCGTCCTGCTGCCACTTATTGTTGGAGGGGCAGATAAGCCTGTATAGGTTGGTACAACGCTGACTGTCCCTAATGTAGGCTGTTCTTTGCTCCATGCTAGTTGTACTGGAAACTGAGGCAGAGCAGGCAAAAAGACGTTTTGTGCTCTGCATTGCCCCTTTTTGTGTGGGAAGAACTGCAAGAGAAAAACAACATGCTCCTCTCTGCCATGTTAGCAACAGTGGGAAGATGTGATTCTGTGATCCACAAATACTGCAGAACTAACTTTGCAGATCATCTAGCAGTTTGGGTTATCTAATTGGCCTGAGATGCTTTTGAAGGGCTTGTCCTTTAGAAAGTTCTGGGCAGGCCAACCTCTTTGAGAATGGCATAAATATATAAGGCTTATGCAAATTGTGTCCATCTGGATGACTCAAATTTCCTGTCATTTCTGAAAATCATGGCATGCACATAAAGAGGAAGAAAGAACTGACAAAAATAATTAACTCTTGATTGCATTAGCAGAAAAATTTCCAAGGCTACTGCAATAGCTCCTAGCCTGCGTAAAATAAGCTCAAGTAGCTTTACAGTCTTTCCTTTGCTGTTTAATTTAAAAACATGTGAGGCCAGTGCTGGCCTTTTTTTTTTTTTAAGTTTATTTTATTGCTGAAGCCTGATGATCTTAAATTAAACTCTGGCAATATGTAGTGCTCAAACACTTAAGCTCCTCTTCAAGCAAATTTAAACTTTTACCAATTGCTATATTATAATATGAATTGAATTAAAAGTAGTGGAAGGTGCTAAACATTGCTACATAGCCCCATGAGTTGCAGTTTTTCTCTTCTGCAAAGAAAGATGGCAGGTCACAGAGTGAGGGTAAAAGCAGGTCCAGAACGTCTTCCATAGTTGTGGAATATACCTCCTTAGCAGTTTCGCTTTATCTCCTGCATCTGCCCTGTATGACATTGTTTTATCATACTGTAGTGGTGTGCCTGCCTAATATGGGTGTTCTCACAGACCTTGTTTGAAAGACCTTTTACATCAATGAATCTTTTCCTTGGGCAGGAGGCTCTTCCTAGTCAGTGTAATTAGCAGGGTCATACTGTTACATGCTTTGCATAATAAAATTTGGTATTCATAGTAAAATCTTTAACGATAAAAATTATTTGTAAGTACGTATCACTTAGGTTTTTACAGAACACCTATTAAGTAACTTAATAATCAAGATGAAAACCTTAGTAAGAACGTGGTTTGTTTCTGAAATACCTATTGTTAAGCCCTTCCATCAGGCCCAGGAAATGTCAATTTATGTAAGCTGAAAGGGAAAAATTTATGAACAATCAACATATTAAAATTTTAGTTAGTGGCTTTGATTTGAATCACTTTCTGTCTTGTTTCAGTCAAAAATAACTCTTTGTGCAGATACTGCACAATTTCAATAAAGGTGCAAGTTTTTAACATCCAGATATGAAGTTTCATCTGCCCTCTGTCAATTGAATGGGTGCTGTGTTCATGCAGCACTACCATTATTTATACATTGCTGTTACATGATGCTTCTGAATGCTATCAGGACAGTAAGTAGCCCTACAAAGCAAATGTGGAGTGCTTTTCTCTAAGAAAGAAGATTGTCATGTAGGACGTTTTTCCATATGGAAATAACGGAGGCTTATCAATTTTTATATCAATAACTACAAACTTCAGCTGCTTACCTGGAGAAATTGTCTGTCATCCATCATTCACAAAAATCAAATGGCTTGTAGAAGGAAGATTGCTACTAGCAAGCTGCACCTTGTTCTGTTGGTTCCATGTACTGAATTCTTTAAATCAAGAAAACTGCAAAATATTCTGCTGGGGTGGCTCTTGCCAGTGGTGTGTTTAGGGCAACAGTGTTTGCTCTTGGTCTGGCCTGCAGTTACTAGAGAAACTGTCTGACTCTTTCCCTTTGTAGTTCAAGCCTAGGCTTGCCTGGTGATCCAGGAGACCCACAATTTAATCTGACTAAGAATGCTTGTGCTGAGTTAGGGGCCTGATCTGAATCCCACTGAAGTCTTTGGACAGATTTCCATTGCTTTCAGTGAGCTCTGGACCAGTCCCACGAACATCCAGGCACTGTAATGCAGTGGGTTTTCGTGGTTTGTTTTTTTCTTTTCCTAATAAGGATTAAAAACCAGCAGCCCCGTTTTACAAAAGGTGCAGATGTCTACTGATGCATCATGTCAGTCAGGACACTTGGCTGTTCATCATGTTTTTTGCAAAATCTGGTGGGATGCTAACAGTTTCTGTTTGGATGCAACTGGGAACGAGTGGGACCACAAGTTGTTGCCTGTTATTTAACAGATCTCATGTTAGGATGGACTGTTCAAATTGTGGTTATGACATTTTGTTTCTTAGCTGCTTGTTATCCAAATACCAGTATTGAAGTACCCAGGACTACATTTTCTTCAAGTCAGTGACAACTAACAGCAATATGAAGTACTCGAGTTCAGTGAATCTACCTAGTAAAAGAGCCAGTCACTGAAATGGGAAGCCAGAAATTATTTCTGTGCCATTAACGGAAATACTTTTGAACTCCTGCATGATGTTAAAAAATTCTCAGAACCTTACTTCTCTATCAATGACAACCTTAATAACTAGAGTCAATTGGATGAATTGCCAAGAACACTGCTTATATTTTCCTATGTATGTTACTATAAATGTGTGCAGTTTGGCCTGGGTTTTGCCTCCTAATATCCAAGAAATACCATCTTACTACATGATTGATTGCACTGCTGTAATCTGGTTTCTCCGGTGAAGAGTTTGTTTACTGCTGACTTGAGTTTATACGTTAGCTATGGGAACAAGTAACTCAACAAAACCAGGTGTTGTAGGGACTCAAACTTCTCTTCCATTGTCCTTTGTGGAATCTAGTCACTTCACTCTTTTGTCACAGAATTTCCTAACTCACAGGGCCTGTCTGGACAAGTTGAAGAAAGTAGGAACGCAGGAGACAGTTCAAAGTTCCATCAACTGATGTATCCCACTGATCCAAACTGGCTTGGCACTTATTGAGGATAATTCCTGAGACTGAACTCTGTCAGAGTCAGATTCTGCGTGGAAACTATAATTGCATTATGGACTCCAGAGCACTGTTTTGCAGTGGGAATGATATTTTAGCCTTGGTAGTTCATGAATAAAAGATTTTAGATAATAACAATTTTTTTTGTTATATTATAATATGATATTTTGAAAAATGAGATAAAGGCAAAGAAACCAGACTACATAGCAACTTCCTAAGCTTTGGCAAGAAAGACAGCATCATCCCTGGAGAAGTTACAATGCATATGTCTGTGATTGTGCATGAAATCCTGAGTGGGCTAAACTGCTATTGAGAAGAACTTCAAAAACTGTAATTAAGTACATCATTTTTAGGTGGCAAACCTTGTTCTCATTTTATGTTTTCCTGGACACTGATTTTGTCAGCAGAGTTAAAAAATTACATATCTGTGGTAGCTGTTCCCAGATGCATTTTCTTAGAAGTAAAGACTCTAGAAAAGGGATCAGTTCATTGCCTTATACTTTGCATGTATCCTAGCTTTTTTCTCTGCAAAACCTCAGGATACTTGCTTATAACTCCAGTAGAAAATTCTTAGACATCTAAGATACTTCACAAAGCAAGTGTCATCTCTTGGGTAAATAATATATGGGAACCTCAGGGGTGGCTGGATGAGAATGCTGGAATGCTTTTCAGGTATGTATAGCTCTGGCAGAGTTATGAGTAGATCCTGCAGGGTTAGAATGTTATAAGATGTTGCCTATCAGGATTGAGAGTTGTTCTGGTGCCCTTCAGAGAGCTGACAATCTACCATAAGGCGTGCAGTGAGTCAAGAATGAGTCTGTGAAGATCTACTTAGAGAAGATCTGTATCTAACTGTACCTGTTAGTCTAACACCCCTCATTGATGAATTCGCTTATAAAATGAGAAACAAAGCCCCAGTTTTTATAATGCACCCTTCTGATGGAGTTCAGCAACACTATGTAGCAAAATCTATATGATCAAAAGCTTCCAGTCACTTGTGAACTTTTTTTTTTCTTTTGACATGTCGCCATGCAACAGATGTTTAAAAACAAAGCAAATTTGGTGTGGCTGTGAACACCGTCTTCGGTGTATACAAGGGAATTCAATCAGATCAGAAAATAATCCATCAATTACCTGACGTTTTTAAAGCAAATTTAATCTCTGGAATAAAGTTCAGGCTTCAGGCATGAAAATCCAGTTTGCATATTCAAGAATGCTCAGCTGTTGCCTGGAGCTAATTTTGGTGTACCGGATTCAGGCAGTCAGCAGTGGCTAAAAATCTTCATACGCTGCACAGAAAGAGGCTAACCAGCTCCTAAAAAACGTTGCGTGGAAATTCTGCCTGACAATGCATAGCAGTGATTTTCTGTTGTCCTATGTAATTCTACAAATAGTATAGAAAAGGCTACCATTGCCCTCATATGCTATATGTGCAAGGGAAAGAATGAACCATGGCTTGTGTATGGAATAAAATCCTTATGTGCAGAGCAGTGCAGAGTGCATTAGAAGGATACTTTTGTGGTCAAAACACTGGTGCACTGTTTTAAAGCTCAAGTCCTGGCACTGCTGAATGCTTTTTCTGAAGACTCATTATCTATCTCAGACTTTGATTTCTTTTTCATTTGAGTGGTTACTGCAAGGTCCCCATTAGTTAACGAGGTAGTTTAATATGTGAGAAAAAAAAGAAAGAGAAGACATGGGGTTCTTGTTAATTTGTTACACATTCCTTAAGACCAGAATTTCTACTAAATGCCTTGGTAAGTCTGTGATGCTGAAGGAAACTGTAAAGAGCAAGGAACTAACTATGTGAGCAGAGGCGAAAAAAAATCCAGAAATAGCCAGAAAGTAATACTTTAGGGTACACTATTGCAAAGATGTGTACTTCTGTAAATTTGTGCCTTCAAACTTTGTTTTTCTTACCTGCTCTTTTATATCACAATCTATACACAAGACTGAAACGTAAGCACTTGAATTGCTTGGCTGCAACATCTACAGTCAAATTAAGAGGCAGTTTAAATACTCAGCTCTTTTTACCTTAATTTATTCTTTCATCTTGACAGTTCCTGATAAGTGACACTAGAGGCACAACTTCCTGAGACAGCAAAGGGAAAAAAGAACACATCAGCTATTCTCTGAATGTGCCACAGCTAATTATTGCCTGAAGTTCTACACAATGAAGAACTCATATTTGAGAAAATGCTTGTGTATGAACTCTTTAACAGAGTCATTCACACTCTTTATGAAATGCCTCAAGAATAAAATAAAGCTATACTAATCATGTGCCAATTCACATATAACACTAGGAAGATTAATGTTATGATAAATATGGAATCATGCAGTTTTCAAAATAAAGAATACTAAATGTGAGGGCTTCATAAGGAACATAACTGTATTGTGTAAGGTCTGCTAGAACAGTCAAGTGCAATTTTAATAATTAATAACACTGTAACTATTTTTCTCTTGATGAGCATTTCACTTAAATATTTCACAAATATTTGAGATAGACTGATAGACACAACACAATACAGTACTGGATCAATTAAATACACCCTAAAAGAAGGAACTGATTGGAGTGAAACCAACTAATTTGGAAACAGCTTTGAAACCAGCATGTTAGTTAGTCTAATTGTGCACACCTGACTATTGTTACATTCCTCAGAGCCACATGATTAACTGTTCTATATAAACCCTGAGCAAGCTATACTAGAGGAAGAGTGAGGGAGGATTTGGGTGTTGGGTTCTTTCCCTTATATTTGTTCTTGTAGTATTAAAGCTGTTTCATTGGTGACTGTTTGGCGCTGTTTGTAAAGTATATCTCAGGTTTTCAACTACTGATCTGAGAAGGTAATGTTTGTGGTCTTCATTGTATGTAAAAGAACTGTGCAATTGTGAGAACTGCTGTCTGTTGGTTGTGCTATATAAGTGATAAATAACAAGGAGCACTATCTATTCAACTCTTCTTTTACTGCTCTGTTAACTTGCTTAGTGTGAGTGCCGTCTTATAATGCATTAAATTGTTTTCACTACCCAGAACTGAATTTATTTGCTTGGCAATTGGGCTTATCTGGGCTCTATTTGTCATAGCTTATGCAAGTTTTGTAATAGCTATCCTTGGAACATATAGTACCTTAATGTTATTAAATCTCTCTAGTATAGTCTCTTCTCTACTGATGGCTGTCCAACAGCTAAAGCGCTTTGTGTGTTTCAATTTAGGATGAAAGATGAAATTGCTGCCACAGTTGTCTTCATCACAAGGCTTGTAAAAAGGGAAGACAAGCTGAGCAAGCATAAAATAGAGAAATTTGCAGCGAAGCTGACAACAATACTGTTTGAAAAGTATAAGAACCACTGGTACTTGGACAACCCATCCAGAGGGCAAGCATTCAGGTAAGAGGACCCTTAGTAATAAGGCGAGGGTGAATGGAGCCTTTACATGACTCTCAAGATGCAGTGAGTATTCCTTCAGTGCCTAGAGCCCTTAAATTAACAGTAGGTGTTGCGAAAATGGAAGAACTACTTAGCTACCCATTAAGCTTTCCTTACTGGTGTTAACTGGTAAAGATGTACCTATTTTGAAAGCGGTTTCACAGGATGAGCTTGTGTAGGTATGACTAGAGAGCTGAGGTGGAAGTCTCAAGACAATATGCACAGTGTCTTGAACAGCTCTCTGACTACCTGAATACGGAATTCAAGTAGTCTTAAACCGACTTGGGTTGTTGTAACGGCTTTTCATTCCCTTAAAAATTACTGATGAAGTGAGTTGCTGCACTATGTTTTTAAAACAAACAAAACTTTGTGTGGGTTTATAATTCGGTTTGTTAGGCTAATTTGCGGGCTGAGGCTATAAATGAGAACTTGCATGAACAGGCTAAATGTGTTGAGAAAATAAATAGTGAACCTAAATGTACTTTCTGAGCAAAACTTGCAAAGTTGCAGTGAAATCTTAAATCCACCCCTGTTCTGCTCTTACCTAGGTGTATAAGGATAAATGAACATCAGACAAGAGATCCGCTGTTGGAGCAAGCTTGTGTGGAGAGTAATGTGGACTTTAATAAGCTTGGTTTGCCAAAAGAGATGACACTATGGGTTGATCCATTTGAGGTGTGTTGCAGGTGAGTTGGGAAGCTGTGACTAACATGTCAAGTGCCCTGTAGAAACCTGATGAGCTCCAAGCCTGTTACTGGAGTCTGAATGTCTGCAGATAGACTTACTAGTGTCAGCCGACTGCTAACAGATGTCCATGCTACCAGTGTAGAGATGCATCATACAAATACAGTCACTTTCAGATACGGTGAGAAGAACCGGCCATTCACAATTGCACACTTTGAAGGAGAGGAAAACCCACAGCTTTCTCAGCAGATCAGCTATGCTGTTGACAGAGCAGCACTAGACTATCATTCTGGCACCTCCTCAGATGAGGAGAGCTTCAACAAGGAGCCGAAAGCTATCCCTACTGTCAGCAATCCTAACAGTGTCTACCAGGTAAGCATGCGGTACCAGGCATCTGCCTTCTAGGTTCCCTCATGAAGAAATGCAATAGAGTTAACAACTGATGACCAGATTACCTCCCTGCTTTCCGAAGCACTTCTTAACTTTTATCTCATTTCTTGCTGTTTAGTTCAGTGACTACTGCAAGGCACCCATACAACCCTGGTCTCAGTATCTTCATAGGAAGACTTATATGACTGATGGCTCATACTATGCCCAGCCCAGGGGCTACAAAGTCTACAGACCAACAGCTGCTTTCACAGGACCGCGTGTTGATAGATACCACTGGATCAATACCAAGCGGTAGATCTGTGGCTGCACCTGTTAGAGGCTGTTGAAACACTGAGTTATGGTATGGGATGAAGTTTAGTAAGAACAGACACCACTTACTGTCTAGCCCTTTTCTCTTGCTTTGTACATCTGAAACATTGGGGTTTTATTATATAGAATTTTAAATGTTTTATTAATGTTAACATCAGATTGAAAATTAATGCAAGACTATTTGTAAGTTAAAAAGGAAATGCATATATCAATAAATCTACTCATGTTTTTTTTTAAAAGCCCTCTGATCTGCTATCAGTGCCCTGAAGGGAGTCTAAAAGCTTTTTGGTGAAAATACAAGCAAGTCAAGGAAGATAAAAGCATCCTCCAAGTTGCTTTGAACTCTTAGTTTGCTTCCTTCAGTCAAAGGTAGCAAGGGCAGCTGCACTGTGAGCAAAACATCTATGCATCACCACACAGAATCACCTGTGTGCTCCCCCTTGAGTGAAGCTTTGATATATGCAGCTGTGGAAGACTGCCTTGTGGCTACAGCTAGGCTTTTGCCTCTAGACTATAGGTTACCTGTCAGAAGAATGCTCTCATGAGTATGAGAGGGCTGCATGTGTGGTATTATAGTCTTCCACAGCTGTAGACTAACACATCACATTGTAGAATGATGGAGCTATTGTCTCTAAGGATGTCTAGCCTGCCAGTTTGCAATACTGTGGCCCATAAGAAACACCTCTCATAATGTGGGACAACTTGATTCAAACTGTCTTCTAGCCAGTCCAGAATTCCAGACAGATGGAGACTCCACATCCAGTAGAAAAGGAGTCACTGAAACACTACTTGGCTTCACAATTATGCTCTGGGATAGTATTTCCAGCACTGAGTAAAAAATGTGGTCTTAATCAGAATTAATGTAACTGTATTCTATTGACTTGCAGTGTATCTTCCTGCAGACTGTAGGTGTCACGTACTCTGTTACCTTCTGATTAACCAGCAAGACAAGAGTTTTTAACGCCACTTCTGTAACTCTTACACCTCACAGTTTAATCTAGTCAAAATGCTAAACAGTTTGTCAAAATTTAATAGCTCATGTAAAATACCTGTGGTTGTCACTTATTGCAGTCACTTTGACTTGTAGTCCAACTGCTATTACCTAATATGCAATGATGGGGTGGGGAGGGCACCTGTTAATGAGTTGTCCTGAACGGGAAGCATTTTTTGTACTGTAAAAGCAGACAGCTAGGAGCCTATTTAAGACTGGAGGGCTAACTATAAAAGTGAAACTGAAGAGAAAGAATTAAAACTATAGTGCAGATTTTTAGGAAAATCCCATAGTAAGTGTGAAAACATAACACTTCATGTGTCAAACCATAGTTGCTCAAGGAGCTGCATCCTAGCTTACCTTTCAAATACTAGGCGGGTAGGAATAATGAGAAGGAGGCCAAGGGCTGCAATCAGCTTTAATCGCAGTTATGTCTCAGTCATGCTTCAAGCTACCATGGTCCGTATTTCTTTAAAACAAGCCCTTATCAGTCACATGTACTTTTGAACAAGGATTTAGCAATGAACTTGATATTAATAGGGTTTGGTAGATCACTCACGTAAGAAGGAAAAATCCTACGAGTCCTGTAGCTACTGATAACTGCTTTTTTAGAAGGCTTCATTTTGAAGTCTGTTTTATGTGTGAACACTACAGTCTGTGCGGTACTGACTAAATAAGATGTGAGGAGAGGCTTCTTCATTACTACGTCAGAAGCAGTGTTTCCAACTAATTCCTGCAGCTTTGATAGTAGAACTTGTGCTTTAGTAGATCAATACCTTTATTGTAATTAGTAGTGGGCTTCTATCCTAGCAAGATCAACATAGCTATCTGCTTATGGGGTGAAGGTGTGAACACTTGATTCAGCAGCTCTGAAAGGATGAAATAGATATGCAGTTTGTGAAGTTAGAATGATCCAACTACTTCTCAGTATTGGATATTTCAGGTATAATGAGGTAACAGCATTAGTGTTGAGAATATTCAGTGACTTGAAGCAGTTAGAATTTTGTCCCATGCATCCATGAATTCTTGTACCTGCAGGGAGAGAAGGTTCTTAGGTGACTCTGCTCTATTCCCACTTGCTTTCCACCTAAACCAGAAGCTGTTGTGGTCAGGGAAGAGGTGATGTTTCATTGGTCCGTGCATAATGAATGCTTCGTGTGTTTCAGGATTTAGCTCTTGAATTTGGGAGGAAAGGCTGTCTCTTCAGGCTTAAGAGCAGGTCTAGTCTTTGACAGTGCAGGATCTGTGTTTCTTATAGGTGGTACTAAGGAGCAGCTGAAATATCGTGACTTCAGAACAAGGAAAGGTTGGGCTGAGCAAGTTGCTTTCAGTGGTGGAGACAACGTTGTTTGTTCTTCGTGAGTAATTGCGTAGATAACAGTTATTTGAGTTCATGATATCTATAGTTTTCACTGTGTCAAAGTCAGGAGAAAAGTGTAACTTATCAGCTAGTGTCTGCGGGGGCTTCAGAACATGTAGTGGAGTGACACATTAGTTTAAAAAAATGTTTCTAGCACTGAGTAGACTTACCAATGAATCTATATTTCTGTTCCTGGAATCTCCAAGTTTGAGTTTTGCAACAAGGTTTGTCCCTTCGCCACATGAATATAGCCAGAAATGTCAGTCACTTGGGCTGAAGCTTTGTTACTTGAATTACTACATTGCTTTCTAATGAGCCTGTAGTGTGAAGGGAAAAGATACACTACAGTAAAAACAAAAATAGAGGATTTACTTTAACTGAAAGCCTGAGGACAAGTGTGGAGGACCAAGTTAGAACCAAACCACTGAGTCTCCTTTAGAGTACTGTTACAACTCTCTGCCTAGGGCTATTTTCTCTTCTAGTGCATCTATTTGTTTTACCAAGCAGTTTTTCTCCAAACTAGTTATTTCAAGGTAGTAAAAAAGGAAATCTTCATTGCCTTCACTGTTTAAAAATTGGTGTTCGTCCTCTATGATATCCACCAGCTCTTCAGTTAACACGTCCACTCTGTCCTCAAGTTCTGAAGGGGACAAGTAAGTGTGGATTTCCTCTTCAAAGCTAAAAAAAAAAAAAAAAAAAAAAAAAAGGGAAGGAATGCTTAAAATCAGCCAGTAGAAATGCCACTGTTAAAGTGATATTCATAAACTCTTCACAAGAGCAAACCAGAAAGACAAATATCACTGGGACTTAACTTCTCCGTTACTGAGAAAGTGATGGGAGCGTACAGAGAAGTAATTATTCTGTGACATAACCTGGTATCACATCTGATCTGTCCTTTATACAGTGTGCCCAGATGTAGATGGTTATGGAGATCAGCTTTGTAGTATGAAGTGAGGTCATAATGAAGAGTTGTCATGACTTGCTTTGTGTCACGCCCCACCCCAAATTGTTCAGTTGTTGCTATCTAATACAACAGTTAATAGTACTTCCTATCAAATCGTTCTTACCGTGTCCTCCATCCAAAGTTGCCCTTTTTGGAGCTGCTTGAGGCATGAAGGAGATGCTCTTTTTTCTTCTTGAGCAACTTGTCACTTAGTGGTTCCTCAGATTTTGTACAGAGCAAGAGATTGTTCTTCGTGTGTTATGCAATAAGCACAGAAATGGAGAAAGCAGATCAGTATTCATTTTAAAAGCCTTTTTATAGGCCCTTTAAATATATTTTTTATGGTATTGTTTTTTTGTTGTCTTAATAATTTGCATGAGAATTCTGTGTTTCAGTTTGTGTCCCTTCCCTCTTGTCCTGTCACTGGGAACTACTGAAAAGAGCATGGCTCCATCTTCTTTACATTCACCCTGCAGGTGTTTGTATACATTGATAGGATTCCCCTTGAGTCTCCTCTAGTGTTAAAAAAAAAATCACAGCTCTCTCGGCCTGTCTGTGTAGGGGAGTTGCTCTATTGATGGTTGGAGTTGTTCCTTCTGAGGTGCAGGACTTTGCCCTTCCACCTGTTGAACTTTTTGAGACTGCTGTCAGCCTATTTATCCAGCTTGTTGGGGTCCCCCTGGATGGCAGCAGTCTCCCCTCTGGATCCCAACTGAGTTGGCTTGTCTGCAAATAGCTCAAACTGCTTGTACTTATCCATATCCCTGAGGGTATTTAAGCATACTCCTGTTTCTGATGATACGACTTGCCCTTCTCTTCACCATCTACAGGTTGAATCACAGTAGTTTTACCATCATTTTGCAGATGGGATCATTAATCCTAGACCTGGGTACTCAAGTTATGGCTGAACACGTTTTTGGCTATATTGCTTATGAAGTTCTTGTTGCAGAATGCCAATGCAATGCCTTTCCAATACAGTAAAAGTACCTTTAAGATCAGGAGTTTAAATGATGCGTAAAGCTTCTACTGACATCCCATAGGAGTCTGATCTTACCAAGCAAAGATTTGGAGAGGTGGGCATCTAGAAGCCAGTTTAAATTGCCATTTTGTAACAAAGTAAGGAAATAGGGATGGCGATCATTCAACCAGACCAGATCTCCTGATCTATTTTTTTTACCGTCTCAAAGGCTTCCGTGTCTGTGAGGTTTTTCACTTTGATGTCAAAAAGTTGAGAGACGAGATTTACACCCTCCTTGAAGAATGGTTCTTCTTTTAGCAACATTTGACTTATGAGATAAGATTTGTTACTCTGGGGAACTGCTGACAGCTGGAGTCTGAGAGAGAACATTTCACTAAGACAAGCCTTTAGTGCCTAGAAAAAAAAGCCCAGTTTTGAAAACCTGGAAGCAGTTGAACACAATTCCTTATAGCTAGCAACTGAATAGAGATATTAATGCAGGGAGAAGAGAGGGAAGATGGATCAAAGAATAGTAGGATGTAAAGACAGGTTTTTAATTCTTGAAGCCTATTTAATCTGAAAAAATAACTTCATTTGTCTCATGAGGATTTGATACAAACCACAAATATACTGCATAATGTGGTTGATAAAGGGTAGCTTTCAGGAGGGGACTAAAATTGCTGTGTACACTGGGAATACCTTTGGGGAAAAAAATAATAATGGGTATCCCCTGCAATATAAGAATGCACTTCATTGAAGGCTGAACGGAAAGGGTTCCTTTGCATCAAGGTGTTATGGGAAGAACACTGCTGTTCCATTTTTTTCCTCAACAAATCAGTGTCTGGTATAACTGTTCTTCAAATCAAAACTATGATTATGAAGGAGCATTCACTGTTTGATTGTCCCATGTACTGACCAGCTGATGGTTAGAGTGTAGTTGCCTGTTTCTGTCTCCTTAGCTGTCAGTGGAACAAACAGGTATTTATGAGTTAGTGTTTTTTGTATGTGGGCAGGATATTAAGATTAGTGGATTTTTCTGCTGCCTGACTGTCTTCAACTAGGGTGAAGCAGCGTGTATCTTTCTGTGAATAGCCACTGTGTAACTGCAATGCAATCTTGATTTTGTAATGGCAGTACAGGTAATAGTTCACTATCTTATTTCATCTCTCCTTTTGATTTTTATTATTGGAAGTTGCATAAAGGTGTTAACCCTCCCCACTTATAAAATGGAAATTTTTTATGATTGTTGTTATAACATAAGTACATTTGGAATACATTAATATACCTGATAAAAATGCTTCAGAAAGAGTGGGTTGGCATCGTGGTTGACGTCAGCAGCAGTGATATGAGCCAAGCAGTGCACGAGGAGGAGAAGGAAACTTCCTACAGAACTCAGGCAGTCCCTTAGAATGAATAGTTTGTTCTCTGAATTCTGTGAAAGAATGAATATCCAGATCTGAATCAAGGGCAACGCAGTAGTCGGCTCAGCTGATGCAACTTTTCCAATGTTTTTTCTCGATTTGAGGGAAGTTAAAAGATTCATGTTAGAGCGCTGGGGAATATCAAGATACACAAGGCAGCAGCATTGTCATAACACCACATATAGTGCTCTAGGTTGTGAATCTACACATTCTTGCATCCTCTGTTTCTAGACAGTTTGGTTTTTATAGATCATGAACTTCAGAAAGCTTCCCCCACAGCCTCCAAGTTTTAGAGGCTGAGATAAATGAGGTTTAGTAAATAATACTAAATAGTAAGATTCTGTCATTTAGTTATACCGAGTAAAATGCTGATGTACTGCTGACTTCTATAAATCTGACTTAGAATTTGGTAGAAATGAATGTGGTAGAATTTTGGCCTGAGAAACCAGGTAATAAAAGCTGACTTAATAGATATGCTTTGGGTATGACTCTCACATAAACATATATTCAAACTTAGTGTCCTAGAGTGCTCTGTTAAGTTTGTGTTCAGATACATCTGCAACATAATGTTAACACTTGAGGATTTCTTATGTCAATATTTTTTCCTAGAAAGCATTAAGCTTGCTATGACTTAAAATGTATGAAACACTTTTGCATTTTACTTCCTAGTCCCGGAACTAAATGGATATGAAAACACTGCATAGGCTGGCTAGATGTGAGGTTGACAAACCTGATAAAAGAAATAGTTTCTGAAAGCATTGCCTTCAGTGGCATTACTGAAAGGTACGCTGGAGGCAACACACAGGTTAATTTCTGGAGCCTGCAAAGAGAAGGAAAATTGCTTCTGTAAAAGTGTGCATGCACATCGGATCTGCAAAGTAAGAGGGATTAATGGAACATAAGTTCACTTAAATGTCAGCTTTGATTTGCAGTGGGTACACAGAGCCAACAAATACCACGTAAAACCGAAGACTGTTTGAAAAAGAGCCACAACCGAGCAAATCTTAGTACTTCATCTTCCCAATTTTCTAATTAAGTATATGAAAGTGTACTATGCTCGAGCTCTGGCTCTGTGGTAGTCACTGTGATTTTAATTATTTATTTGATACTGTTATGAAAGACCCTGAAGAGTTTGCCTAGGCTAAAGCCATAGTGTGCTAAGAACTGTACAAAGAAAATGAGAAAATCATGGTTTCAAATTAGAAAGGAAATATGTTTTGTCAAATATTATTCAGGATGGAGGAATTGGGTAATGCAAAAATTAAGTAATGTGCTTAAGCAAGACGCCATAACAAATACGTGAACTAATTGCAGATTTTGTGGGATAGAGGTTTGACTTCAAAACAGGTCTACATCATTCTGGAGAGAACATAATTGGAATTCAGTTCCTGATGTTTGCGCACTGGTTGTTCTCTGCTTGATCTTGCCTGATAATTGGTACACACTGTGCAGCCTCTTGGCTGAAGAATTTTTTTGATTACTATCTCTTGAAGCAGTGATGATTAAATATCAGTATCTTAAGCACTTACATCAATGTGAATTCTGAGGAACTGTAGGATGGAGGTGCCATACTGATATATGACAAACTCCCTTGTAGAAAGGGTTGCAGGATCAACTACTGTTAGTTCTCCTTCTCGAGTCATCAAGGCATCCTGTATACCCTGAGAAGTACTTGCTGTTTCTGCAAGAACAGTAGCATTTCATTAGACTAATTGGTTTCTGTTTTCATTTTGATTGTCCAAGAGGTAATACTGGAATACTAGTGTATAATATAATGCATTACTCATAATATATCATTGTTCAATATAAAATGAAGACCTGATGCACTACGAATTCTCTTAAGGGTCATTAATTGCTCGATACCCAGAGGCAATGCCCCAACCTTCACTCTTCCTAGTGAAATTTCTGATAACTAGGGCCTAGAAAAGCGACATTACTTATGTGTGCCTCAGAGCTGATCTGTAGCAAAGCCAAGGGTGATTCTGGGTTCTGAGTCTTTCTCCTTTACTGGTAGACACTTTCTCCAAAGAGGAGAGTAACTTTATGAAGTCTGTTCAGCAAAATCTTCTCGCAATAAGCACAAGCAATAGCTACCTGAATGATGAAACAGAAATCTTCACATTACACTCAAGTTTTGAGCTTCATATAAGAAAGAATGGAGGTGAGATTTACTTTTGTCTAGCCTTTGGCTTTCTAGTAGTCCAGCTGCCATTGCATGACTTTGGAGCTCATTGGTCACATCTCTCAGAAGACCAAGAAGAGAAGAGGTTTTTATACATTTAGTTTTAATGCCACCTGTGTAAACAAATATGGAAATACCGCTTTTGTAAACAGTCAGTCTATTTCCATATTTTTTTGAGCAAACATTTTGCACATTGGAGTTATGTAGACAAGTAAGGTGAAACAGGTAAATAGTTCTGCTGTTTGGAGCCTAATGCTGAAGTCTGGGCAAAGGTGTTAATGTTGCAGAGAAAATATCTTTCTCTCCAAAACTCATTACGTTATCCAATTCACTAGTTTTCTCCTTTTTCAAATATTTCAAATACTATATGGAAGTCTGTTTAGACAGGAAGACTTGTCTGGACTACTTACAGGATATTCCTTGCAATTTTTCCTAACAAAGTTGTCTTTGCCACCAATAAATTTTTTTTTTATTGAGGAGAATTTTTTTTTTATCTGCCCTTAACTTTATGAATAGTGCCTTTTAAGGACAGTGTCAAATTCCGTATCTCTTCAGAATTGATAGGATTTTTTTTTCTAGCTGATAAATTTACCTGTTTAAATGCTCTAAGCCCAGCCTTTGGATTACTATAAGGACTACATCATTGCTAATTCACAGCTGTAGGGAAGTTACATGTGCAGGTATCACATGTGGCTCAACTTTGTTATTAAGCAAACAAAAAGGAGGGAGTTGGCAAGAAGTGTCTTGTGAGATTATTTGGTGCAGCTGTGTTTGTGAGGCAGTAGTCAATAGAGTAACTTAAGGCTTTTACCATACAGAGAAGGTGTTGTGAACTTTGGGTTCAGAAGTATGATTTTGGATGCCATCAGGTTTTCTGCCTGCTTCAGCACCTTGATATCTGTGAGAACAGTATATAGTAGTTAATGACTGTAAATATTTCAGAGGTTTGTGTCTATTCCTCTTGTTGCTCTGTAAGCTAACCTTGACTTTTCTATATAGTATTTGGCCTAAGAAAACAATTCTAAAATCAACTGTTAGGAATAAAAGTTCTGCTCTTTATCTAAATGTTTAATTTTTGGAAGAGATTTTAAAATGTAGATGTGTATTGGAATCTCTCCGAGGGGCTAGATAAGGCAGTCTTTCTCTAGTGGTTCTAATAATTGCATGACTCTGCACCGTTTGCTGTACAGGAATCTCTGGGAATTGCTTAAAGGGTCATAAAAGAGCAACAAGACCAGTTGGACTGCTTGATGCACCTGATGTGTGCTCTCTTTAATTCCCATTTTCCTGCATGAATTAATTCTTCTTCATCTGTTTCAGATAGCACTGTTTCAAATTAAATATTCTTTTGCCTTATTTCTCTGTGTTTAGTTGAATTCTAGGATAGTGGTATCCCACATCCTCAAGCTGAGTAAATAAAGAGCTGTTTACTTCATAGAGAAGTAAAGGTGCTGGAAAAGACTCTGAAACATTAAGCCAATGATCACATACGGTAGTTCAGCTAATCTCTATGAAATCTTTTCGACTCAAAGAGGAAATTCTGATACTTAGCAAAGAGCTGCTGGTGTTTCAAGAAAACTCCTGCAGACCTGCTAACCCTAAAGATGAAGTAAGCTCAGCTCTGCAGATGCACTAAACATCATCTACGTAAGACATTTAATTATATTCATGTCCCAGGTGTTCTCCTGCTGATGGTTAGTTCAGAGAATGCAACTGACTTCTTTTTCTTCAGAATCACATTGTTCTTCCTCGTCTTGTACTCTTAACTATAGTCTGAGTTCCACTCCACCTTTTCCCTGTTCATTTCATTTCCAAAGCTTTAATGCCTCTCAGACAATACATCGGTATCAAAAAGGAATCATAGATCACTTGAGTTTCCTATGACAAATCAGACTTACTGTTAGTCAAGAACAATAGGAGTTGGTTGTCTGCCTTATGAGATATCCCTGGAACACAGAAAGACTTGGTGGTGGATGATAGAGGACTATTGTTTTGCTGCATCTCTTTTTTTTCTTCTTCTGGTCTAATTATCAACTTCTGCAAATCTGGATAAAAATCCTTTGCCGAGGAAGCTTTAGTTTCATTGCATTCTTTCGTGACGTTCTACAAGGAAGAGTAAGGAGATTTCATTTTTGCTGTGACCTTTTCTTTACTCCTGCCCTTGTGTAAACTTAGTCTGTATTTTAGAAACTTCTACTTCTTCTCATTACACAATTGTCAGGAATAATATTAAGCAGTGAGTGCAGAGACCTCAGCAGACTGTCGCCCTTGTTTCCCTTTGTTTAGGGCAGATGCTAGCTGCTTAGTGTCCTTTTTGCTATTGAATTTCTCAGACTCTATAATGATAAGCATTCCATTAGATATGGCATTTCTGGAGTACCAGTCCTCGCAATCTATCATTAAGTCTTAAAATCAGAACATAGCAAAAAAACCCAAACAAACCCCCCCAACAACTGGAGGGGGGGGGGGCCTGTGTGAAGGGAGATGGTCATGCAATACCCTGTCATGCTGCTCAGTGTGTGCTGTAGAACCAAACCCTGCAGGCTTCATCTTGCTCTTTTGATCTCCACAGAGCGAATGATCCTGAAGCTTTGCTCTTTCATCTGATATGAGAGCTTCTTTGAGGGCCGGATGCTTCTCTTGGAAAGTCTGCCATAGGTCTTTTCTTTTTTCTGTTGTTTCTTCTGTTTTCAAGGTGGCATTCTTGTTCTGTAAAGAAGAAAACAGTTAAGCTCTAAGCTCTTTTTCTTCATTCCCTTGTACTTTTACTTGGGGGATAGCCTATGTTTGAAAGCTGTGCTTCTCCTATCCCTTTCTATCTTCTTAAATTATTGCATTCATAATCTCTACGTTCAACCTTGTATCTCTTGCAAATGTCATAGTTCAGGACATAATCTACATAACGTAGCTGCAGTCATGCTCTCATTAGCATGCTACTGTTAATCTTACGTACTGTGCATATGAGGCAGCCTGTTCAATTAGAAAACTTTGGGGATTTGCTGTTTTCTAACCTGCAATGGATCAAAATTACTTGAAATACTCTTCTTTGCTTTTTTATTTTCCAGGAAGAGTTTCAGCTGTTCCTCCAGCCTTCTCATCTTCTGCTCTCTGAATTTTTTCAGTTCATTGACTATGATGTTAGCTTCATCCACAAACTACAGATCATAAATAAGAAAACAGACAAACCAGCCACAATATTCTGCTGTTATTCTCGAAAGAGCGGTACTTGGAGAACAAAGTCCTTTGCACAGCAACAATAACAATGCAAGTTATATAGCATTTTCTGAATAAAATTGCTAGGTAGTATATATTTTGTTTTACCTTCTCCTGGATGCAGCCTTTTAGGCTTCTGACTATTTCCTTAAACTGTGCCTCTCTCAGCTGTAATAATCTTACAGTTTGTATAAATTCTAGCACTAAAAACATATACTCCATGCTTTCCTTCAGGAGATGCGAAATGTCCCTGGTGTCATCATCAGTTGATAACTTCTGAAAGATAAAATGATCATGTGCAATATAACATGAAATGTGTGAACCTTTTTTGGGTATCTTACTTTCAATGCAATACACGGAGAAGAGATTTAAGAATTTTTTAAAATGCCATTGAAGGTAGTGGAAGCTAGTTAACAGTATTTTGCAGTCCTCTACACCATTTATTGTTGTTTATAAATACCAAAATAACAAAAATACACCTATGAAAAATAGAAGCCTTTAATACTCTGTGTTAAGCAATGGGTCTGAAATGTCTGATCTTTAGTAGCTAAGCCCATTTTTTTCTAAATTCTTTGTGGCATTAAAAGAAAAAAACGGTATAATATATCATAATCTATCCCATTGCTATAAATAAACAAAATTCCTGAGAAGCTTGTAGACTTTAAAGTTTTGTAACAACACACTGGAGAAATTTAGGATTCAAAATGAAACTCTCACGAGAATTTTACTTCTACAACAAGGTGTTCCAGGCCTGTGCCGTCCATTCGGGACCTCAGGGCAATCTTCTTGAGCTTGTAGCAATCTTGTAGCATAATGACTGTTTGCCGGAGATGTCTCTGAGATAGGATTAAATATGCCACGAGATTCCCAGACTTGTCTCCTTCCGTCTGCTGGATCACTTGCATTTCTTTGGCTTCCATCTGGGAAGAAAACATTGCAAAGTCTTAGAGATTTCTTGCAGACTTATGAAAGTGTGTAAATGTTCCAGTTCTTAACTGCAGGTTTGAAGGTAGGAATCCAGTGGGGGGGAAAATGAACTAGACTGAAAAACGATGGAATCCATCAATTTTAAAGAGAACTTTTGTAAGTTTTCCTTTACAGCATGAGTCAAGTAGTTGTGAACCATTATAAAACATTGCTGAACCTAAAATAACATGACCAGAGAGATTTTTCGAAAGTCTTATGCCTCTGTATAGCTGTTAGCCAATGACAATACCAATGCTTCAGCTGATGTACCTTTTCTTCTGTCTGGGTTTGAAGTTCCAGTCTGAATTGTGCCTGCATGTTTCTCAGCTCAGCTTCTGACTCTTCCTTTAAGCCTTTAAGCAAATCCCCTTCCTGATGATGCTTCTGGAGAAAAGCCACTGCTCTTGCTACTTGCTGTTTCTCTCTAGCTTGAGCAACTTCTTGAGCTAATTCTTCACCATTATTTTTGTAGTCGAAACTATTCAGGATCTTTGTCACATCTTCTGGGCAAGTCAGAATCTGAAGCAGGNTTTTTTTTTTTTTTTTGAAATGAACTTCCTTCTGGCATTGGGTTTGTAGTGGGCATAATTAGCAAGGCTTTTAATAGTGGCGTTCTTTTGGGTTCACTTGTGTAGGAGGTTACTGTATCACAGAATCACAGAATATCAGGGACTGGAAGGGACCTGGAGAGATCATCTAGTCCAATCCCCCTGCCAGAGCAGAACACCTAGATCAGGTCATACAGGGACACGTCCAAATGGGTTTTGAATGTCTCCAGAGAAGGAGACTCCACCATCTCTCTGGGCAGCTGGTTCCAGTGTTCTGTTACCCTCACTGTGAAAAAGTTTTTCCTCATATATAAGTGGAACCTCTCGTGTTCCAACTTGTACCCATTGCCCCTTGTCCTATTATAGGTCATCACTGAGAAGAGCCTGGCTCCATCCTCCTGACACTCACCTTTTACATATTTATAAACATTAGTGAGGGCAACCCCAGTCTCCTCTTCTCCAAGCTGAAGAGACCCAGCTCCCTCAGCCTTCCTTCATATGGGAGATGCTCCACTCCCTTAATCATCTTTGTGGCCCTCTGTAGCTGCACTTTGCCATGTGCATGCACATGCCCCAGCCTGTGTGCCCTCTCAGTCAGAATGTGGGCATCTGTGCACTTACAGGTTTTGTGAATTACCGTGAGGCTCATGCAGGGAGGGGTGAGGCATGAAAAGCATGAAATGCCTCTACCTGAAGGTTGTTGTAGAGATCCAGGACTCTGTATAGGCATGCTTGGTTCAGAGCTTCCAGCTTTACTATCTTCACTGCTGAAACTTGTAGTATTTGAGTTAGAGGGTCTGGCGAAGTCTCGACTTCCAAAGAATGTAGTTTCTATTAAGCGAAAGAGAAGAAAGGATAGGTGTTTTCCACACCAACAAATTACGCTGTGGTCACAAGAAGTAGTAAAGTCCTATTTACCACAGAATTGTGATGGGAATTGTGAGGCAGTTCAGACTAGGCTTTTTTCCAGAGTTATAGAGGCTCTAAGGGAAGCTCCTCCTATCTACTAAGGCAAAGAGGCACACTGCAATTTTTCCTTAGAACGCTTTGTAAAGCCTGTATTTCTCCTCTGCCTACCTGTTTGTTTCCATAAAATTTGTAAGTGCTTTATTTTCCAAGGCCTCTATGCCCCTGCAAAGTTAGGTGAAATCGGGAAATGGATTAGAACATTTGGTATTAGGTTAATAAGAGATAGGCAGACATCTGCTCCCAGAACAGTTTTATATAATCTGACTGTTGAATGACTCTGCCATAATAAAAGCTGCCTGTATAAAACAAGGTTATCTCAAAAGTGGAATTTACCCCAAATGGGAGTACTTTCTGTAAGTTGCCTAGACTTCTTTTAAGCTTTCTTTAACAATGTTTTCCTGTCAGACAGCAGCTTGAGGTCTGTGGGCATATGGAGTAGCAAGAGCAAAAAAGCCCCACCATTGGTGGGCTCTCAAATTGCAGAAATGGCAGTAAGCCCTTCTAAAAAGTGAAGGAGTGTAAAGGAGTTGCCAACTCAAAATATTTTTCAGGAAATTTTGTTATTTGAAGAGAGGAGTTTTCTATTTTAAAAGCCTCGATGGTTGTCTTTTAGTGTTACTCTCCTAGCAAAACTCATGACACACTAGAGGAAAACTATCATGTTATAGCTGTAGATCCATCCTATGTAATAAAATCCTACGATACTGGAGGATAGAATGAGGACCGTTAAAACACCAGAATCCAAAAGACAGAAAATGAAGGGAAAAAGCTACATTTAGACATGTGAGCAAAAAAAATAAGCGTGGGCAGTAAACACAGTAAGCAGGGTTGTTTTTTTTCTTTATACAAAAGCTTCATACTAGTAATGTATGCTATTTACTATTTTTTTCTCTGTAATGATAGTTTAAAACTTGGAGTTGTTTTTCTTTTAAGTGCTTTGCCACCTGTACTGAGGCAGTGAAATACATAGTCCAGTACAGGGAAACATGGAACATTTAAGTTACGCCTGTAGCTGCCCCGATAGTACATGCAGTGCCTATAGCTAGCATGTATGTTTGTATCGCCCAGTGAAGATTACATCCATACTTGCAAAGCAATGAGGTGACAATAGCAGGAGTAGCATAAAGAAAATGCCTTAAACTTACTTGCTTTTCAGTGAAGTTAGCATCTGGTATTTGTAAGCCAAGAAGACAAATTGCCAACTGATGTGGAATTTCTTCCAGAAAATGGAGGGTCTGTTTGGGCAGTGTGAAGTCCGGGCTGAGGCCTGAATGCTGGATTTCTTCCAATTGTTTCTCACGCAGGGCTTGTTCTGTGCGCTGGTGGTGTTCTGACAGTTCTTTCAGAAGTGAATCCTTTCTGCTGGTTTCTTCTGTTTCTTTACTGGGTGTCATCCCCTGAAGGTGTACATAGACATCCTAACTAAAACATCTTGGTGGTCAGGAACATCAAAAGAATGGGAATTGAGTTATACTAAGGCCGAGATCTAAAAAACATAGCCAGAACCTAGATGCCCGTGGTCATTTAAATAACTTAAGTAGCCTGATTTACTGTGGGATTAAGTACCCAAGTTACTGAAAATAAGGCCATTGCTTTTTTCTGCCATAACATTGAGAAAGGTAAACTAGTTTCTGTTTTGCGTTGCAGTAGTCAGAACAGAAGGTCTCTTTCTTCTTTTATAAACTCCATTTTGCTTCAGTTTCATTTACTGAAGTGGTGTATTGAAAGGAATTCAAAAAAGAAATGTAAAACTTTCTTTTCCTGTATACCAGTTGAGAACTCTAAGCTGACACAATGCCAACCTTACCCAGTTTCCTTTACAGTGTTCCTTTTCCTTAACCTTGGATGATTCATAAAAGGAAAAGATAGTCCTTATTTCTTCCATCAGTAAGGACAGTTCCAGATGTGCCAGTTCACAAGCATGCTTCTCAAAGAAAAACCTACAACCAGATATGCATGAAACAGGACTGAGGCTAGATCACTATTGTGTATACAGTCACTACTGCGAGGTACTTGTGACATTTGTACATACGTTGCCTGGAGAACAAGTAGTAGACTGTAACAGGTATCTCCCGTTGAGCCATGCAAAATCAAGAAATAAGACTTCTGGGGAGAAATCCTTCCAAATTTGCAAATAACGTATTTTTGTAGCTAAAAATGTAGAGGCAATTAAACAAGGGAGAACAAGGATTTCTTACCGTGTTTGGATTTCTTGTTGTACATGGCAGATCCTTCCCAAATGTGAAGTGGGCAGAACGGTTGATACTATGGAAGCTGAAGTGGTTTCCTGGCTTGCTTCAGTCCTTAGTGCCTCTGAATGAGCGGCAGATGCTTTTAAAGTGCTCCTTGATGAGTAGCCTGTAGAAGAAACATGAGAGAATATATTTACTGCTGAATCATTATATTTTGGGTAAAATCAAACTGAATAACACACTTAAGATTTTTTTTTGTTGTTTTTTCCCTTACATCTGCAGCATTCAGCAGTTAAAGTTGCAGTGTTGCTGGCTGGAAAGAAACCAAATGACCTTTCAAAAAGTCATTTATCAGTACCCTCTTGTTGCAAAAGAGTCTTTTACCAGGACAGTTTTATATTTTGAAGCAAGAAACTTATTAATAATGCCTTGAGAGTCATCTTGATCTGGATATGAAAATTCTGAAAGTCTGTTTATATTGCTTATTGAGAAAAGAAGTGTTATTTCTATCACTTGGTCCTTTTCAACTGCAAACAAACTTCAACATCACATAAATTTTAACTCTGTAAAATCTTCTTGCTGCTTATCCAGACAGTCATTTCCAGTGTAGAATCTGTCCGGAGCGTAAATGAATAGATGGGAAAAAAACCTAAGGGCATACCTATCAATTAATGTTTTACTGCAGACAGATGAATGAAAAGGTACCTACAGTTAATATGGGAATTCTACAGGGGATTATTTTAGAGAAAAAGAGGTTGAAAGTGCACATCTCTACTGTGGTTCATTTAATTTTTGTTACTATCATCAGTGCTAGTTTACTGGAGTTAAAATAAAACTGATTATTTCCTCCACCTTCTTGTAATGAAAATGTTATAATGATAATTCCCACCCTTAGTTATGCTGGAAGTAGTTAAGTTGCACAAGCTAAAGTACTGATACTGAAATGAATATCAGTACTCCCTCCACAAAAAAAAGTCTATTTAATTCTGTGTATCAACCAATTATTTTAGTGCAGTCCTGCTGTTTAAATAGTTGAAAGGTTCTAACAACAAGTTTTTCAAGGCCAGAATAAAATAAGGTAACTGACAGTACCTTTGTCTTCTCTCCTACCTGATGTCTCAGGTGATACGCCACTTTTGGTATTTCCTTCCAGCATCTGAACTGTAGACTTGAGTAGTGGGATCAGGTTTTGTTGGATGACCTTGCATGTACTATGTGAGCTTCCACTAATGCCATAAAATCTGGTTGTCTGATAGTTTTCAAAACACTGTTGTGACCCAGAGAAAAGTACCTGCAACAGCACAAAGTGAACAAAGGACGTTTCATGCCTGTCAAAAATATTGTTGGAAAAAAGCATCATACTTTCTCATTAAAACCTTATATTTTCAGTTCATAGCTATCCTATTTAAATTGTCCTGTGACTCAAAAAGATGCTACAGCACTTTGCCTCAGCGGCTTAAAAGCCTTTTACAATGATTATGGTCCCACAGCTCCAGCCCTCCAATTTTTGCACATCCTTAAAGCTGATGTAAAAATTGTCAGACAAGATTTGAACTGCGTTGCTTTTATTTAACGTCCTCGGTTTCTCTGGAATCTATTTGTAAGTGCCATATGTTTGATAAAATATTTTCTGTTCAACATTATGGTCTAATAATCCTATCTCATTTGGACTAATAAACTGAAATTTAGTTAATAGTGATGGGCTTATGGGAATGGGAGAGCAGGAGAGGACAGAGAGACCTCCCAGGGAACTTTAAACGAAGGGCTCTGGGAAAAAGGGGAAGAGGATTAGGGGACTGCATTAATTTTATTCTTTTTAGGGAAGTTGTCCAAAATTGGAGCATGGAAACCCATTAATACAAATACTAAGGGTCACATCCTGAGACAATTGAATTAATGGGAAGATTCACTGACTGTCTTGTTAAAAGGATTTGGGTTTACAATTCTTGAGACATAACTGGCTATGGAATTTGAAAAGTTCCTTTAAGAGATGGGGACTTGTGATCCTCTGTAGTCAAGCATTTTTGAAAATCATTTTGCATCTGGAAAAAAATGTTCACAGAAGTTGTAGAATGTCTAACACATTGCTTCTTCCCTAGGAAGTACACAATTTCAGGTGTATAGCTATTTAAAATCTCTCTGCAAACAGACAAACTAACTTTTTTTTAATCTTGCTGATGAAAAAGTGAAATTTGATTGAATTTCCCGGTGTCATAAAGTCTCTGATGTGTACTTTAGAAATTAACCATTGTAATTGTCATTTAAGTTTTTTGTTATTTTACAGAGCTCTGATTTCTTGCAGCAGTATTCTTGAATGGGTATTCTCAGAACGTGGCAACTGCTCATGCTTTTGCTAGAAAGTAACTAACATGCTTGCTTTTTATTTTCCTTGAGGTGAAGTCAGTACCTTTGCCTGCTGTGTTTGGATATGTGACAAGTCCCTCAAATATTCCAGTTTGGTGTATGCAGTCTCCACACTACATTGTTGTTTCAGTATACATTCCTGAGACTCAGAAGCTAGGGCAAGTATGACCTGAAAGAAATGACAGAAAGTATAAGCTTGCTTCAAGTGGACTGGAAATCCTGGCTTTCATTTGCTTTTTTACGCATAAGTCGCTAGCTAGAAAGCTTGTGTAACTGTAACAACTCTAGAGCACTAGTCTGGGTAGCCCTTAAAGAACTGCCAGTGAATCGGAAGATGATGCAAAGGAGGGCCAAAAAGAAAGCTTCCTGGCAATACATTTCAATAAAGTCTATTTGACATCTGTTCAGTCAGTAAAAAGCTTTATGTTTACTTCAACTGGTATTGCTTGGAGAGAAATAGATTAATTCTCTGTAGTACTAGCTAACAATTATTTGGCGAAGAGCTGTTTTCAAGAGCTGAATGTGGTGTAGCCTGTGTGGAAGTCTTGTAAGTTCTTAGACATTTCTTAGCATTTCCTGCAAGTAAGAAGAGTGTAGGAAGAGCAATGCAGCTATGCAAATTCTCTCCTATCTGAATCGCACCTGGATCCAGCCTTACAGGGATTATACGCTAGTTTTTGACAGGGTGATATTTCTGGATATCCTAGATCTGTTCCAGCTTTAACAGTTGTGATTTTATGTGGTAGGTTGCATTTATTCTCTGTCAGTGTCTGCTTGGCTCCTGATGTGAAGAAAATCTTCTCCATTCATGAAAATAAAGAAAGCATAGCATTTTTGTCAGATCCTCTCTCGGACTCCGAAGTCCAGCCTGTGTCCACTTCTAGCTCAGCCACCATTGTTCTACAGTTCAGTTGGATTTCTTTACTTAATGAAATCCAGCTTCAACTACACGGTTCAATGAGACATTGCTGTTGTCAAAAGTCTATTGTTAAACATCTAAGTGATGGGTGTCTAGGATGACAGGGGGTTTCACCATTTCTTGTTGTTGTTGTCTGCCTTTCCACTTCTTTTTTTGTTGTTGTTCTATTTCTGATTGCGATTTGGGATTGAGAAAACGCTAGGTGGGAAAGGAGGAACTCTTTCTAAATAGCAGCTCTTGTAACTGGAAGTACCACAGCATACTGGCTTCAGAGCTCTCATTTTAGGGTGCCTATCAAAGGTAGCCCACAGTGTTCTCTGGACTGGGACAGTGGATGTTCAGCCCAACCCAGCAATGACCTCACCTTTCTAAGCTTCAGGTTTGTTACTGTCTCAGGACTTGAGATGTGGCTCCTTTGCTTTTCTGTCTCTATTAGCTGCCTGTATATTCGTTCTTCTTCTAGTTGCATTTTTTCAGTGAACTCCATCAGCTTCTCCAGTGTCTGTCTGATCTCCAACAGAACGTGTATTTCCTGTTCTTTTTCATCTCTGTCAGCTATAAACAGCAAATATTAGCAATAGTAGCCATCTAAATAATGTACTGGAATTCACAGAGCAAATCTGAAATAATATGTCTTCTCGATGTGCTTTACCACATCTCCTTTCTTTCTTTTAGAAGAGCCCAATTTTCAGATTCTTTCTCTGTATTGTCTTGCTTCAGCAGGATGTAAGTAGTTTGTAAAGCTTAAGCTAACCTGTCAGAGGGGCCAAACATCACAGAAAATGATATATGACCCTGCCTCCCTCTTTTCTGGATGCAGCTAACCTTTTGTACCTTTGAATAGCAAGGATAGTTCAGTTGCTAGCCAGTTACTAAAGTATTTTGAGGTTCTTCTGCCAGCTTCCTGCAGAGAGGAGTCTTTAAGAAAGTCACACATTTCCTCAATGTCTTTCACTTTTTCCTTGTATTTTATCTGTAAGAAATGGAAGAGAAGAGGGAGTTCTAGATAACGTTGCAAACTTGTGGGATAGTGACCTGTTGTGATACTCGTTCCTCTGACAGATGAGAGCAAAAGGTTGTCTAACTTGGTTAGTGCTTTTTCCTAGCCTTTTCATTATTTTGATTGTGTAGAAACTGATTACAAATCCCTTGTTTCTGATACAAATTGTGCTGTTATTGCTGTGTATAGACACATACTGAATTTGAAGTGTTTGTTATTATGTCAGGACACCTGACACTGTTCCCTTAGGCTGGGAATGGTTGCACTGAAGTAGAAATATCTCATTCATTTGCATTTTTGGTTTGCACTGTACCAAGGAGGGAAGTGACTTGGATTCAGAACACAACCATGCTGGATGCAGCATCAGTGATACTTGAATTCGATACATGGGAACAAGACTTCCTTAAGGAATTCTTAAAGAACTTTCTTGAAGCCAGCTGTAAAATGAATGCACCATACCTTCTGTGCTTTTCCCTCTTTTGCAGCATCAAGGACATGAAGACATAGAGAGTTCAGCTTTTTAAGGAGCCCTTCTTCTTTTTTTCTTCTGCAATGCCAGTATATATGCCTTGAATTTATTTCTTTTTCTAGAAAGTCCAGCTGTAAAGCAATGATAGACATAATAGCTCAGATTTGCAGGAAGCTGGTGATGAAATCTCCGTTCAATGCTTTTGACAGCATATATCCAACTTTGCTGCCACAGGGGATGAATGCTTTGCAGTCCTAAGTCGGTGCATGTTAAACCTCATGTACAAATGTAATGCGTATTTCAGGGTAGGGGAAGGATATGAAATAGAAGATATAAAGGTCTACGGAAGAAGATACAGATAGAAGGAAAAGCAAAAGCAGATAATGAGGAGAGGTAAGTAAAATGACATATACATGTATTTCAGTTCATCTTGTGCTATAAGAAAATACTACTTGTGGGGCGTAGAAAGAAGTGACATTTCCTCTCAGTAGTGGAAAAGCATCAGCAAAGAATTTTCTGCAGATATCAATCCTGTAAGTAAAGATAGTTTGCTGGACCTCTAATTACCAGTTCTGTATCTGAAGCTCTTCTTGGTAAAGCTCCAAGAGTCTGAACAGTAGGAATTATGTTGTGTGTCCAGGGGTTGGTTTCAGCACCTATAACAGGCCCAGTTTCACCTGTAATTGGACTTATTGTTCTGGCACCAATAGTGATGGGGACAAGGCCTGTGGAAAAAGAAATGCTTAGAACTTAAGTCACAAATTCCAGCTGCAGCCCTAGTGAGAAGCTTTTAGTAAAATTCAAAAAGAAACTGACAATGATTTCATATTGCCTAATGAAAAACAAACTGAATTTTCCTGAGCTGTAAATGCTATGTACCGAGTATTGAATCAAGACACTGCAGGCCTTCACCTTCAGGTATCATCTATTTACAGCCCTATCACTGAGAATAATATCAGAATAGCTCTTGTAAGAGTACAGTAGATTTTTGAAGGTTTGAAAGCCAGAGTGCGATTTGGTCTCAGTCCTAACTCTCCTTCACTGTGATTATGGTATTGTTTGTTTTGGATGTACAGACCCTGAAAACTGGTATTTTCTATTCAGGATTGAGGTAGAAACTGGTATGTTTTGGTAGGGTGAATTCGTTGCTCTGAAAATAACATATCCTTGTCTCTTACTGTTTACGTCATCCAATTCGATTTCCTGCTCTACCTTTTCCATTTCCATCTTCCATGGTTCCTGCAAGTGGAGAAGGCTGCCTAGTATTCCAGTCCCAGTCTAGTCCCAGAACTGGTACCATCAAACCAGACCCACCAGGATCTGGGATTTTCATTCCAAACACCGCAGGGATCCACATCTCTGTGCCAGGATATTTGATCATACCTAGTTAGTTCAAAAAAGATGAGAAACATAAACCATTCAATACTGTTGTGATGAAAAGAATTGCTTTCACTTTCAGGGGCTTACAGTGCTGTTACTTCTGCTACAGCTTCCAAATAATACCTGGCTGAGTTTATCATAAGATTTGCTAGACTGGCTATTTTGACACAAAACTTTCTAGAAGTTTGAAGTGCTGATGTCTTGGCCCAATCCTGTGATGGAAATGGGTGCATTGCCATAATTTCAGTGTAATGACACCTGTTTACTCCTTAAAACAGGCTGGTGGTTTTATACTTACCCAGTTTACCACCATTACTCTTGAGACTTGAAGCTATTTCCTGTTTTTTCTCCAGGCTTTGCAATCGATGTATTGCATGATAAAACCTAGTGGTGAAGGACTGCTTCATATCTTCTACTGAAGCGTTTAGTGCTGCTAGTCTGTCTGCTGCTAGACAGGTATCTTCCAAAACTGACGCTTTAAACTGCTTTATAGCATTCACCACATGTGTTTGTGATACCAGCCAGTCAGCTTCCAACACTGCTTGGTAACTTCCACCGTGGGGCAGCACCTCATCTTGCCGGAGGTGAGCTGCATGTACTTGAGCGATTTTCCCACTCAAAGATTCGGTGAAGGAATCTCCAAGAAGCGTTAGGTTTCCAGGAGGACCCACCAGCCTACCTAGAGGTGTAACTTCTCCTGTAGTCAAGGACCAGGAAATGACAGTCAGAACATCATCCTTCCCATTCAGAAAAAGGGCACAATGATCATCTACTTCAATGGAAGCAGAAATAGGTCTAATGGGAAAAGAGGGTGGGGAAGTTTGAGGTTGTTTATAAAATAATTTGTCTCACAAAATGTTCTTAAATAAGCCTCCTAGTTTATACATTAGAAGAAAATTAAGGTCGCCACTCTTTTTTTTATCTAGTGTATCTTCTAGCATGAGTCATAAAAAACATAGATATGTGAAAATACTTTAAAAAAATCTAGAACTTCAATCTCCCAAGCCTCTAAATAGTGCATTCTGTGCTACTTTTAATATTTTAATAGAGCGATTGGACCATTTTTAAGAGTCAAATCAATGTTAGTAGTTTGTGTCATAGTTAATGAATGATGACCTCAGATATCTCTAGATAGTTTTATTTACATTTAAAGTAATAAATTGTAAAATAAAGCTATAGAACAGAGAAGGATTATTGCCTGCAAAAGATAAGTTGTACAATTGTTCCACGGCTCCTCAGGAGAAGGCAAAGGTGTGAGGTGAACATAAAGACTTTTTAGGCTCATTCTGATTTGTGTCTTGAATCAACCTGTTAGAGACAGGTTAAATGAATAGTGCATATTACACTTAATGAATCGAGAAGGACATTCACCTACCAGTGTTACTATCCAAACTGACTCCAAGTATTGGAACAATCTTCCCACCCTCTGGCTCAGTCATAGGACCCCCGATCTCCAGAGGTGTCAACATGCCAGTAAGGGGGTTAAGGTATGTCCCACCAACAGTCAGCTTTTGCCCAGTGTGAGGATGGATTGTAACCCCAAGCACTGGAACCTCTATTTCTGTCACTGGATCTAGCATGAGTCCTCCCATGGAAAACATTTTTTCAGGATGCAGGACTGGAAGTGTTGTCTTCACGGGTAGGCCAGTGTTGGAACAAACTGGGTAAGGAATGTAGGGAAATACAGGCACTTCAGGCTTAAGACGTTTACCTACATGTAGAACCAGAAGAAATTTAAGATTTTTATGTGAACTAATGCTAAGGGTAAGGAAGCATTAGAGCTCTGAATGGAGACTGTGACGCTTTCAGAGGATGCTGATAGTAAAGGTTTGTTGTCTTTAAGTCCAGAATTGACTGGATGTAAGCCCTTTCTTAAAACTGTATGGTTTTTTTTAAACTCTCATTTTTGCTTGGAGCATTCCCTTAAAGTTGCACGATTCTCAGCATACAATGATTTTCATAGTTTAATTAACTGAGGGGCTGAAACCTGTCAGAAACGAGGAATACTTCAACACTTCATTGTAATACCTAATACATCTTACCCACAGTAGTAAGTCTTATATCTAGCTGAACCATACTATCTTCTAGTGCCATGCTAATAAGAAGCTTTCTCAGATTTTCTTCAGCTTTTGTTTTGGGAAAAGTACATATAAACATAGCAAGTTGGGGGTTTTTTTGTTTGTTTTTTGTTTTGCTGCTTCAATTAGTACCCCCACTAGATCTGTGCTCCAGAGATAGGCAGTTGGATCAATTGATTATTGCATTGTGGCACTTACCTGAAGCAGAATCAACAGCACAGACCAGCCTAGATCTGATGGGATCATAACCAATGTTACCAGCTACGTAAAGTACCTTCCCAGTCTCGGGATGCAGAAAGTTGTCGTTAGGTACCGGCCGAGGTATCAGCGTAGTACAGTGTGGATAGGGAGTTAACAATCCAGTGACTGCATCCACACCGACAATGTCAGGTGCTTGGGCAGTGCCATTTGAGTCTAAAAGCAATTTACAATAGATGGGGAGGTGGGGAAAAGAAACATCCTGTGGGCCTTGTAGAAGGTGAGGGAGGAAATCATATGCAAGGGCAGAGATGGGGTGAGAGTAAAGAAAATTATCTTTCTACTGCCTCTTTCAGAAGATATTTGTGGGGACTACAGTACATAGCAATTTGATTATTTCTCTACCGTGTCTGCGTGAGCTTCCTAACAGTGAGGTCACTGATGTGTGACAAATGTCCTTTCAGGATTTTGGATTTCATTGCCTCAGCCTGCAAACATTCATTTAAACATCCAAGGTCAGATTGTCCTTTTTTTACTTCTGTTCCTTTTAGAAGGTTGAAAGAAAGAGGTATCTTGTCGTCAGGGTACCTTTTACATTCAGTTGTACCAAAATATGTACAACAATATTAGAAAGCAGACACATAGGAACAAATTAATTGAACTTACTGAGACTTGCCTACAGAATAGTTCATTTCCCTCCCTGTTGCTGGAGGATAATTAGCAAGCAACCAGAGATCTTGATGAATGCAAATCTGACATTCTTCCTAAGAAGCGATGTAGAAGAGTTTTTCTGATGACTTTGCTTTTATAACAAACCCTTAATTCACAAGGTGTTAGTAGGAACTGAGTGAGAATATAATTTTCTAAATACAGTCTCTTGACTTTTCCATTAGTTCTTTTGTTACCTAGCTATTTTTCTAGCTAGCTTGTGACCTATGCTGCACCTACACTTCCTTACACACTAACACAATGTTCAAATTAATTTCTAGAAGTTGTAGTTACCCACTAGCTCCTGCTTGGCAAGTATCCCGGTTTTAGCTTTGTTAAGAAGGTGAGATCCCATTCCTTCATCCAGTACTCCCCATGCTTTGAGACGGTGACTCTCGTTTATTATCATGCTTGACATCTTGTTGCTTGCAGCCTCTATCTGGGCTAACAGGCTGGAATTCATGAGATAATGATGGTTACTTGTCTCTGAAGATAAGGTACAGCAATTTAAAGGGACCAGTAAAGGAAGAATTTTCATGGACATGCAAACGATATCTGCAATTTGGCAACTAGAGAGCTTGATGAGTATTTGCTTTGGCTAATGCAGTATAAAACCCCACGTTTATATTTCTCCATTTTCTGTCTATTGGCACGATTCTGATTCTGACAGCGATAAGACCTGTCAGAGCATGGATGGCACATTGACTAGTGTGTGTGTCACTGGTGTTATATCCCAGAGCCAAATCAGCTGGTAGCACAAGAAACTACCCTCAAAATATTGTTGTCCTTGAGATTATGGGAGTCTCTGATTCAAAGTTTACATATCTGTTGGAGACTTTCTAGGCTTGCTTTATGTAAATGTAAAAATTGTGATCTGCATCATCTGATCTTCTGGATCAAGAATGAATTTTCAGCTTCCAGATATGTGTACTGCACACCACAAGCCAGCCCAGTTACTTGCCACTTTCTAGCGAGCAAGAAGAAAGTTGCAGCAGAATTTTGCAGTATGTGTATTACCTTGTGTAGTCTGGCTGAGACAGTTGATTTCCTTTACAAGCCACCTTATTTGTCAGCGTCTCTGCCAATCTCACCACCTCTCGCAAGGCAGAATTGAACTTGACACAGTGCTCTTCCTGACATTTCAGATCATGCTGTAATAAGTGTATCTGTTTGTTCACACTTTCCTCGTATTCAGCAGCCAGCTCTTTCCTTTGCTGTATCTCTTGTTCTGCCTAGATGAGATATAAAATTCAAACATCTTTGATTTGTCTTATCCAAATGTAAACAGAATTTGCAACTTTTCTGCCCTTTATTAAAATGTCAAAGATGAGAAATTTAAAAAAAATTTTATGTTTTCATTTGAATTTGAGTGTACCGATGCTGACAACTCTAACATGCTGCATTACAATTATCTAGCATGGTAAGTGATCAGCCTGTATGCATATCTGTGCAAGCTGATGTCTTAGGGTAGCCTTTCAATAAGTGATGTAATAAGTCCCTAAAAAAGAATTGGCTTATGCAACTCCTTACTGAGTAGCATACACATTTTCCTAAGTGAAACAATAAGTATGTTTCTGTTTTTAAGACGTGAAATAATCCCATTCTGATGTGGAAAAAGAAGTTGCAACACATTCTCAAGCAGATCAATGTACACTTATTTCAAAGCCAAAGCCTGAACTGAACTTTACCTGCTGTTTTGCTTTTAAGTAAGCCTCTTTAATTGTGCTCTCGTAAGCTTCCATTTCTTGTGGGATACTTAGTGTCTTTATCAAAAGCTTTTTCAGTGAAGATATTTCACTCATAACCTTGTGATACATAGTTTTCACCTGAGGTTCCGAAAAATTAATAGGAAAGAAAAAATATTATATTAGGATTGGAAAAGATGATTTGGAGATGGTGAAGTCTCTCTACAAAACAGATGCCTCTTTATGTAATTAAACACATGCTGGTGTCTGAGTTTTTGAAAAAAAAATACATTAATGGTAGCTTTGTTTCAGATCAGGGTACAATGATTTTTCCACAGTACTCATCTGTTTACTGCATGTAATGCCAGCTCCCTCTGCTGCCCTTTGGAAGTTAGATGAGTATTACAAGTAAGTTCATCATTAAGCTTGTGAAATGCTATCCCATGGATCTCAGCTGAGAGATTATTATAAAATTCAAACAACAGCAATGCTCCATATCTGTGTTATTATGTATTCATTTATTTCTCCTCAATTCAATTTGCAACTCTCAGGTGTTTGTCTAGGAGATCCATATTATTTTCATTTTACAGATAAAAAATTGAAGCTGAAAGATGAAGTTACATTCCAAAAATGGTATCAGTTCAGTGCAGAGCCATAAGAATACCAAAATGTTCTGCCTTAAGGTCACTACTATTCCCACTGCATTACATGATATAAACATACTTAGGACTATGCGTGCATAGTTTTGTTTCATGTCCTAACAAGATGGAAGTTGAAATGAAGCATGTACCTAATAGCCAAAGGCTAATGAATCAATGGTAACATTAGTTAGAATGGTTACATGTTCTAGGCTTTTTCTACATGAGTAGTCTCAAAACACAATTTACCTCGTCTTTGAAATGGCCCAGTTTGGTTGTTACAGATAGCGACTGTCTCAGCAAAAGTTCAAAGAAAATATTGGTATTAAATGACTCAAGGTCTATCTGTTCTTCAGGCTCCCAAATGTCACCCCTTTTCAGGAAGTGGGCTGAAACATGGATATTCATTTATTAGTATTTTTTTCATTTAATACTGGCTTTTGAACAAAGAATGTGTGTAAATCACTGAAAGTAGCAGCCATTACACATTGCTAGACATGGTATTGTGGCTGCATTATATGCAAGTAACCAGGTTAGATGCACTGTTGTTTAGCTTTTTTGTTAATCTGACCTGTTCCATCAGTGCTGCGAGAGTCGTCATCCATACTACCTTTGTTCTGCAGCGAGGGGTGATGTTTTTTGATGGGAAAGACTGATGATAAATTGGAGGAATAGCTGTCCAGATTATACTTCAGCTGCTGCCTTCGAAAGGGAGGGCAGGCAGTACTTTCCTGTGACCACCTAAGTCCCTGACAAAGAAGCTGCAAAGCACAAAAGAAATTAAGGAAGAAAGTTCCTTTTCTTATTTTGACATACTCTGTTAACATGGTTTACATGTTATTCACTCAACAAGCAGGATGCATTGTCACCCTTTAGGCAAAGACCCTGACGCTCTGTTTGCTAAGTACATCAGTAATCTGTTCTAAAACAGAAGAATTAGTAATCCTAGCAGATAGGGCTGGAAACCAAGGGGAAGGAAGTGTAGTTACCTGTTGTTTGTATCTGCTGCATGAATAAATCTCATTTTCTATCATCACCTCAGTAGTCTGATTGCAGAAAAAGCCTGTTGATTTCAGAATATCCTTTCTAATAGAAAGGAAAGGCTTTTTGGTGGATTAACAGTCTGAAGGACCATTTTGCATTTTAATTGTGAAATAACACATCTCAGCTATGTTGTGGTCATTGTGACTTTTAACTGAATAAGGAGTGCCAAACTGAATGTCACATGCATGACCATTGGAAAAACATTCAGACTGACAGTTCCTCATAATAGCCTTCCAGGACTTCTCTATGTCGTCTTTATTTTGCTGTAGGCTTTGTTAGATGATAAATAAAAAGTAGTTATCATCATTGATGATCTCATTCCTTCCTGAAGCAGTATGAGAGATGTGAAAAATTATAGTTTCTAATGAATCAGAAAATAAGAATGAAGTTTATCTGCATCTTGAGTGTACATCTCCAAGTGGCCTGTGTAACAGGTAAATGTACCGGGGCTTTGATGGTGCTGGATCTATTCAGGGGGATGAATCTTACCTCATATATAAAATCTGAGGTTGAGTTACAATTTATTCTAATTTTCAATTTTATAGGTGATGCCTAAGGGAAGAGATAGCTTGTGGGTTCCTTGTACAAGATCTTGTAATATCCCCTAAAAAAAAAAGTTTTATGTCACTGTTACTTACCATCAATACCACTGAGGCAACAAGCAATATGAGAAGTCCTGTGATTACTCCAGTAATTGCTGTCCAGTCAGGTTTCAGTAGGAGGTGTCGGTTTTTTGCAATGCCCACCTGGACAGCGTATCTGGGTGTTGTGGGGAAGAATGGTCCCTCTTCATAACACTGTCCACCAAGTGGCATGACCCTGATGTACTTAATGAAATGAGCATAATAGGAAGGCCAGTCACATGTCATTGCATCTGATTTAAATACCCATTCTGTTTTAAATATGAAGTGTTATTTTGGCTGTTACAGTGTCAAAGCTTTGCAGCAGCTGCATCATTTCGCACTTGTATGTGTAGCACTTATGCATGCAAAGTCACATATTGGTTGCTGTACTCACCTGTACAGTAAGACATACAAAAATGAAAAGCTGCTCACTGTTGGTTTTAAATTTTCCTGCTTTTCCAAATATTCATACTGAATATGAAGTGCTTTGCCAAGAGGGACATTGTAAATGCCAAGGCAGGATTCTTTGATACAAACCATTTTTTTGTGCTGATTGCTACTCAGCCGTAGCACATAGGTACCGGCGTACTGGAACTGGAAAAGGAAGAACAGCAAATTTTGGTAGGCCTCTCTTACTTCCTCTCTGAGTTTTCGAAAGTCTCCCCA
Source organism: Nycticryphes semicollaris (assembly GCA_013400055.1). Taxonomy (NCBI): domain Eukaryota; kingdom Metazoa; phylum Chordata; class Aves; order Charadriiformes; family Rostratulidae; genus Nycticryphes; species Nycticryphes semicollaris. Next base: position 147,321 of record VXBJ01005864.1, on the reverse strand, counting down.
GTCAAATTCAGCATTTGTATTGTACAGGTTGTTTCTGGAATCAAAAGTACAAAAGTCAGTCACTACCCATTTTTTGGGTGTAGGTTCATAATTACAGCAGAGATTTACAAAGGCATAGTTGTCACTCATCCATACCACTAAATAACTGAGAATCAGTGTGAGTTTAGGCGCTGCACCTCTAATGGTCCACACAACCTCACCTTTTACTACTCCATGCTTTGGTTCGGGCTACTCTGAGTTCTCCCCAAAGCAAGTGGCAAGTAGCAGGAATTAACCCTGGGCAGCATGGTGGTTTATTTAGCAGTGAAGTAATAGTCTCTGGGACCCCTTATATGTGTTTAATCACTGCAGATGAGAACGTGGAAATCACACTTAGGTTGTGTTATTGATTACACATAGCTGGTGGGTTTTGTATGCTTTGAAACTGAATGAAGGGCAGAAATGAACTCAAAATAGGATACAGGGGAAGAAACCCACAAAATCACCCAAAAAAACAAAGGTCACAAAGGCAGAGCTCCTAAGGCTTTTTCAGTACAGTAGGAACTACTTGTTTCCATTTAGGTTAGTTAAACAAAACCTAAACCTTAAGTCTAATAGGATCCTAAGCTCAATGGCTAAAAAAAAAAAACAACCAAAAAAAGAGATGAGAATTTAAGGTCAGCTCGAGGGGCTATATAGCTTAAGTCAGGCTGCAAAGAGTGTGAGCAGGTCAGAAACAGCACCAGCAAGACATCAGGAACAGTACCTATACATTGAATTTTCCCTATTTTAATAAGTAAATCTTATTTTCATAATGGGAAGCATTATTTCCTACTGTGCCACAACATTTTCTCTGTGAAAAAGACATTGAAGTATGTTTAATAATGAGATTTCTACTCTTCGTAGTCATGTTTTCTTTTACTTCTGTTTTGAAAAAAGTGAAAACTTCAGCCTTGTTCTGTGTAGTTTAAGTAAAAGTGCATTAGCTATATTATTCTATGTTCAGTGTTTGTACTTACACATCATAAACTGGGTAATGCTCCTTGGAGACAATGAACATGATGGTAACGTTAACATTAATGCACGTGGTAGGATTTAAGATGCCAGTGAATATGATTTTTGATGTGGTGTTTGAAGGTCTCGGGCTTTGTACCTGGGAAGACCTGTGTTCTTCAAGGCCAGACTTAACTGTAAAAGCACAGAGTTTGTTAGGTTTGGATCATTACTGGTCATTTTCTGTCTATGGAACACCTGCAGGTACAGCATTTCCTTTTCATTTCTGTGACAAAGTTTTATACCTGCAAATTTGGTTTCCAGAGTAAGGTTTATGGGCAAGACAGCATGCAAACATACCACTGGCCTTTTCCTGACATTCAATAATCGTGCACCATGTTTTCTTGTATTTTTGCAACAGTTCTGCTCTGGTGACATCTGGTAAAGAAGCAGCACTTCTTGTGAAATCGGCAGCTTTTATAAGAGATCTGTCTTTTTATATTTAGTCAGGTGTGGCTTGCCTATAGATTTGAGGACATCCCTACAAACACTAAAGTGGGACTCAAGTCCCACTCTCCAAGAGGGGGTAGCTATGTGTGCACACAGGTGGAGGCACTCAACACTGGCTGACCCAGCTGTCCCTCATTGCCCTTGGGGAAAAGGCAGAGGGCCAGATGGGAGCAGTCTGCTGACCAATGCATTTGGGCTGCTGTTCTAGAGATTGTGACTTGCAGTACAGAGAAGGTAAAGCTTTTTGTTTGACTTCACTGTGCTTTGCGTGTACAGTTTCTCCAGGAATTTTAAGATGGTAAGCTGTGTTTGATTTGACTGTTGATATTTCCTGTTTAGGTCAGCACTAGAGATTTGATATGACAAAGCACAATTAAGTTTTAGAGAAGCTGTATTAAATACATGCTTTGGAGCTTTATAGGAGAACTTACGTGGAGCTGTTGCTGACAGAGGCCTATTTTTGTGATGTGATGAAGCCTCATTTAGCATGATGAAGTTGTGAAATAGTTGTGGGTCAGGATTATACACTCCTAAAAATCCTTTTCCTGAAGTGATAGAAAAAGCATCGGTCACTTCTGGATGTTGGACTTTGCTTCTAGTTTATAGAGTATCAGCTCACTGAAGACCCCCAAGGAAGACTTGCAAAATCTAAAGCCCAATGGGATACTTCTTACTATGTTCCTGTTATTCTAGGGCAGTGCTTTAAAATGCTTGGGCCTTACTTAAAGGCTTTAAGTTTTGCTTGGTGTTGCAAGACCTGTTCCTTCAGTAGCAATTAGTTTAACTTGGCTGAAGTTAATGAAACTGCAAATAGTGCTTTTGACCTATGGCTTTGTTCTGGAACTCTGGGAAAAAAAAAATTGTTTAGCTACTTCTAATTCTATTTGATAAAAGCACATTAAAATCTGAGAAAATCTGTACGGATTAAGGGATTCCTCATCTCAGTTGATCATAATTTAGGCAATGAATCTCTGAATATCTGTCCTTTCCTGTAGTGTTGGAAATATACAGATTTCTGGTGAATGTTCTGGGAGTGAGTGGGATGAATTTTGCATGGAGTGATGAATTCATACATACTGATCTAAGTGTCAAGATTATTTACTGTTTGTGTTCTAAATATCATGGAAAGGCTTATTGTGTATAACAGCCATTTAATAACCAGATAATACTATAGCTCTTGTTTTTTCTTTGCCTTACCACTCAGTTTCACGATGTATGTTGGATGGGTATATTTGCTTTGTTCTGAAGTGCAGACGTCTTTTAAAGAGAAATATGGCCTTAGTAGAAATGTTCTTAATTCTTCTAAGAAAACCGCAGTCTAATAGATAAAGAGTTCAGATTATATTTTTTTTGCACTATTTTTTTCACACAGCTGTAATATAAGACCAGGTAAAAAAAATACACTATGCATATAATAGAATAGTGTCTGGGGAGGGAAGGGGGTTGTTTGTGCTTTCAATAATTTTCTAAGGGAAAAGGAATTAGGGTGTTCTTTGGTTAAATGATTAATAAAGGTCTAAGCAAAAAAGCCTAGCAAAAATAGGTAGATTGTGAAAATAACAGCAGCCTTTACCTTGCTCCCATTTCTGAAAGTGATAAAAAGCTGAGCATTTCTCTCTGTACAAGTGATCTGCAGAGTATCTCTTTGTTGTCTTCTACACTGAGAATTACACACACTCTCCAGACTGTCAGTTTGACAAATGCAGAGGCCAAGAACCTTGTCATAGCCTTGGTAATCTCTGGGGACAGTACAAACCTGCAGGAGGAAAAAAAGGAATAAAATAACAGTACAAGTAATGTCTGAGTGTTCCTTACGCGAGTAGGGAAGTATAGGCTTCCTATTTCAGGTTGAAGAAGAAGCAAAACCGCATATGAAAAGATTAATAACACTTGGTTGCCACGCTCATCATGCCTTCTGAAGGAAGAGCTTGAGAGTTTGCATTTAGGGCAGTTTCTGTATGGTCTTTGAATTTAACTAATGCAAAAATTTAAATACCTTCTCTGAGCAATACTGAACCCATCTTTTCTTGCTTAAACACTCTCCTTCCTGATTTCGGGAGGCTGAATCTCGACAAATATCATAAGTTTGTCTGACACAGTGTCTTCCATCACCGAAGGACCTCCAATAACCTGGAGGGCACGTGCAGTGAGCATCACGGGGCTGGAAGAAAAAACAGGTATTTTTTTAGGGACCTGCAGTCTCATGCAGATGCTGTTCTGTACCTTGCTGCGTTAAGCATGGCAGCTTATCTGACCAAGGTCAGATGAAACTTTGATGTCCATACACATACTTTTTACCTTTCAGCAAAGGGGGAGGATTAATGTAGCCCTGAAGAAACACAGAACATGTGTAGATCTGGTGTCCCCGTCCCCTTTCCCTGTGGGTCTGTGTAGTTGGAAAGGAGGTATAGCACTGTAGGCTATCAATGGTAGAGAGGGACTGAATAGGGCAATGCAGGCAAGGTAAAGAGAATGAAGAATGAAGTGCGAAGTAATGCTGATGTGTGTTAAGACTGAACAGCTTTTGTGGCATGGCTCCTGTACCTGAAACACCTGATCTGTCCCAAGGCAGGTGCATGTCTCTTGCCCTTCTGCAGGCTGCACTGCCTCTGAGCCGCATGGAAGACATGCTTTTTGGCCAGGCATGGGATTAAAGAAATCCACTGGGCATGTCAAGCATCTCTGCGATATCAGTGCAGCTCCTTCTGAACGAAAAGTTCCTGGGGGACATGGAACTGGTGTGATGCTTCCTTCAGGGCAGAAAAAGCCTTTCTAAAAAAACAAAAATTCTTGTCAATTTTTCTCGTGTAAAGCAACTGTATTACATAGATGGATGAGTTAGTGTCTTTACAGTTTAAATAGTGTAGTTTATTTATGTCCTAGCACCTAAATCGATTAAATGAATCCTGTTGCAACAAATATATTCCCCCATTTCAATATTGTTTTATTATGTAGTACAGAAAGGAAGTATTCTGATATCTGAATCATATTACAATAAAATTGAATGCTTTCTACTTTTGTTTAAGCTGACTTACCTTTTAAAATACGAATTTCATTAAGCCCAAATTATTATCTAAGAACTCCTGTAGCATTCAGTAATGTCTGTCTACATTTTTATTGAGCAGTATGTGACTGAGAAGCATTCTAAAGAAGCTAATAGTTTCTGGTAAATTATCTACAAATACCTGCTGGACAGATTGGCAGATTCTGTTCTCTTCTCTTGCAGTAAATTCCACTTTGACAGTCCTCATCATTTGGAAGTTGAAGTTCCCCGTTGTCACAAGGCAAACTTGAAAAAATAGAGAAAATGAAGAGGAAGAGGGCCATTTATCTATTGCATGGAGTAGCTTGAATTGCCAAATGTGGGTAAGTAACAGACACACATAAGGAGAGCTTTCCATTCAGCCACTGAATATTTAATGGTCAGTGAAAGCTAAAACATGCTAATGTATTGGTTTAAAATATTCATGGGAGTTATTTGAGTCTGTTGTGCTCCCCTACAGGTCATGTAACAGAAGCTGTGCCCTGTGCAATCTAAAGAGTTTACATGTGATATATGATTGTTGCAGCACAGATAAGTGTTTATTTATGAATGTGGACAATTGACTACTGTACTTTGTGATGTGAAGTTTTCAGAGTCTCTCCAGCAACCATAATTTTTTTCAAGGTCCATGAATTCTCATTTACCGTAAAAGTTCATCAGCTAGTATGGGATAATCTGGTTTTTATTTTTGGGACAAGCTGCATTGTTTATGATGCGTATAAAACAAAAAACTGTTAAGCACTTGGTGTCTTTTTTGTGTGTTTACTATAGAAATTGTGATTATTCATGTCTGGTTTGTCCCCTCTGTTTCTTAAGATCTGTGGCACATCCTTGAATGCAGTTCAGGGTCCTGGTTTGAATGCTCTCAACTTTTCTGGGTTTTGGGGGTATTTTAAAGGTGGCAAAACCACCAAGGGCTCCCGACGCCGCTGTCCAGGAGAGCAAGGCTGTTGTTGTGTTAGCAGGGTGCCTTTCCCTCAGCAGAGGGCAGCCTGGCTTCTCCGTAGGGCTGGGAAACCGCCCATGCAGCAACACCACAGTCCTGGAACTCACCAGCCACTGACTTGTGTGAGACATCAAGGAAGGGAACTTGGGTGGTTCCTTTTTTCGTTTTTGTACAAAATGCTTTTTACTCTTCTTAACGTGGACAAGGAAGTGGTAAATTTCTCCATGTCACATAAGAAACAGATTTTCCAAGTGTGATTAAATCTAGGTAAACATCACATCATGTCACATCTTAAATTGATGGGCATTTGAGGCACTTCTGAAACCTTTGGCATTGGAACCAAGGGCAGCTATCCCAGCCTGCATGTGTCATGAAGGTGGTGTCATATGTCTAGCAGAGACTTCTGTTTTCCTGTGAAGTATATAATAAAATATTCAAGAGTGTTTCTGGATGACATTTCTCATTGCTGTCCTCTATACCTTCTGTGGCACTAGTAAATGCACATAGTGTTTCTTAAAGACCTTTCACATGATGACTAATTGAAATAACTGTAGTTGGGTGGACTTCCTAGGGACAAAATAAATGTTTTCCAGATATATTTTGAATGGCAGTTGTTCCACTGGCTAGTCAGCCTGGAATAATAAAAAAAGAAGCAAGAGAGGGATGTTTGGACAGAGGAGACATTTATTTATCTTTTAGCAAAAGTTAGGACTGCATCTTAATTGGCAACATGCAGGTTGCCAGAAGTTGTTCATGCCTCTCTGGCAATTCTCTGGTTTTACAGGGAAGGGTTAGTTGGTGCACTTTGTTTTTTATACTTGGTAATGGCTAAGTCCCCAGTCAAACATTGTGCTTTATAGGGGAATGTATCCACTAAACCAGTTTGTTTTTTAAAGTAGCATTTACTTAGATCTGAATTGCCTGCAGTTTAAATTACAAGCCAAAACGTTCCCACTCAGTGGCTGCCTAATGCTGGAAGTGTCTAAACTCACCTCCTTGTTTGAGTTCACATTCCCCAAGCACAGAGATCTCTGACTCTGAGCATGCCTGGAATTGCCCCCCATTGGAGTAATCCTGTGCATAGGTCCTGCCTAAAAGAGATTGGAATGCAGGAACTAGCTGTGATTCTGCCTATTCTCTTGTCCCCTCCAGGGCTTTGCTTTAGTGCCTGATCTCAGAGCACACCTGGTAAGTTCTGGTAATTCTAAATTAAAAGCAGCCATCTCTCCGTGTTGTAGTTGTCATCTTTGTAGTCTTTTTTCTTTTAATAGCAGATAAAACCAGAGCCATCTGCCATCCAACAACCATGGAGCCAGAACGCTCANCCCCCCCCCCAAGAGTTTTCAATCCACATCTCTTCCCTCATAACTAGTGCCTTGCTCCCAGTCAGTACCTCTGAGCAGGGGGAGAGCAAAAGGAAGATGATAAAGCAATGACTACGTAATTGAGTTGCTCTGTTGAGCTGGAGCTGTGCAGCTGCTAACGTCATAGTCTAGAGAAAGCAGTGAGTAGTTCCATGATTGCGTTCAACTCCTTCCCAGCCAGCAGCGCATCTTTATTTTAGCCAGCTGTTACAAGGCTCTGGATTCAAGTGTAAGTCTAGAAGTTCTGATGCTGCAATATTATTTTTTTCTTTTTTTTCCCAGGGAGGATGAGGTTGGGCAAACCTCCTCATTCTGCATCTGACAGAGTTCAGCCCTCAGGAATGCAACATGTATAGACAGCATTGTGGAAATGACCCCTGAGATTCCCTGAGGCATTAGGTTTCATAGGCAAAGAATACGAGACAAAGATAGTAGCTTTCCTTCATCTGGGAAGTATTTTATAGTCATGTATCTGACTGCTGTTTTTACGCAAAGCAGTGTCCACCGGTGATGGGTCTAAAATAAGGAAATAGCTTGTGATAGCATTTTACCTGTTAAGTCTTAGGTTAGTGGTTGTTGACTATAATGAACAGATACACAACTTCCTTTTTCCACAGAACTCTTGTACAGTGTGCTGTGTATGTCCAGCTGCCATTTTCCTGGCAGGGATCAGAGTTTTATACCCTTATGAAATGTTTCCTGACTGTAATCAGGAGGAAGAATGAGTGCCTGAGTCATTCTCAAAGGTCTGGTTGACATGGTGACCCTATTTACCTATCATTACCTATCTAAGCTTTTCAGTCCAGCAAAAGGACAGGAAAAAAAGATAGCAAAGCCAAATACAACAAGTTCCAGGTTTTCTACTCAACTTTTAAAGAAGATAGAAAAATTAGCAGTCTATTGGATAAATAATCTCTAAAAGCACAGTGTTATTGAACACAGAAATTGGCGTTTTCATACCTACTCAAATAGCTTCTGAAGAGAGCAAAGCAGTTTTTTGCAGTTCTTCTCTGGTATGGAAGTTGTAAAAGCTTCCCTGATTCGCATACGTTTTTTTTAACTTGTGTAATTATTTTGGTTAGGAGTGCTATTTTTTCCCCTTATTGAACTTAATCACTAGTATTTTCAGTCTGTTTCAAACTGCATGTTGTTGCTAGCTATTTTTCTTCCTGGGCCTTAGGTTTTGTGAATTAAGTGTTATTTTAATTACATGGTAACAGTATGTTTGTAAGACCCATAGTTAGTAAGGCAGTCAAGCAAAATGTTGGTCTTATTTCTCTGTAATAGGATTTCTAAACAAAGGAAGGGTGTGTTCACACAGCCACAGGTAGTGTGTGTTCTTCTGCAAATATTTGACCAACCTACTCCATAGTTAGACCAAGTTATTTTTTTCTACATAAACTTTATTATCCAGATAATGTGTAAAGTAGCCTTTGCTCTGGTAAAGGAGGTCAGATGCTTTGTTTACAATCCTATGGGTTTTCTGAAGAGAAGCTGATGCAAATGATGAAAGAATTTTAAGGACTTCCAGTGAAAGGCTGGGCTGTGACAGTTGGCACAAAGACAGGGTAATTTTGATGTTTCTGATGGCATTACTTACAAGTGACTCTGAGGATTTACTGTTCTAAAAACTGCAGCTTACCTTGAACCCTTCCACCTCATTCCAGGGTGAGGACATTATGACAAACTGCAAGTATTCCTTGTGCTCCCTTTCAGTTTCACAGCTGGCTGAATTGGGAGGAGAGGGTGAAATCAATCTTATGCCCCAATCTGAGAAAAAAATCGGAAGATTTACCACTAGTTTCTGCAGTATTGACTTGTATTTATTTTCCTGTGCTTGGGTTTTCTTTTCTTTTGTGGTGTTTTTTTTCTTGGGGTTTTTGTATTTATTTTTTTCTGGCTGTGTTTTGGATTATTATTTGCTGCTTTTCTTTTGGTCTGCAATATATTTAATCCCTGCAAAAGAGGAAGGAATCTTTCTCCACATAAAATACAAGCGTGTGACAGCACAACCTGGAGCTTTGTAGGGTTATTTGTCATCTTCAGAAAAATGAACACTACGAGTTAAATTGAAGTGGTGCAAGTGATCCAATATGTAAAAGGTTCTCATTTTACTTTCTCTTTCCATGCCTTCTTGGATTTACTTCTCTTTATTCTTCACTGTTCACTGAGTTTCTAGTTTTTGAGGCATCAAATGAACATAAGGCTTCTAGCACTTGGGACTCCATTGCTGTGCATGGAAAAAAAAAACCCAAAACAGTACCTGAAGACTGGTTATTCTGAGATAATCCTGAAAAGCCAGCTGAATCATAATTTAAATTTAAACAAATGAGGATATAGGCCAAAGAGAGCTCAGGTTTTTTCTCAAGCCCCAGGGACAGTGCAGAGACTGGGAGTTGTTTGGGGGTTTTTTTTGCTGTTACTTTGTAGTTATATTTTTGCAATGGCAATGTTTTAGAGCTAGATGGTTTTTAACCTTGGAGGATCGAAGTTTGCATCTCTGAATCTGGGAGAGAATAAGAGGAGCCACTGTGTTCCCCACATGTGCATGGCTTTCAATTTCTCAGGGAATTACAAACCAAAGTTTTATTTAAACTATAAGAGAATGTGGCTGAGATTTTTGTCTTTATAACAGACAAGTACTTAGTTGGAAATATCCTGCTGTGAACACAGAAAAATAAAAATCCAGCATTAAAATTACCTGTATTACACATGTAACTGTCATCACCATGGGCTTCAGTAGTGTACATGCTTCACCTTAGCTAACAATCTATTTGGCTATGAACTTGAGGCACTGCTGGATTCTGCAGAAGCTTATCTTCTTTATATCAGAAAAGGGATTGCCTTTGTGTGTGAGTAATAATTCCAGTGAAATTGAAAGGTCATGTTAACCAGGAGTCAAAACGCTTACACCTGGAAGCATTAGAAAATGAAATCGGAAACTGACCAACTATTTAAAATCCTGGTAGATTAATTCCAGTTCACTGCTCTTTCCTAGAGTCTTTCTAGCAGGCAGATATTTCGTGCTTAACTGAAATGTGACTTCATCACATCCCTTTCAGTCCTGCTTTCTAAAGAAGCTTTATGAAAGGAACAGAAAGAGATGCATAAGTGTCTGGTGAAGAAAACTGAAGCTTTAAGGGAGCTGTGATTTGTGGACTCTAAAACACTTTGTTAAGTCTTAGGGTTTGCGATGATGGAAATCTTTTTTGGCCTTTGTGTAGACCTTTGAAGGCAGGTTATTTTGTGTTTTTGTGCCGCTAGCGAGCAATTAGCTGTGAATACCTTTCTGGAAGTAATTGTGAAGGCTTCAAAAACTGGTTACTCATCAGTAGCAAAGGGATCCAGAGGGGTTTTTTAAAGCATAGCAAAACCAAGCCAATTTAATATCTGCCACTAGATTTTTATTTTTTTTATTGATTCATGCTGCATGCTTTCCTCGAGATCTGAAGTAAGTATTTATTCTCTGTTACAAAGTAACCCTCTGGTTATTGAGGTAATGGTGTTATGATTTCTTCATGTTCTTATCATACTACACGCATTTCAGTATTTGTGTTTGGAGATCTTGTTATGGTCAAAAAAATCCAAGAGACTTCTGTAAACTTATTTGGCTAGTGGTGATAGGTAGAGATAATTAAGAGCTGGGACCTACCCAGGCAGGCTTCTTACGGGTGCAGCAGTGAAGTATGGCTAAGCATGGAGCAATGCCTGGGGCATTCCCGATACAGACTGGTTAACACCTTTTGGTTTTTATACCTGAGAAGTGATGTTTTATCTGCTGGAGCTTAAATTCTTGCTGCTAAGCCAAGTGAACCCCAAAATTGTGCCCCTGAAGTAAAGGCGAAGAAGCTTCTAAGCAGATCACAAATAAAAAATTGTAATCTGGAAACCCATGGAAGAATGAATAAGCATTTTTTACTGGATATTTCAGGAAGCTCGACAAGAACCCCCTTCCCCTCACCATCTTTCTTCAGGAAAAACATTTCCTGATAACCTCAGTTTAATCTCTTTCCTCATCCTAGAAACCACATGGAATAAGGTATGGGGGGAAAAGAATACAGGAAAATTATGGTCTGGTACTTTGGGCACAGGTGCCATATGACCAGCTCCTCATAGGTGTAAGTAGCTAGGACAAGCAGGGATGCCTGAAACTCCAGCTCACTGAGACTGTCTCAAGAGAGAATGGACTTCTTGAGGGCTGATCCTGTAACCTCCAGATGCTAAACTGCATAGTATGCTTATCCGTAGGACAAGTGAAACTTCTGGGGAAACAGATTGATGAAGCATGCAACAGCGTTGAACTGGCTTGTGTGCATATGTGGCTGGGGCAGTCTGGGTAATAGAGATTGCTACAGCATAAGAGCTCTGCTGTCCAAATTGAGTGGGAGTCCTGTCCCCTTTCCTTTTCTTGCTGCTCCTCACCATGATCCCTTTTCAAAGTGCTAGAGACACTCAGTTTATCAGGTGGTGGATCTCTCTTCCCTAAATTTATTTCGTCTGTCCTGTTCAGCTCAGCTACAGAAACATGTCTTGTTTTAAATTGAGTCATTTGATTTCCAAGTTTCTCTAGCCACAAAGAAAGCAGAAAAAATAAAACTTGATGGGTGAGATGGTTCTAAAAGAATTTGAATCAGCCAAGAGCTCAGCCTCTCCCTCTTGCTTGGCTCAGAAACTTGGCTCCTCCAGCTCTGCTTGCAATGTAGCCTGGGTGTCATAACGTGGAGAGAGATGTGGAGTTACGGGAAACAGGATGCAGAGTGGTGTAGAGGAAATGTCAATGCTTCTTCTTGAATGGCAGCTGTTGATCCATATTCTCAAAAGGCTGTGGAGGGTTTTCTTTAGTGTCCAGTCGTCCCTGTCCTGTCCCTGCCCCCGACTCTTCTTGGTTCTAAAAGATTGGATTATTTTTGTTTGTGTGTTAGAAGGAATTTTTAATGTTATTTATATTGTTCTATGTGTTTTAATTACAATCAAGGCATTATTCTGTGTTTAACATGATCTGTTCTAGTGAGCAACATGTTTAACATGATCTGTTCTAGGCTTCTCAAGTTTTTGGATCTGAGAGATGATAGCTTTTTTAAGCAAAATCCAGCAGCTTTGGGGAGACTTTGATGCAAAAAATGTGGATATGCAGCAAAGCATGATTTCAAGGGCACATGTTAGAGGATGAAAACAAAACAGGAGGTGGGTTTTCTGCTGTGGTTGGTCTTGGTGTGGTACCAGCCTGCAGTGACAGTGTCAGAATGTCATTGGATCCCTCCAGATGAGGATACCCTTCTGTGAAACAGAATTTGAGTCCTGTAGTTCCATTTGGCATTCTGAAAATGCAGGCCAGAATCTCTCTGCTGTCATTCTGGTGTTGCTTCTACTCCTGTCGATAAGATCTTGTAAACATACAGAAAAGCTTCCTTGTCTGCCATGCGTTTTCTTGTTAATCCATAAAATATCTTACCTAAGATATTTTCTTTCGCAGTGTTGTTTGCCACCTCTGCAATTTATTTTGTGTACATTTCATAGATAAAGATGAACTGCTAGGTGGTAACACTTGTACTTTGATTTTTCACAGCATTTTATACTAGACTGTACTAAGTAGCTGTGTTATGGGTAACTTCTGAAAGCTAGTGGAAGTACATACTTGTGCACCAGAAAAGCTGTTCAGTAGAACTCAATGACTTGGCATTGAAGGCTTTTGTTCTCAGGACTTGCTGCATTCATGACTGTGTAGAAGCAGTTTCCAAGCATCTGTGACAATGTCCCATTTTCCTCTGGAGCCTTAAGATGTTGGTTTTCTAGAAGAAAGATCCTAATATTCAGCCAACGTCCTGGTGAGGTAACATTCAAAGCAGAGTTCCTGATCCCCTGCCTCAGGCTGTTTTAACAGATGTGTTTGTTCATCCCCTTGCTGTAACTTGTAACTTGTCTTCTGGGTAACTTCAGCTTTTTAGGTTCCAGCTCAGATACTCTTTGTTTTTTTTCTACCCAACTCTGAATGGAAAGACTTGGAAAGGAAAGCCTAGAAAACTGGCATGAATACTGTAGGATTCTGTACATCCATTGAAAACCACAGTTGCTCTTCATTCACTTTATATACAGGATCTGTGACCTTGTGACTGTCACTCTTCATAAATATGTGCATTATCCATCAGAAAGCGCTGCCACGAAAGTACAGCTTCCATCCTTGCCAAGGCCTTCGTCAAGCCATTACAAATCTGCAATAGGTATCTCATGAATTTCCTCTTTCCTCATCAGAAACATCCCTGAGAACTGCTGGAAGCATTGATCTGTTCTATTTATTTATTTTTATTTTTTTGTGAATTGTTACTAATTGGTTGGCAAAGCTTTTGCACTGCTCTTAAAAATGATGATGCGTGTCACTACTCATATCTTCAAAGGAGCCAAGAACCTAGGTAACCTCGTAAGCCAGTGAATGGCACTCATTTTGTCATAGAGGGTGAGAAATGAGGTGAAGAAGGAAAGCAGCTTCTCTAAGTATGACCTGTGCTACAGTTAAAAGGCATGACTCTGGCTTGTGAGAGCACGTGATCTGATTTAGAATGAATTATCTGTGGGAGTCATACCACAAAGACTAGCCTGTAACTGGTATTTAGGTGTCAAAAGCACAGCACTTTGTTGCTGGCATGCCGTAATCTAGCTGTGCACCTTGAACTTCGTGCTGCTGCAGCTGCTGCTTTCAGAAAGAGACCAGGGCTGGGGAGTTCTGTTCCAGGTTGATAACGTGAATGCAGCTTAGAATACAGCTGACCCCTGCTTTGTGGTGGACAGATTTTGTCTGTCATGCCCTGCTGCAAGTGCAGAATGGTAACACCTCTCTCTCTGCTACTGGCATGGTAATAGCCTGTGTGAATACAGCACAGGACATCTTGAGGTCAAGAGGTCACTCCTTGGGCTTCAGTGGTCTGAAATCTTGTCAGTACCAGGACTGGATGGAGAAGCCAGTTTCTGTAATTAACGTGAAAGAGGATTTCATGGGACCACAGATGTAATTCCAGAACAGTAGGTCTGTGTTCATGTGTACGTATTCAAAACTTCAGTTTAAAGACCATCATGGGCGAAGCTATTGAGTTCATTCTGAGTATTGTAAAATCTTTCGCTAAGATCCAGTTACCACTTCATACCAAGCAGGTTTCAGCTGCCTAAAGAGATCTGTGGGTAGACTTACTAGAGTGTATGTAAGCTTGAAGGAAGTAGAGATAATGGTTCAGTAAATGCTACCCTTTTCTTTCAGACAGTCCTGAATTAATAACGGGTCTAGGTTAAGGAGCTGCCTTGCTGGGGGATGTTTTCCTTTTATGATGAGAAACAAAGTGAAAGCCTTTAATCTGAACCATCAAGATCACTAAGCCTATCTAGTACTGTACAGGTCAGAGTGAATTTCAGTGCTGCGCTGCCCAAATTGTTAGTTTATACTGGCCTAGAAAACCTCTTCCCAGAACAAACTTGAATTCTTTTTTTTCAGCTCAGTTGTTGAGAACAAATGTCTGTACAGAGCTGTTTTATCATTTGTAGTAGCAATCAGACTAGGAGCGGGGAATATGCAGTACTTGCAGCGCCTCTATCTAAATACTAACAGATCTCTGCACACAAAAAGAAAAAATACTGTTAGAAAAAAAATCTTGTGATAGAACCTACTGCAAGTTACTTTGGTGGAGGGTAATTCTTATTGAAAGGTCTCTTCTATTATTTTTTGGTATTGAATAGTTGCAGTTAGTTGTAGCTTTTCAGCTACTGTGGCTTTCTAAGCAAACTCTTTAAGTTACTTCATCTCCTTAGGTCCATGGGTTATTTGTTCTGATTTGAGACTAATCAGTTGTAGGCAAAAATTTTAGTGCTGCAAAAATGTTGAAAATTAGTTCATTGTTCTTAAAAAAACAAAACAACAACAATAAACCCCTTACATACCTGTCAGCCTTTAACATCTATTTAACTTGTTCTTTTCGTGATAATCACTTCTGATGTGAGTGTAGTATGGCTATACCAGTACATAAAAATCAATGACTTCTGTATTGCATACTGCATGAAATAATGTATTTATTGACAGGAAGGGACAATGAAACAATATAACGTGTACCTACTACTGTAAGTACAACTAGTATATAACAGTTGCAGAATATATTTTACAAGCTAGTTCAGCTTTCAGTGTATTGAATAAATGATACATACTAATAGCTTAAAGTTCCTGGCCTTTCCCCCAAATGGTTTCCGTGTGACTAAAAAACTTGATTAATATTTTATTCTTATGTGATAGTTTTCTACACTTTTTAAGATATCTGGTAAGCAAATTCATTTTTCTTCACTGAGACTGCTTATTGATGCACTTCTGTGTTCATCATACTGCTCCATTCTTGTTTGTGTGTGTGATGCAGAATTTCTTGATCAGTTTTCACTGAAAATAAGGACTCTTTAATTTCACTGGGTCTTGGATCTGATACTTAAACCACATGAACGGAAGCTATGTAACCTGGAAGATCCTCATTAATTCTCTTTAATTGAATAAAAATTTCTGTGAGTTAAAACACAAACATGAAGGAAGAATGAGTGGTGGTGGTGGTGGGACAGAGAAAAGTTCTCAGAGATTTGTATTTCCAAGTAAAACCTGGGACGAAAAGGGAAAACAAAAATACTTCACAAGATTAAAACACGAGGAACACCTACGAAAGGAGGTGGACAAATATTTTATGGTGTTACACAACTCATTATGTTAATAGCATTTTTTAAATTTTTTTTTTAATAAAATACTTCAAAGTTTTTCAGTATTACATCGCATTCAGACTGAAGAAGATACAGGAGAGTATTATTTAGCTGTTCAAGGCATAAGAAACATAGGCTGTGACCCAAATCCCACTGGAATTAACTTAAACTGTCATTTTTCAGTACAGCATTGTGCAACATAGCTCTTGGAGCTTAACACTTAAGAATATCCAATAAGAGGAAAGTAATCTTTTTTACAAGAAGAAAATGGAAAGGGTTCATTAAAAAACATTCCCCAAACATGCTGAGTACTTAATACTGGATCCTGCAATAGTTACGCATGAAAAATCTCCCGTTTACTTCAGCAGGAGGTACGTACATGAGTTGGTTGCTGGATCAGTCATTTTGTAGGTTATATAACTGTAGATTGCTCCATATGTAGCAAACAGAGTAGTTTCATAGAAACCAGCTAATTCACAATCAGAAGTTAAAAGAAAATGATACTACGTCTGGGAAGTTAATTTTTTCTTTTTTTTTGATAATTATCTAATTTATAGGAATTCTACTGAACACTGGGATATCTGTTAGCACAGAGTAATTTAAGCTCCTAGTTACCCTTCTGAGTTGCAAAATTGCTTAGTATAAAAAATGATCTTTGTAAAGTGTTGTTATTTAAATTTTATAAAGGATCCATTAGATCATCCAGAGTGAAAGGAACCGATTCCAAACATTTTTTTGTCCCAGACTTCATCTGCAATCCATTACTAGTGGCAAATTCTGATTGAATAAATATAGAGCTCGATTTTTGTTGAAAAAAAACATGCTCAGTAGCAGTGTGGGGCTATGTTTTACTGTGGAGGGATTTTTTTTCTCCGCTAGAACTGCCTTAAAGTGTGACAACTCCAGCCTTGGACAAATTCAGAGCAGACTACAGAAAGTATTAAATATAGCCCATCAGATTCTGAGTTCCCATAGCTCATATTTAAAATTATATATTGCCTGAGATTTTCAGCACATCCAAACATCAAGTTCAGACTGTAGAGACTGATCTTGCACAGATACCCTTAAGACTAGTCTCTGAAAGACTAAAATCGGAGGGTGTTTTTTCTTAAGGTACGCATCTGCATTGAAAATTTGTCAGAGCTTCACAACATAGAACACCTACGACTCAAATGGCCCTCAAAAGAGAAGAACAAGTGCTCAGCTTTGTGAGAAAATTAAGAGCTATTAATTTGCTGGAGTATCGAACACTGAATGCCTAATACTGTTGAAACCTGGCTCAAGGGTTTTCCCTATTTACTAGTTTACTCTTTAATTCTGGATACTGAGGAGGTATTTTCAACAGTCAGTTCAAACTACAATACATTTGAAGACTTCTGCTGTCTGTTCTCTGTCTATTCTTCAGCAACAGTTGCAGCACATGGACCATGAGTTGCAGATAATGAGCCTTAGCAGCATTTCCCTGGAAGGCAATAAACCAACAAATATTCAGCTCAATCTACGTGTTAAGTGTTCCTTCTAATACAACGTATTTATTATCCTATTTTCTACTTGGTTTTGGATGAGAAGGAGTTTTGCAAGCAAAAGACATTCAGTGCGGAGCTCTGGAGTTAACCCAAAGTCTGTTATAAGTCACTGGGCATCTTTTCCATCAGTTCCACATGAACTGTTTAATTGTTATATAACAATGCAGGGAAGGTACTGAAGCTAGCCACCACATTACAGGGTTGCAAAGACCCCCGCTGAGTAAAATTAATTTCCTTCCACAAAATACCTTTAAGAGTGGTGTCAAAGACATCCGAAGGTGACATGGCAAAAAGTTCAGAAAAGTTATCTGATGATAAGGGACTGGGTGTTTTTCTTGGAGCATCCAGCAAACTGTACCCCTACAGAGATAAAAAAAAAAACAAAAAACAAAAAAACAGAACACTAAATTTCCCTCATTGACAGTGATGCAGGTTTTGTGTCAAGAACGTGTACTCATTTCAACATGTGAAGCCCAGATTCTTCCCCTTGCAACAAGGTTAGAGAGGGTGGCAGTAATGAGCTGGAATGAAATTATTTTTTTTTCTACAGAGCATAATTTTTAAGAAGTTAGGTTCCTAAATGTGGTCTTAACTCTGTATTTCTAATTGAAATCTTATATTCTCAGTTTCTGTAGATGTATGCTAGTGGGAACTCTTATCTGATAGAGCCAAAAAAGACCCTAGAAAAGGTAAAAGAGCTGTTGCTTTTAAGCACTGAATATTTGCTTAATCTTAGACAAGAATTATGTAATCTATTGCAGATATTACATTATTTTGTTAGAACATAATTTCACGCTAGAAACTTATTCTTCTGTTAAGCATGCAAGCTTCTGCTTTTCAGTGCTGATGTCCTGTCCTGCACTACTGGATAATCTGGTTATCTTTTGGCCCAGTAATACAGGTTTGGGATAGTTTTAGTGTTCAATGTGTGTGCTAACAGGCAGATAAAATGGGTTCTTCTAAGAAGCTGCTGAAGGTAACTGAATATAGTAACAATACTTTGGCCTGTAGCATTCTTTTAGCAGCAGCAGAATTGGTGTCCCTTCTGAGATTGCCCCTCTGTGGTTTGTGTGCTGTAAAATCTTGGAATGAAGGCCTTGTTGCTAGGAGGAGTTTGGACTGGGGACAGGTGAGAGCAGTATGCTGGCAGCACCTGCATGCAACTGGGCTGCTCTAAATTATAGCAAATAGAGCAGTCCCTACAGCTGGGATGGGACCAAGTGTGGCATGGTCTTTTACAGTGCTTTTTCCCCGAGAAGGGGATTTTCTGCCCTATGCAAGATAGGGCAAGGCTGGGAACATCATCTACTGCGTTTGCAAGGGGTACGGCTTGTATTACTGCATTTAGTTTCTTTGGTACAAATGCTGGAGCTTGTGTAAAATTTTACCTCTTGAAGAACGTTCTGTCCCTTAGTTTTAGGAGTCTGAAGCAAACACATGAGTTCTCTGTTCTCCTCAATTTTTAAATGGGTAGTGGTAATTTGACATGAATTTAGTACCTGCAAATGACAGTGAAACTTGTGATTGCAAAAGAATAAGAAAACCTAACGCCACAGTAAGTAGCTTACTGCTGGCCCTCACCTGCAACTCAGGCTTTCCTCCCATTTGTAATAAGCAGTTAATTCCCTCAAGAATTTGATCTTTGCGTAGTCTGAGAAACCTTGCCATGTCGGTATCCATGTCAGTTTTTTGAGATTCTGTAACCAAGACGGTGTGGGCAAGAGCAGCACAGTGTAGTGGTGTTAAACCTGAGCAAAACAGACCACAGAAGAATCAAATCTGGTGCTTGAATACCTCACTGGAGTATACCATCCCATGCTTGGATCATCCTAAGGGGATACCCCATTAAGAGTGATTTGCTTTCCTCCTAGATCTTTTAGTTTTAAACATGAAAGTGAACATTCTTAAATAAAATCTGTAGTCTGAAACTTTTGGAGTCTGCGCTAAGTATCTATGCAGTTAAGCTTTTCCTCTTACCATAGTGATCAATCAAATTCACTTCCACACATACGCCGTCATTTTTGCAATTTTTCAAAACCTGAAATGAAGACTAATGTAAGTCCTGATTTTTGGCAGTGCCAAAATGCCCCCTCCTCCCCCAACTCCATAATGCTTTAACCACATCAGACCAAAGCTAATTTTCAGGTATTGAAAATTCTTGTATATTTTAAGCAAAAGATCAGGCATTTGTTGTCTTTGCTTTACCTTTGCACATGTCTTTATACGATGTGAATGACCAGCTTACCTCTAAAACTCTCAAATATCCATTCTCTGCACACAAGTGGAGTGGAGTTTTCCCCAAACTGTCCTGTTCATTGACGTTAGCTCCTAAGGATATCAGATCACTCACCATCAGATGTTGGTTCTTTTCTGCAGCAAGATGTAATGCAGTCTAAGAAGAGAAGGAGGAGAAACTCATTGTGAAAGGCAGAAATAGTTTTACAACAACAATGCTTGTTAAAGAATAAGATGGGGAGGTGGAACTCTGGGTTCTGTTCCCAATTGTGGTAATATTTGTTCTATGCAGATCACTTCCTCCCTGTTCCTGTTTTCCCCTTTTTGTAAGGACAGTAGCCACACCTTGTCCAAAAGGATGATTGGTGCTTGACTGGGGTTTGAAAGATGTTTACATGTGATAGAAAATTGCCCTGTTCTTGGTAAGTTAGCATCCTACCCGGTTTTTTGCATCCTTCTCATTGATCTTATTTAGGGATGCAAATCTCTGTGCAAGTGCGTAAGTCAGAGCTCTTCTTCCCTGAGCGACAGCCTTGTGCAGCAGTCTGGAAAAGAACACGGTTTTAAACAATTAGAAGGTAAAACAATGGTTAAAATACTCAAAAGTAACCATGAGTATTTTAAAGCATGAAATGTTAAAGTTCACAAATGATGAAATCTTCGGAGATTTAAGCATTAAATTTATTTAGTCTCTATATAAATAATGGAGTTGGTGATTGTGTGTGCCAGGATTTTTTGGTCCTTCTTGCTATAACAACATTCCTCTCCCCTCCCAGAGTTACTCCATGATTCCTTTTTAGTGATAATCTCTATTTCCTCATCCTTTTTCAAAGCATCCCTCAGTACAAGGAAAAGAATGTAAGATACCTAAAAATCAAGAGAAGGGAAACCCTCCTTATGCACTTAAAAGAAGTATTTCCAAATTGTAATTCAGTCCTGTGGAGGAGGAGAGCTTAATTTTTTCCGTGTATTGAGTCTCACTGAGCTACTCAAAATAGTACAAGTGTTTCTCCTGAATTTCATCCTGAAAAAGACTTCCTTTTCTTGTAAATTTGGGCATGTCTTCCTTTCCTCCTGGAGGAAAAATAAATGCAGGTGTTGATTTTATTTATTTATTTACACCCCCCTGGTTTGTAGCATGATACCCTTGAAGATGTCTGAGTAACTCTGACATTTATTGCTGTTTCTGTTTGGGTTTTGTTAGTGGTTTTTTTTTTTTTTGGTAAGTTTGGTTGGGTTTTTTCCTGGTTAACTAATATTGTTCACCATTCAGTACAGCTCAGGGTTAGCTGAGTCTGTTTGTATTCCTACCTTTGTATGTTCTTTCAAGCATGTTTAAATACTTTGTAGAAGTTAGTGGGCTGCTGGAAATTTTAGCTTGTGAATTTTGCATAAGCGTGAGAGTAGAAATGTCTTAGTTTCTTAATGAAAACAATTTTGTTCATGTCTGAGAATTTTTTCTGTATTTAAAAAGTACATGAGAAATATGGTAGTGGGTGACTTATAGTAACTCAGTTACAGTTACATTATTGCTGAAAAGTGACATCTGTTATTTTATTATTGCACTGAATATGGTTATTCTGAATGGGAAGTGGTACTTCATGGAAGGGAACAATGCTGTGTGTAGCTTTCCCTGCCTGGGTACTAAATAGTTTAAATTGGGAACAGGATTGCATATATGAACAGGAATTAATCTGTTTCCCACCAGGACAGTTTATAAATTAGGTCATGCTTTCTGTCACTCTGGATTGATAACAGCTTCCCCTAAGTAGCTGAACTGTATGGAACCTAATTAAGATATTTTATTTTTTTTAAATAAATGGCTATTCTTTCTATAAGCATGCTATCCTAGGGAAAATGAGATCTGTAAAACCTTTGCTTTAATTTCCAACAAAACAGCCACTCCCAGTTCTTTGGAAGTCTATGCTCTAGACTAGCAGCATATGCATGTTTTGATGTAATCCTCCCACCCTTTTTTATTACCGACTAATACTACAAGTAATTATCCTGAGAGTTTCTGCAGCGTGGAAAAGATCTCTTGTTTTTCCGTAGCAATTACTTGTTTTGCTTGATTTTTAATTTTCTTGTGAATACCAACATATACCACTCAGTTTTTAATACTGTTAATTCTCTGACTTTATCCTGGTGTCAGTTGTAGTTTGGCAATATTACTGCAAATGTGGAATCTTTCTACTTGTATTATCTTCCTAAAACTGCATGTACTGAGGTAAGTTTGAGCTTCCCATTGAGCAAGGAAGCCTTTGCCCAGGCGTGCCCAAAACTAGCAGTTGAAGTTAAAGCAAAGGACAAGTGATGCCCCAGGAAATAGAAATCAATATATTTCAATAGAAAAATCGGAAACCTGTTGCCATTTTCATCAGGTGCAAGCAGTTTGTCCACTGGGATGTTTCTCAGTAAACTTTCTTCCCTGTGTAGCTGGAACTGGAAGAAAGAGATGGCAGAGTGATCCTGCTGTGTGAAAGAAGTTGGGATCAACTTCAAATGTCCTTCAATGTCTGGAGGGCCTGTATTAGCTTTCAGAAGCACCTCTGAGCAGCCTCCTGATACATTAGAGTATGGAGATGTGTTCTGTGAAGAATGCCTTGCAAAATCTTTCTGGGTACTTGTACACACATCTGGTATCCACCAGCTACTCTCTTTCTCACTTGTCCTTGAGAATATTCCTGTTGAGTTGGACTCTTGTATGTTTTCCTGATTATGAAGAAAAGAAGTCTCTGCCTCTCTCCGCAATACTGAGTTGGAATCTTTAAAACAGACGTATGAATGCAACTTGGTTAAGCTGTGACATCTTTCCTGCAGGCCGCCAGCCGCCTGCTTGTTTCCTCCAGTTTCCCACTGAGAGGCTTGCAGATCTGAAGAGAAGCCCTGCCAAAAGCCATCTGGCACAGAATGCAGAGACTCCTTTTGCAACTGGCTTTTGTTCAAATCTTCCTGCAGTACCTCCACCAGGATATCAAGGTCCTCTAAGCCTTTTAGCGTTTGCCCAATGCTTTGCTTGCTCTGAAATAGCAACAAAGATGGGGAGGGTGGAAGATGGGGGAGGGAAATCAGACATGAAGTGTCCTGTTCTCACTCAGTGATATAACATGAAATATGCCTGAGGAGGCTGGCAGCACAGAGTTGAAGGCATTATGCATACCTGTCTAAGCTGTTTCTCTGTATAAGGGTGAATTCTTCTCTTTTCTGTTGGAAAGAAAGGAAGAAATAAGCTGTTTTGAGTTGGGGGGGCAGGAGCTGACGTATTCAGAAGGTATTCTAGTCAGAAATTTTGCCTTCTGTAACAGAGAGATAGCATATACACACTGGTGATGCACAGCTAGCCTGCTCCTGTAATTTAAGGGGAGCTAGGAGCCGGCATGGCTTTCTGACATGGGAGAGAAGTGGTCCAGCTTTTTGGGTACCTAACAGTGAT
Source organism: Nycticryphes semicollaris (assembly GCA_013400055.1). Classification (NCBI taxonomy): domain Eukaryota; kingdom Metazoa; phylum Chordata; class Aves; order Charadriiformes; family Rostratulidae; genus Nycticryphes; species Nycticryphes semicollaris. The sequence goes on along the minus strand of VXBJ01005864.1, from coordinate 124,583 downwards.
GATCCTAGTAGAAGAGGAAGTTCTGTTACTAAGAGAGGAGTTTCCTAACCTGTTTTTCCTGAGGATCCTTTAGTTACCGTCTTCATTAATGAGGCTTCCTGAAGAGAAAAAAAACCACCCAACTCAATTTGAGATGCTTGTATGCAAATGAAGATGAAACAGCATTAAATATTGTAAGATGAACAAAGTAAATTGTGTCCTGTGCTGTGTACTTTGCACAGCAGAGACTGTGAGTGAACAAATTTCCATGACTGGGTAATTCATGGCAGCCTTACAATGATCTTTACAACAGACCAGGTATCTGGGAGTCTACCAGCTACTTGGGTGTTTTTGCAGGTTGTTCAGAAATCTGGGTTGCTAGAGCAAAATTTTTACTGGTTCTTGGGCCATCTTTGGCTTGATTGCATGATGTATAGTATCCAGGGCACAAATGAGTTCTCTTGTCACTGTCTTGGAAATGTTCCTAGCGCAGGCCCCCAGCCTGGTATATTCTCTACCTTCATAGAAAGCATTGATTACGTGGATGGAAGAGGCAGCGGGTGTAACCTCTCTAGAATGCTGACAGACTGTGAGGGTGATGTGCCTGCACTAGGGATGCTACCTATCTGGGAAGCAACCTTTCTGAACTGAGGAAGAGTCCTCACCTTGCTGTGAGCTGGGTCCAGGCCTTTGGAGAGACGAATTTTTCTCAGTAATTCCCGTACTGGCATCTTTACTCTCACACCCATGTAGCGCTTCTGAGGGGGATCAGAGCTAAGTCCAGAGTCTGGAAAAGTCATAACATGATGCTTAAAGTAACATAATTCTATGAGCTGTTATAGAATAGTGGAAGGATGAGGTCATCCTGATAGCCTGTGATTCTGATATTCATCATCAATTGTGGGAAATTTCCACATCACCCTACATGTTCCTTAGCTCTGGCCTACTTCCTGCTTAACAATTACTTTAATGCATTGCTTCTCAGGCTACAACAGACTGTGGGGCCTCACAAAAGGGAATTCTTTTCTTCAGAAACAAAACAAAAACAAGCTCCAGAGCTGTCTGTGGGATCTTCAGTCTCAGGGCATAAGTAGAGAGCTGAATTAACCCGCAAATTGCCACATGAGGGCTGTTGTCAAACTTCAGTGCACAGGGACCATTTCAGTTTTGAGTGAATGAAGAGGAGAGTCTGTCGCAAGGGTAAATGTGCCACTGTAGCTGGAAAGAGAACAAAGGGGGTAGGGTAGCAATGCAGAAGGAAATTTGGGTGGATGGTTGGGAGAAAAGGAGGAAAAGAAGCTGGATGTTTCTGTTTTAGAGCTTTCAGTGGTGCAGAAATAAAGGTACTATCTTGAGACTTCCCCTTGGGCAGTTTTTCTTGGTGCCCATCAGCTCAGGGGTGCCATACAGACTTAGAGCTTCTTGGGGAATATGTTAACACTGCTTAGACTACTGCCTGTTGCAGTGAATCTGTCTTTGCAGTTTCCTGTCCGGTGGTTTGTTACATCAATATCTGTAGAACAATAAGTAACAGAATTGTTTCAGAAATGAGGTAGTGGTGCTATGTCCAGTGTCTTTCTCCGGAAGTTCTTGGTGCATTTGGAAGTCAACATAGTGTGATTTAAAGGGAAGCAATGATTTTCTGTAGTGAAATGAAGTTACTTGAGAATATATAGAGTTGTCCAAACAAGCTTGTGTTCGTCAAAACAAGCTGCTCTGTAATTGTGTTATGTCTTCTTGCATCTCTGCTTGAATCCCCAAGCTTGAAAGACTTGCCCAGATTAGGAACTTAAATGCATTGCTTTTGAAATACCTTTTATGTAATGCTGTGTCCCACCCCCGTCCCTCTCTTCCCCCCGCCTTAATCATGATCTTTGTCATATAGAATGCATTCAGCACAGCTATTGTCATTATAAGATGATAGCTTTACTGCATTAGTTCAGGGTCTTCCCAACTGGTTAGCACATAAAATACACCATATAGAAGGCCACTGTTCCAAAGAAGCCCAAGTGTTGGGAGCCAGAGTGTGGGCTACCATGAATAAGGAGTCATCCACCAGCAATGTTTGCTGGAGCAGAGAAGCTTCTCTTTCCTAATGCAGTTCATGGCATGAGGAATAAAAACAGCACCTATGTGATTAAAACACACTTATGATTAAACAACGCAGCAACCTAAAATGAAAAAGGCGTATGCAGCTTGGGCAAGCAGTTCCTATTACAGGAGAAGTCAGCGTTAAGTAAAACATGAGGTGCCTGGCCCAATATTCCTCCTTAAGCAAAATCTGCATGTAGCAGCTGCTGGCGTCTGGCTGGCTAAGTCCTGTGGAGGAAAACTGCAGGAGCTCGACAGATGGGAATGGCAGACCTCCCCAAACTTGGGCTGTCTCAGAGTAGGCAATATTGGCAAGGAAATCAGCCACACAAGATGTGGTTTCTCGTTGAGTGATATGGGTTCTCTTCCCTGCTCCAGGCAATGAGAAACTGACACCCCTTCAGCAGGAAGGTCTTGAATCCCAAGTAGCAAATGGTGCGTTTTGAATGTATATTGACTTGTCATTTGTGCATTGTGCAATTGTCATTACTGCACTGGTAACATTTCTGGTGTTTCTGAATGATTAACCTAACACAGAATAATTAAAACATTGGGACCTCGAAAAGTGTAGTTTATCTCTCAGACTGCTCTAGAAATGTAATTAATTCCTCTTTTAGACTGGTGTTTTGACAACATTATTTACTCTTTATAGAGTATTGTAAAGACCTCGGTGAGAAAAGCTTTATAAAAAAAAAATCCAAATTGCCAATATATTACCTTTCAAGCTATTTACAGTAAAAATGCTATAAGATGGATCAGACCACATGCCCAGATGTATCCTTGAGATTGAAGCACTCAGTAAAGGCAGTGATTCACCCAACTTACTTTCATATGACTTTGTAATGTTCGTAACTCAGAAGGTCATATCTATTACCTTACTGCTAGAATTGGAAATAAACTTGCAATTCAGAATGTAAATAGGCATCAAAATGCTAGAGATAGAAAAGATGGAATATTGAGCATCCTTTACAAAACAGAATAATTTCTGACTTCAGCAGCAGAGCACAACAATATAACCAAGATATGAGTAGGAGAGCGTCCCGTACATCTTGGATATTATTGCCACAGTAGCTTAATATGTGCTACTGTTAGTACAGCTGTCTGCTAGCACGAAAGGAGTTGCAAGTCATTGTACTTTATCTCTGCAAAAGAAGCATAATAGTGTTGCATAAAAAAGAAAATGTGAATAAAGATTTGATCTTACCAGTGGGAGCAGACATCTCTTGAGGTTTACATGAAGGAGGAGGGTAGATCATGGGACTCACAACATTAAATTCAGTTAATCCAGAGTCTGGCAATGATGGGCTCTGTTGAAAATAGTTTTGGGGACTGGCAGTTTCTCCAGGCAGTGGAGATCCCTGGCCTGGACTGTAGCCGCAGATATCATTTTCCGTGGCGTTTTGATTCACCAGTAGTTCAGAACTCGTGCAGGCTGTTTGCAACATTACCACTGTGTGTGTAGAAAGAGATGAAAAAGAAGAGGGGAGGGAAAAAAGCTTATTCAGTTGCGTTTAAATAAAAAACTAAAAATCCGATCCAGTTTCACATTGAGAAGATGGTAATTGCATTTAATGTTCCAATGTAATTAGCTGCCGAGTCCAGCTTCCCTCTTCTCCTTTTAGCAGCAAGTTATAGCAGTTGCAGGCTAAAGCCAGCCTTGCAATCCCAGCAGTCACTGGAAACAGCTTTTGAGAGTTTCTTGGCTGCAATTCTCCCTTGCTCTTTGTACTCAGGTATGGCTTGAAGGACATCCGCCTGAGAAGGCCCCACCCTCTTTCCTAACAATCTGCAGTACCTGATGAAGAAATTAATTTTCCCAAGAAGAGATTGAGTACAATTTGAAAAATATTTTTCCTTAGGTACAAACCAGAAAAATTAATGGCATGAGTAGGGAAAAGCAGCTGCTGACTTCTCTAGACTGGTTGACAGGATTGTGCAAACAAGTAACTCATCCTGAACTAAATGTTTTTGGAGTTTTTTTCTTCATCTTTCCTTAAACACAAAATTTCAGCTGAGGAAATTCATCCCTTATAGTCAGTATAGCTTTGAACCTGTGAAGAGAGAGAAGTGCTATGTGCTACATTATGGATAATATTGTTTGTCTTTGTGGTGTGGTGTATGTGTTGGTTTTTTTCTTTCTTTCTTTGTTTTAACAGGGAAGGATTCTTAAATGTTGTGCCAGGTGCGACTATTAAAACTCAATAGGATTAAGGATCTGGATGGTTAGTGTTGCTATAGGAAGTCTGTTTCCTTGTCACAATGAGACTTCAGTACCAGATTTAAACTATTCTCATGTCCCTGGGAAATATATTTCACTGTACAATCGTACCTGTGGGCTATATAATTTCAACTCAATAAGCAGATAGTTCTCTCAAGTACCTACTTTGAAAAAAAGGTTACAATTCTTATCACATGAAGCAGCTTCCTTGGCTCCGTCTTGGGAAGCATTCCAGCTTTACTCCCAGGTGGAATCATCGTATATATCAGTCTGAGCAGAAAGCAGCCAAACTTTCTGGAGCAAGTTAAAAAAAACCGGTGTTGCATTTATGTTTTCGCTTAAAGTGGGTAATGACTCCTCTACAGATCTACACAATCCTCAGTCTCTCACTTTCTCCGTACTGAGCGCATTAACTCCAGTTTCAAATATGTTGAAAGAATTATTTTGGCATTGATCAAAGCCAGGAGATTTGACGCTTATAAATTGAGCGTAGATTCAGGAACCAATCTGCATTGCAGGCTATTACCTGGCTCATTACCCTACAGTTCTTACTATCCAGTAACTTTTATGCATTTGGATCTGGAAAACATGAATGCACTAGAGAAAGGCATGGCTAATGCATCCACATCTTTGCATGGCTGCCTGTGGTTTCAGCTAACAAAGGCAATGTAGCCCTTTTATATTCCTGTGAAATCCACAGGTCTCCATAGGTCTTGTTTAGGGATTAAGGATGTGTAGTGAACCGATGTTCCAGTTCCTTCCTTAGTGGATTGTAAACAGTTTAAGTGAAATTATTTGCTAAAGGGTATATCAGAAGTGAAAAGCTTTTTTACCTTTCTGACATTGAGACAGCCACAAAGATTGTCAATTTTTAACTAAGGACACATTCTGCTCTGCTTTGGTAAATATTTTCCTTCTGTTTCCCCCACTTTGCCTTGTTCTTTGAACAAGTATATAACAAGCCAGAGCCAGGGTCCAGCTCCCTAGTAACATGAAGCAGTATATTATTCTGTAAATGGTACTGTTCAGATCAGTCGGATGAGGCATCATGTAAGGAGCTACTCAACAGTTGTATAGGTGGGAAAATTTGGCCTACTGCAGACAGGAAATTAGTGTGGTGAGTCATTGCGTTTATTGGGCAGTAAATCACACTGGAGATTTCACATCTTTCTGTTCTATTCTGTACTCCAACCCATATATTGGATAGTTTTTACTGTTTATTGTATGTGATTTCATTCACAGTGAAAGCAGGAAGTAGCCTGGTTTTGTGCTACAGAAAGGACCAAAATTCATCCCTGTAGCCATGAGAAGAAAAGCAGATTTCCAAAACTTAGTGACAAAACCTTGGAATGTTTTGGAAAGGCCGCTATAAGAAATGGTCTCCAAGACTTTGTATCTATTTAACTGGGAACCTTGTGGTTCTCTTGCTTCCAACTTCAGTAAGTACCAGATATTTTAAGCACATACTTTGTTAGTCTATTTTCAAGTAGCTTTTATGAGCTTATTCTATAAACAAGCACTTCTGAAACCGAGCTGTCCACTTACAGCTTCATCTCTGTCATTTCAATAACAATTTTAAATTTGGACCTGCTAATAATGCTACATCCTGTCCTCCTGTATACATTGTGCCAGGGCAAATTTCAGCATGCACAGCAAGCACAGACACAGCAAATACGGCTTTCTAGGACCTCTAGATACTTCTTCAGTTGGTACCTCTTGATTCCTATAGCTATGGACAGAGCTATTTAGCTTATTACCCAGTGAAGCCTGGGCTGGGAAAAGTAATTTTACTCAGGTGCATAAAATGTTTTCATTATTTTTCACAGTTGTAGTGATTTCTGCTTTTTTAACCTACCCTCTACTGTCTGTTCTAAGAAAGGGAGAAAATGTCAAGCTTTGCAGATGTAAGAAATGAGGATAAAGTATGAACATTTGGGTTCTTTTTGTTGGGGGATTGTTTTTTTTTTTTTCCTGTTTAAGTGTACTGATGTAATTATTGGTATACAGATTTAGGTATTCTGATTACTGATGTAATATTTTGGCCATCACCATCTGGAAGTTTCTAGTGGATAACTGTAATTAAAGCGATTCCTTACCAACTGATTTGTGATGGGGAAGCTCTGCAAATTTCTCCCTGTGTAAACTTTCTGGTTATGCTGCCAATGGGTAGAGCTCCTTTTATATCTTTGGATGTAGGATGAATGCTCTCTAACTTCCCTCATCCCTTGTTGCTACATGTTTCTTTAGTGCACACACCCACTTTAACGGCATTTGCTGGGTTAGGTGTTTGTCTCTTTCCCTTTTAGATGTTGCTGTTTTGCCAACTGTTAACTCACCTGACTATGAAATCCTTTGTTGCAAATGTTTTCTTCATGAATATTCTCTTTCACATATGTAGGGATTGGGAGATGGGGGGCTTAACTTGCAGTAATGTAGAAAGCAAGCATAAGGCTCTCCCCTGCATGTGCTTATGATGTCTGATTATAATACAAATAAAATATCAACTGTATTCATATAATTGTCTTTAAAGGTGAATGTTGTACTGTGAGGTCTTGAACTAAATGGATGACTAGTAATTTGAAAGGCACTCACTGAGGGGTCTAGAGAATGAGTCCTGTGAGGAGTGTCTGAGGGAACTGGGCATGTTTAGTTTGGAGAAGAGGAGGCTGAGGGGAGACCTTGCCCTCTGCAACTATCTGAAAGGAGGGTGTAGAGAAGTGGGTGTTGGCCTCTTCTCCCAAGGGAATAATGACAGGACCAGATGAAATGGTCTGAAGTTGCAGCAGGGGAGGTTTAGACTAGATATTAGGAAGAATTACTTTACTGCAAGGGTGGTCAGGCACTGGAACAGCTTGCCTGGGGAGGTGATTGAGTCACCATCCCTGGAGGTATTTAAGAAGCATGTAGAAAGGTGCCCTTCACTTCAGGGCATGCTCTAGTGGGTGAGATTGTCGGGGGTGGGAAGTGCAGGTTGAGGGGGGTGTGCGTACGTATGGTCGGACTCTATGATCTCAGAGGTCCTTTCCAACCATGATGATTCTGTGTGAATAATGAAGCTGTATGAGATTCAGAACTAGTGCAGAATATACGTGGATTTTTCCTTATTCTGTCTCCTGGGAAGCAGTGCTCTGTTGCAGAGGTTCCATTTTGCATACCCTCAATAGAAAGCTTAAATTATGCTGTAACTCTAGATATGCATGCTTCTTACAGCTGGCAGTGAAATGGGGTTGTGACATCATGATTGAGTTTGTCTCAAATTTTAACAGAAAAGAGGAATACCTACTTAGCTATGCTGAGGCAGGCCACTGGGAAATTGCATCTGTGATGTCTGCTGATGGTGGCCTGTATATGATGCTTCAGAAAGAAACAAACTCTAATAACAGATGTCAGTGCTGAGCAAGTGAATCTGAGTAGGTCTTAGTCATTTTGATGACTGTGAAATATGAACTCTACTTACCTTTTGCTGCAGTACAAAACTCTGTTGCAAGACACAATTAATTTCTCTTACCAGTCACAGCCATTCAGATCTCTTTAGAATGCCTGGTAATTGATGTCCTGCTTGCTATAGCTTTGAAATCTCTGGATTTGTTAGGCAAAATATGATATATGATGTATTTTCACTTAGTGATGATTATTTTCTTTCAGTAACCACTTGTTCTCTGCCTTGCCTTTAGATGACAGAAATAGAGCATAAGAGATGGACGTGGTCAGTTTCTCTATGTTATGTCTCCTAAATACATTCTGCCTTTCCTTAAGGATACTATATGATGTCATCTCATCTATGCTTTCTTTCATGATGACCATCTTTTCTGAGAAGTGAGGGTATCAGAAGGGTTTCTGTTTTATTTTCTCAACGCTAACAGAGCTTATGTCTGTCCTTCTGTCCTGAAGAAGTCATGCTGCTTGCTTTGTACTGATAGCTGTGTTTCTCCACCCACTTCACACAGTCCTGTATCTGAGGGCTGAAAGCATCAGAGCTTGGGAAGTCATCTGAAGTCTGCAGAACAGTCTTCACTGTAGAAGATGAAAATATGTAGTGAAAGCAGGAGAGTAGGAGTGTGTTACAGCTGTAACAAAGGTGTAATTGATAATACCATTGTCAATTTTTGCATGACTTTTACTGTAAATTGCCAAGAATTGTCTGCTACTGATTCATCTTTAATGATGTTCCATCATTACTTCTAAATGTTTTCCTTGGATTCGGAGATCCTTAGTGATAACAGAAATGGCATGTTCGGACTATTTTTACCTACCTGGAATACCTTTTCAACCATGATGAAATTTTGCTAGTGTCAGACTGCCGGTTTCACTCAGCCCCTCACAGCTATGAACCAAGAAATTCCCCAGACTCTTTGCACTTCTTCAGATCATGACAAGTAAAGCTAGTTCTCCTGTGTGACATCAGTTTCTAATGCCATTGTATGTAGTGATCAGATGCAGTTAATCACTGACGGCATTCAGTTTCCTTCTAAGCTGTGTGGTCAGGTCTTGAAGAGTTGCAGGCTATCGAGGGTGAAGAAACTATTTTGGTCCACCCATTTGCAATGTCTTAGGGCATCTGGAGATGTGATTAGCTTTCCTCTTAGTATAGTTCTGGGGAGTATCAGTCTCCACTCAAAAGTATGTAGTTGCATGCTTGCTTTTTGGTGTATTTCTAGAAAAGCTACTACAGAGCAAGTGGTTTGCTGGTGTTCCTGAACTGTGCTGTTAACCTAAAAGTGGCGCATCTGATCCATTCAGTGAAGCAACAGTGACCTCCCATGGGCACGGATGAGCTGTCAGTGGTGTGTGTTTCATTGATTGGACGAATCTACTGTGGAATCGATCACCTAATCCCAAACATACGCAAAATTTCTTAGCCTTCCAAATAGCTAGCCAGGCATGGTATTAAACTGTTTATTCATCAGTTTTCTGGTATATATTTTCACCAATCTATACCTGTCACAAATAACCAGCAAAGCTGAAATCAGAAGTTTAAACTTAGGGGCCTGATATGTACACAAGGACAGAAGGGAAAAATCTTTTTATTTGGACAATTGTGATGGGTATTCCTTTGGGTGCTTCTCACTTTACCCTTTTTTTCAGTAAGAATGATTTTTATTCAGACAGACCTTGGAAAGGTGTTGCAAGAAAAAAATTCCAGATGTTTCCTCTGTTAGGTTTTTTTTTCCTCTTCTGTATTCTTTGCCAAAGCAAACCTTTAAGAGCTATAGAGAATGGATTTGTACTCTAGAGCCTGGTTTCCAAGGCAGCTTGTCTGTACTTTCTCAACTGAAAAGTACTGACAGATGCTGCTTTGTTAACAGAATGTAGTTTTCCCAGAGGATCTACAATGCGGGCTAGAGAGTGAAATGCATCATAATCTTCTGTTACACATAACTGATGAAGTAAAACATGCTTGTGATTGACAGCAAGCCCGTTGCTAAGCTCTGGAAAAGAATGATTCAGGTTATGCGTTGTTGGAGCGGGATGACCTAACTTAGCAAAAATCGATCTGCATTTGTAGGCATGAGCAGGTTCGTAGACTCATGTATTACAGACTGGCTAGGTTTATTGTATTTTTAATGTATTGGGACTGTCCTGGCGTACTGTGGAACGGGGAGGCAGTTCTAAGTGCTTTTCCATTTCCCCTCTATATTTTTTTGAGCTCTGTGCATTCTTTCCAAATGGATGAGCCCTTGTGACTGTTGGCTGGAAATAGCATTTCCTCATGCTTCAGGAGGTATGGATGTCTGTGATGAGAAAACTGACCTCCTTCTTCCACGACTGCATGCTGTTACTGTTATAAATCACAGGGTCAGGTTTTTCATACATGTCCTATTACCCAGTGAGCTCTCTTCAGTGACTTCAGTGTTCTTGGTGAAAGTAGGGAACCAAAATAGTAACTTGGTCTCAACGTATGCTATTTCTCTTTAATAACTCGCTGAGAATCTGTTTGTATTTAATTTTTCATCATCCTTTTAATTTGCAAAATTAAAAAACAAAACGAAGCCAGGAAAATGGAGAGTGAGCAGTGTAAAATTTTGTTCCTGGTATCCCAAGTTCTGTCACTAGATGGTGCTGGCAATTAGAGCGTAGAAAACGAAAACACATCAGATACAAAAAGAGTTCAAGGAGCAGCATAAAAGGGAGTATTTGAGTGCGTCGAAATCTCATGTTGAAACAAGTCTGATGCACGAGGATCTCTCTGTGTTCCCCAATGTTATTGTAAAATGGACATCAGTGAGGAATATGTCAGAAATACTATTTTTATTTCTTTGCTCTCCCTGCCAAATTTGTGACTCAAACTTGTCAAATATTTCTGTTAGTTTCTGAACGGGATGACGGTTTCAATATGAGCTGTAACTAGGATTCAGGGTGAAAGAAGTCAGAACAGACCAGGAAGAAGCTCAAATGAAATTATTAATCTTAAAGGATTCATCAAAGAAGGGAGTATTGTAGAACGTGGGGACTACGTGACAGATTCTGTCACGTGAGCTATGGCTTCATTCATGTGCCTAGACATCTCATTATTTTAGATAACCTGGATGTCCCACAGCCCCTTGAACAGTGCAGGTCTTATGTGAATGCTTTGTCACACCTGCCAGCTCTTGGGTACCCCTGGGCATCTCAGCAAGCAGAAGATGCATGTAGTAAGGCAGCTGGCTCTCAATCTGAATGTCTTTACAGTGCCTTGCTATAAATATCATAGCTGCTCCTCCTTTTTTCTAGCATCTCTACATTTCTGAATCTCAAAATTTAACTGTTTTTCTTTCTGGTGGTCGTGCCTTTGAAAACATCCTATTTTGTCTCCCTGCATCTTATAGGGATTGTTACTCGGTGTGAATTTAATATAGACCTGTTCGTTCACGCCAAAACAATGTTTCAGTAAAATAGAGGTCTTTTGCTGGCCCTGCAGAGGATAGACTCAATTTAAGGATGCGTGATCAGGGTTAATATTTTGCGTCTGAGAGCTAGAGCTACAAACACATACTCTTTTTGAGACTCGTTACTTGAGCAGTCTTCTCTATTTACAGTCTTTTTTTAAAGGATCATTTATTTGTTTAGTTTGCTTAATTATTGAAATACAATGACATGGCTGGCCGCCAGTCAAAATACTTGGTTTCACCAACTCTTTCACAATATTGCCTCTCTCACCTTTTAAGTCCTGCCCTTTACAGACATACACATGGGATCTTCTTTTCTTCTGTCAGGAGACTGGTGCTACTCGAACGGTTTTGCTTGCTTACGTTGGGAAGCAAGCTATTCCATGTCAACAAAGGTGGGGAAGTTGAGCCTCAAACCTCATGGTGTTTCCTCAGAGAACCTCTCATCAAAAAAAAAAAAAAAAACCCCAAAAAACCAAAAACCCAGAAATATTCACGTAAACAATGTTCCCCAATATCTGCATGTCAGGGAGTCGAGAGAGAGAGGCAGCCTATTAGTCATTCAGCAAGCCAGAACAGCTGAATGAAACAGAAATTAAGATGAACCAAGTTGTGAATGCTCTCCTATTAACTGTGCAAATTAGCTACATAAAAATTTGCTTATTTAGGGTTAATAATTAAAGTAATATATAAGTGGGGATAAGAAAATAGAGGCCCTAAATCCATTTTTCCCTTCTGAACAAATACATTGAAAGTCACAGACAACAATGGTTTGTAATCTGGGGTCAAGTTTCAGAGCCTTTTTCTCATACATTGAGACTCTATTTCACTCCCAGTGGCCTTCATCCAAACTCTTTTCAGCATCAGGGAAACAACTCCCACTGAGGTCATTTAATGCAGTCCTACCATGACTACATAAGAAAAGTGATTTCCTATAGACCTAAAAGTTCTGCTTACTCTGTGTATGGGTGGGCATGGTTCTGCCTAGACTAAGCAACAAAGGAAGCGCCATTGAGCATGGCAGTTTGCACTGTAGGTGGGTTGAGTGTGGGAAAGAACAGGCCAGTGTGCCCTAACTTGCTCCTGCAGAAATGGGTAGGGTCCAGATGTCAATTTGCCCTTTGGCAGTTACTTGAAATGTGATGTGGGGTCTTCCCTGATTAGTTCAGACATGTTAGGCTCCTTGAGATTTCAACTAATTTGTGCTGGTTGCGTCTGAAAATTTGTTGCACATTTCTGAGATACACTAAAAAATCCTACCCTGAGGATGCATGTAATACTGGGGTGTATAGCCAGCAGTGGGGAAGAGAAGAGATGCTGAAGTTACTGTCATTGTTTGTAGGATTTTCTCACCTTTGCTGAAACAGGAGTAAAAATACTGTTATCCCTTATCCTAGACCTGAAGCAGTCACTTTGCAAATGGAGAAATAATTTTTGATACAAAAAACCCCAAACAGCCACAAAAAACATTTCCTGTAGAAACGGAGGGTAGGAGTTTAAAAAGATTCTGGCTGGCCTGAGAGGACATAGCAAAAAACCACCCTCTCATGGTGGATAATCAAGTTCATGATATCCAGAGTTAACACTTAATTATGAAATTTGATCCAGATGTTGCTATGCTAATCTGTGGATAATAACACAATGAATAAGAGCGTAACCCTCAAGCAATTCTGTAGAATTTTCCAGATTACTGAACTACTTTATTTGTTCAATGCTGTGTGCAGTATTGCTTTTTGGTTTTCTTTAATTGTGACATCTGCTATTTATCTAAAAATAAGGAAGTTCACCTTACTAACCAACAACGTTAAGAAATGTATTCAGCAGCAGTCAGATCCTTTGTAGTAGAATATACTAATCTCTAAGAGTTTTATGTATGCACAGCTCAATTGTGACATAGCTTTAATAACCAAGCCTTTATTAAGCTTAGGCTCAAAGTTTAAGGTGAAATATTCCAGTAAGATGGGGTGGGAAGTATAAGGGTTCTCTCAGGGCCCAAGGATTAGGAGTTATACAGGATGGTAAACTGAATGTTAGTCTCAGTTTTTAAGAGGAAAAACTTCAAGAACTCTTGCTGATCGTTCTGAGAGCCTATTCCTGTTGTTACAGCTGAGCGTGTGCTTAAACAGTTTACTGAACTGAAACTTAAGCAGGAACAGAGTTCTGGGTGTGTTTAAAATGTATTAATTATCTACAGTGCTACAGGAGAGAAAATGCACAAAGCATTCACTTATTGCTACCTCCTTATGTTTTAGAACTGCCTTCTGTTTTCACTGGAGTGGAGGAAAGCCTAAAGGTGGTCGGAGATGGTGGCAGTAACCATCACCTAAGAAAAAGTGTGCTGATTGCATGCAAAGTGCGTTTGCATGCATCTTGTAAAGCATTTGGTAGCTCTGTTTCAAAGGTGGCTGTGTTGCTCAAGCAGTTGTATAGCTTTGAACTATTGCATCCTTACGACTGTTGAATGGCTACACAGTAATAGCTTGACAACATCTGGCTTTAGTTGTGAAACAGGCAGAGACGTGGAGTGGTTGGCCAGAGCTTTTGTGTTGTAATGCAGAACAGCCAAATATGGCAACCTGGTGCGCATTCCTCCAGCCACCTGTGCTCAGACTGTCTTACCAGATTAAAAGCTCTCTGGTGCAGGTATGAGCTCCTAGAGAAATTCCCATTTCACACCAGTTTTTGCCATCTACAATTGCTTGTGTCCAGTAAGCTTTGTCAAATAGCATGTGCCACACACTACAGGTGAAAAAATAACATGTATCTCATAGCCCTTCAATAACAGTCTGTAAGGCTTCATTCTGTGCAACTGATGTCTCCTGGAAATCTAAGAGGACAAATGAGAAAATCGCTATTCACGAGTAGTTATATTTTATGGAAATATATTTATTGGTAATTCGCGAGATTTACTTAGGGTTGTTCTCACTATATTTCATATCATTTGCTTGATCCATGAATAAATAAATGATTGTTATTCAGCTTTTGAGGATCAGACTCTCTGACTGAACCAGTCTAACCTGGCAATTGTTTGGGTTGGTTTCTTGCCATGTGTATTTTTTTTCTCAAGCAGTAAGTTCCCATGAAAGTGCCAATATATTCTCCCTTGTTGTGAGTTAATATTTCATTAGCAAAAATCATTTCATGTCTTGTGGAGTCTGACCCAATTTCTCCATGAGTATAAACCTGCATCTGATCCGTCTTTGTCATTTATATTGCTGGGTAAATTCCAGTACTACTTCCTTATGCTACAGCGACTGCCCCTACAGTTTTTGCTCTTAAAATATTTCATTCTTTAGTCTCAGAGCTCTTATCTCTGTCAGCAAGAAAATTTTTTTTATTCTCATCAAGAACGTTAATGTGTCTCACTTCAGACCACAGTCTTAGCTGCTTTATATTAAGGAATTTCAACCAATTTCAGCAAGGCTTTGCTAACTGAGACGATGTGCACAATGTGAGTGCTGTATTCCTACAAGGGACTGCATCACGTTCCAAAAAAATATACTTATCAAGCAACAGAGGTGAAAGATGATCAACTTTCTAGGATGTGGATCTGACTGAGGGTAAGCTTGTGTAGGGAAATGAGAAGCTGCAAAAATACAGGTATTGCCTGGAATATGCTCCTCTTTATCCAGGGTTAAGAGGCTAATGGAAGCACAGCGCCCACAATGAGGTCTTGCTTAAGAAAAAACAAAAACAAAACAAACAAAAAATTAAATATTTACCTAGTAAAAGAAATACCAGTTAACAGATTAGATATGCGGGTTCTTTGTTATCATTCCAGTAATTCCAGCACAAAAAGTCAGAGCTGAAGGAGGAGCAAATACCTGGTATAAGCCTTACACCTGTGCAAAGCAAGAAGAGACTTACCACCTGCAGTTCTCTGGAGAACAGTGGCCCCCTAGAAACACTGAGATTGTTTCTCAGTCAATCTGCATCCTTTTCCACCTCGGGTGCATGTTTTTTTACCCTCTTGTCACGTGTAGATTCTAAAGGAATTTATGAGGAGAACCAAGCTGTCTAATCTGTCAGGGTAAATCCTGCATTAATATAAACCAAACCAACATGGCTAAATTGATTTTGAGGGACTAGACGGATTCACGGCTCTTGTGGTCATTGGTTTAAGTGTTGTGTGAACAAACATTTCTGATGCGTTTGTTGTTAGCTTTGGCCTCATCCAACTCCAACTGCACGTTCAGCTTTATGTGGGATATATGCCCAAGAACCACAAAAGTTCATGTTTTTTCCAGTATCAGATGTACTTGAGCTTTGGTGAGTGGTGTATGCTCTAATCCACCAGACTGCTTTATTCCAAAACCCTCTGCTCTTTAAAATGTCGTATCTCTAACCTTCAGACACTATTCTAAGGATGCTGCTAGGCCCAGCTGTGCTTCAGCGAAATGGAGTACTGTTCCCTTCGTCACTCTCTTCTGGGGGGGAAGCCACTAGACTAGGAATAATGTTTATGTGATGTTTTGCACACTGCCGAAAACTTTTTTTGTTTAAGTCCCTAGGACTGACCTTTCTTAATTAATTGGAGATATACTGCTTGATTCCACATGCTGGCTCTTTAAGATGAATGTCAAATGTTGCAAATTTGAAAACAAATCAAACAGTTGGAAGGGGGAGGGGGAAATATGAAAAATCTAGGCACCTCAGACCTGGCAATGAAGTACCACAAGAGGTGTTTTACTTGCTCATACTGTTTCACATGCTTCTCTCAGAGAGTTGCCAATTTGCTCGTGAGAGATTGAGCAAATCTTACTCTTCCTGCAGGACAAGTGGTTGTTTTCAGCATGAGTCAACAACATTGAGCTGCACTGTATTAGGCCATTTATGCCTTGAGCCAAATCCAAGCAGTCAGAGAAATGTAATGGTCCCCATAAAACATGTTGCAGTCAGAAAAATGCAATGGTCCCCATAAAACGTGTTGTGTCCTGCCTTACTGACCTTTTAGTGCAAACTTCCTAGTGGCCAAGTGCCATCTTTCTAGGTGGAATGGAAAAGGAGCAATCAAGAAATTCTGGGCAGTGGGTTTCCAGCCTCCTGCAGGAGATGGACTCATAGGAATGTGGAAGCAGCATTAGAGAGTGACCGGATTTATCTTTGCCAAGCCTTGAAGACATCCACGGTGGATGTTAACCTCAAGTACAGCTGAGTGAAGAGAAACTGCTATAATACTATTGTGATCTGGCCCTTCCTCTGTCTGCACAGTCTCTTCTCAGCCTCTTCTCCTCTCCCTGTTTTTCTGTTGTCAGTAGCTGGGTTTGCTTTGGCTTTTAATGCCTAGAGATATCCAGAATACTTTGCATGCTTTGCTGCAAACTACTAAAGCGGTTTGTGCTTTAGCAGTTCCAGAATTAGAAGTCCCCTAGTGGAGGTCTTTGAGCCAGAGTAGAGACAGGTCCTGGAAACCATAGAGCACATAGCAAGCCTTGTCAGCCTGCATTAATAACCAGCAAGGTTCTCATCTGCTAAGGTTATGAGTGTTATTGCAATAGATTATTTTGTGTGGCCTTGGGACCAGTGTTAAGGTTATTGGAGATGTAATTCACTATTCTCCCACAGAATGTACATGAAATGGGAAAAGCCTCCTTTTATCTGGTAGCTGATGCTTCAGAGAAGTTCTGGGTAGGAGGAAGGTGACAGCAGATGCTAATGTATAGCTTTTCTCCAACTCAGGGAGAAGTAAACTAACTTCTTCCTGGATGGACAGATTTCCAGCCATGGTCTCTTTCTTTTCCAAAGCTTATTTTCCTGAAAAGTTCTTTCAAGTCATCTTCCAAAGTAGTATGGACAGAATATAAACCCGAAAGTGTTATTGGTTACAGAAGATGGAGAGCAGGACTTAAAACTTATCAGAGTTACATTGTAGCCTGCTAATGGGATTGTCTAATGAGGAGGAGTTTCTTGCAACGTTTGTTGAAATAGTTATGTTTGTGTATGGCTAAAATCCCTATGTGACTGCAGTCAAATTATTTAAACACAGCCAGTCATCACTGAAACATTCACTTACCATGGACTGGCATAGACTTTCATCCCAGCTAACATACTGCATGCTTGAAATAAAGCACAGATTTAATGGTAATGCAATAAAGTATTTAATACCTTCATCTTTCATTCTTTCAGTTCCTATAGTCATTTATGGAGAAAAGCAGCAATAGTGACTGTTCAAGGTCATGAAGAATTACAGGATGTAATTTGTTGTCAACAGCATGAAAAAGCGCAGTATCGCAACTGAGACCTGTGAAAAGGGATCATAAATGTCACAAAGATAGTTTAAGCTAGTAAGATAGTTTTTTAACAGTTTAGGTAATTTAATTGTCTATTATTGTTATATGAGTAAATAATTTCAGGGAACTGATTTTCACAAAAAGCAGAATGCTTGCCCTGTAGTGACCAGGAGCCTTTCTGAGAGATGTTAAACTCAATGATAGAAATTCGAAAAAATGCACATATCTACAAATTTTCGAAAAGAATAGAATGCAGCCCTCCTGGGCACCCTTCCTACCTGAATCCAGAACTTGGTACCCTGTATCTGTGAATTTGGGTGTTGGCTGGATGTGTCGTGATTGGGGGTTTTTTGGGGTTCAGTTGGCACTTTTTTTCCCAATTTCTGAGTATTCAGTAATTTAGTGAAGGGCAGGATTTACTGTTGTGCTTTGTGTCTTGATGCCTCAGTTAAAGGGCTGCAATGTTCCATTTATTATGACTGTTAAGAAAATATATTTAGTTTTGACTAAATTGAGTGTTGACAAAGCTTGGAAAGGAAACTGAAAACAATACTTTTCCTTTTATGAAAATATTTAGCATCTCGGTTCATTTGTGTATTTGTTCACTTCTTTCAAATGTTTCATTTATATGTTACAAAATTAGGAGAAACAAATCAGAATAACTGAGTCATAATATTTTCACAATATTGAGATGTTTAGCTGGGAAAGTCCAGGTTTACTTCACTGTAGCAAATTACAATTGGAACGGTATGATCTGATTTGTTTTGTTTTTCTGTGATGTTATCAGATAGAACAGAAAACTTTATGCAAATTCTGGAGAGCCTTAAGCACCACCAGCATAACAGAGATATTTGTGCCCTGCACCCTGACCTCGTGTCTTCAAAAGGTTGGTTTCTGCTGCTGACTGCAGAGAAGTTAGTCCTTTGTGAAAAAACAAGAAGTTCCTTTATCTGTCTATGAAGCTCCAGTGAATTTTTCCCTTTTCTGTGGCACAGGATTGACAGTGATAAAGGCACAAAATGTGTTGGTTGGAGACCTAAGTGTCTGCTTTCCTACTTGTTCCTTCGCAAAAAGTGGCTGTGGGAGTGTGTGTGTGCAGGGTGTGAGCAGAAAAGCTGCTGTAGTCAGTCCACTCAGCTCTGCAGGTGAGGGGCAGTGCCGGGGTGATGATTTTCACCAAGAGTGGAGAGGAAGGCAGGCAGAGAAAATAGGTGAACTGTAGCCAAGCGTTTCCCATAGTTTGCAGGTCAGCACTGGCAACTTCTTCCTGAAAGCTATGAATTTATTCACCTGGCCATAGCGTGCCTGCATTTGGCACACTTTCGTGCAATGCACTTGAACTCCAACAGACCCAGGCTTTGTGCCCTCACTACCTGCAATTGTAAAGGAATAAATGTTTTTAACATTGTTTAATGTGTAATCCAAACCATGTGGAGCTCTGTCCAATATGGAAATTCTGCCCTTCTGTAAACATAAAAGCAACTTAAAATTCTTTCTTTAGAAATCACCTGGTCTTGTCTAATCTGGAAAAAAATCCCACAATTCACTCTCTTAATATTTGGGTTCAAGTCTCCCACGTGGTTACAGTTGCAGCTACAGCTAGTGCTGCTGCAAAAGTGGACAGATATCACTATAATCCAAAGAGGATTGACCAGAGAGAATGCATATGCCAGTTGGTGTCTGGTGTTTGAAATCATTGTTGGAACCTAGGTACATGAAGTTGTGAGGAAAAAAAGCCTCAATTTTAATACATACAGAAGTTATTTTTACTTGTGACTAAATGCATTGTCAATGCTCTTCGTGTTCTTGCCATGCTGATATCCCTGATACCCCTGGTAAGTCTGACACATTACAGAGCGTGGAAAGACAGAAGTAGGGAAATCCTGCAATTAGTGTTTCTCCGCTATAAATGATCCTTTGTAGAGGGGGGAAAAAAAGAAGTAATTTAAATTAGATTTGTTACGGTCTTGTTTTATTTTTTCACTTAGCATTTCACAGACTGATTGTGTGAGGGGAAATCCCCAAATTCTTTCTGCAGAACTTGTGCAAATTATTCCAATTAGGATTTACATTGGCTGGAAGAAAAGCTGTTCCTCTTAGTGCAACTTGAATGCATCTGCATTCATTAATCATAAACAATCTTTGCATGGCCCTTTGCCAGATGAGGTTACACAGCGACTCATCGCTGAATCACTTGGGCCAAATAGATGACTAGGAAGTGCACGGTAGCTATCAGAAGATAAATGCAACTCCCAGAATCTTTATAAGGTTTTTCCAAAGTCACTTTGGCTAATATTTTCAGAACTAGCTGTGCATTTTACTGTTGCACAGGGATTGCACTCAGAAATGTACATTTCTTGCTGTATTTGTCTCCGTATTTTGAAAAAATATTACTCTCAGCAAAAAATTACAACTAAATGTAAATGAATGTGTAAAATCTCATAACACTTTGAGGTTTCTATATCTCACACTAAAAGTGTAATCACTGAAGTTTATCAGATTTTGTTAGACTTCAGTTGGAGCCCATAAAATGTGTTGAAAGTTCCTCTGTAGAAGCAGCTGTAAAAGCTAGATGAAATTGTAATAACTGTAGTGTCTTACTCAAGAGATGCTGTGTCCTACAGTAACCAACTATAGGACTGGCATGAGAGAAGAAAGTATGAGTTGAATGAATTGTGATAACTGAGCCTCACATTATAGATGAGGATTACTGAGGCCCGAGTTTCTTGCATGGTAAACTTTCAACATTAGTCTTTCCCTGGGTAAGGGAGGTACCTTAGCAGGTGAAATTGTGTGGAAAATAAATTAAACTGTAGAGTGTGCAAAACTATTGGCAGGTAAACAAAGGAGAGGGTTAAATGGAAAATTAAGTGCCTGCATAGGTACTTGTGCCAGAATCTTCAGGTAAATAATAGCTGGTTTCTGTACCTGCATTTAATACAATAAAAGGTTGCCCAGTGAGAGTTCCAATGATTGAAAGAGAAGTGCAGGGAGTTTTCACAACTGAGTCCTACAAAAGGAAAGCCCCTAAATTTCCAGGGAACTGTCAATGTTAATCAAGTATTTCAGGTGCATCTGGAGTGAAAGAAAATACCCTTATCATTCTGCACCACAGTAAATGAGGAATTACTCACAAATATGTAGCATAGATGGTTAGACAGCTGTCAATGCTGTATTTTAAATGAGGATGTCTGATTTGAGCATTCTTCTCAGATGTGCTCTTTGGTGGCTCCTGCTGTTATCTACTTGACTTATTCTGATGAAACTTGTAAACA
Source organism: Nycticryphes semicollaris (assembly GCA_013400055.1). NCBI lineage: Eukaryota > Metazoa > Chordata > Aves > Charadriiformes > Rostratulidae > Nycticryphes > Nycticryphes semicollaris. The sequence goes on along the minus strand of VXBJ01005864.1, from coordinate 103,924 downwards.
TCTGATATATTTTAAATCTTCAGGTTTTTTCTTCATTGGAGTTAAATAAAAGGTTTACACACAGAGATGGATACCAGAAAACTCATTTCTGCAACCAGCATTTCTGTTTTATAGCAATGTGCTGTAAATCTGCCTGGAGGTACAGTGCTTTGGCTGACTGTCCTTAACGAAAATCAGAGCAGACCATCAAACGTGTTTACCTGAGAATGATGCTACTATTATATTTGGCTGAGCCTGTTGTTGCATAGCTTCCTTTTCAAAATGATGATTTCACGTTTTTAATGGATGTACAGTAAAGGATCAAGGAAAACAAAAGAGGTTGTCTCTGTTATTTTTTGAGCTTGTTCCCTGATTTTACCATTTAAGTCACAGCAACAGGCCTCATTGTTTCCTTTGTTTACTGTCCTGTTCATGTCCTGAGGGTTTCTGTGCCATGAAGAAGGATCTGGTGAAGGCTCTTGCCTCAGGAAAGCTATGCCTTTTTGCACACAGAGCTGTAAGCATTGTGTTTCTGTCTTTGAGAACTGCTTTGAGCACAGTTCCTTTTTTGCTGTTTCCTTAATCCAAGCTTTTGTGTTTTAAAGACAGGAGGTATAGAGTGTTACCAGTTGCAGCAGCTGTGTTATTTTCATAATCTTTTCCAGAACAGCAACACACATCCTGGAGCATATGTCATTGCTCATAACTTTGGTTCCTTTGCCCTGTTTCTGGACAACCATTTTCAATTATCTTTGGAATGTTCTTTCTGGTACTAACCTGTGTGAAAAGACCACAAGAACCTGAGTTGGAGGAGGCTTTTAAGTAAAGTAGTCTCTTTCCTTTGGGCCATTCTATGATTCCTGACTGCAGTGAGCATCAGAAAGCAGATTGTCCAAGGCTGAGCTGCAAGATTTGGTGTCTGTGCATTTGCAAATCTCCTACTCTTTGCTTTGTCAGCCTCATAACACAACTGCTGAGCGCCTAAACCCCATTTAGCTTGACAGCGAGGTGACCAGCAGGTGGCAGTTTCACACAATTAATACTAACCTGTTAAGACAAAACCAATTTTTTAATAGTAAATGGTAACTGCTAAAGTGGATTTCTTTTGTTTTTACCTAATATATAGCTTTTGCTCGTACTTCATTGCTCCTTTGGATGTTATTGATGACAGACTTTCAGGACAATGGCAGCTACCAGTAGGTGGTTGACATGGCTTTTGCTGGAGTCATTGGTGCAGTACTGGACTCTAAATTAGTACTGGTTTTCACATTCAAGAAAGAATCGCTTAGAGCAAGTCAGATCGCTCAAAAGTTGAGATACACCTCTGCATCCAAAGGCTAGCATATGTCTGAGTATCTTTCTGAATGTGGCTGCTGAAATCATTCCACTGACTTGCAGAAACTGCAGATCCCACTTTACTAACGCCTCAGAGAGAGTTGCAATACTCTTTACAAAGCAGTGACTTTTTTCAACACAAAAATGTAGTTTTGCTCTATGACCTGAAGCCCTTGCCTCATTAACTATACAAAGGCACATAAATTTGTCACTTATATGTGCTGATGTGGCCTTCTTTAATGCCAACAGTTTGCTTTTGGGGTCAAAATACAGCTTTGTACAGTCATGTTAGCACCAAAAATGAAAGGGCATATACATGGGGAATAGTGAGTGTCATATAAAGCATTGCAAGAAGAATATGTGAGTGAGAATGAGTGAGCCTTTGGAGCATCATCATCACCACATTCCCCTTTGAGGCTTCTATTCTGATTTGCCTTGATAGTGGCACACATGATAACAACCTGGACTCTGAGATCTAGATTTCTGGAGCTAGTCATTAATAATTTTCAGCTCTCTCAGATGCCAGATAAATATACCTTCTCACCCCTATGAATACTTCCATCTTCAGAATTTCTCCACTCTTACATATAATGTTTAAACTAATTAATCTCATTGTTAGTGGGGAAATAAAATATTAATGAAACGAGCAGACTTGAGACAAACTGCCTCCAGGATTTTGTCCTCATAGTGACTGGAGCGCTCTGTTTCAGAAGAACCAAAAGAAACTTTGCACAGGCTGCTTGCCTGTAGCAGAGGTTTGAGCTATTGAATACAGTGAATCCATGATCAGTTCCCTTAGACAATTCAGCTTGAGAATGCAGAAAGAACTCCAGTAATCACTCCTAGAGTTTTATTTGACTTTAGAACAGACCCAGGTAGTTGTTGCTCCTATGGCAGTGACCAGAATTGGGATTTCATCTTCCATTTCTGCTAACTACAGCCTTCGTATTTTCCCTTTTCTACTACAGGCAGTAATGCTTCCACTTTACAAAACTTTTAATTCTGCATTTAGTCTAGATGGGATTTTTTCCTTTCTTTCTAATCAGTTGTCAAATAGGCAAGGATCTTAGTATAAGTTCTCCCTGCAGTCTCCCTGGTCCAACTCTGCAAACTGAAAGTCAGGTTTTCTGAGTATGTCCTAGTGAGGAACCAGAGCTGATAAGGTAAAGGGGAGGTTTTTGGTTCCTCTTTCTTCATCTGGATGCAAAATCAATTTGAAAATCTTGTGCTCCTTCTTAAGCAAGAGGGCCAAATTAAGATGTAAGGGGTCTTCTTTTCTGAATTGTTACCAGTGCTCTTAGGAGGAGCAATTGACATTTGCCCTACAGCTACATTAGTAGCTCTGTTCGTAGGGTCTACAAACATGTACGTAGAGCCCACAAACCTGTATCCTCTCTGTTGGTGATAAGGGAGGTCCTTGACAGGAAATTCCCCCAAACTTTTCCTATTCCACCCTTCCCTCCATGAAGAGATGAGCTGAGACCTGCAGGAGCTTCTGTAGGCAGTAGGGAGGACTGTCTCACCTCCCATGCTCCTTGTGTCCTGGGAGAAGCAAATGGCGTGAGTTTTCAGAACCAACTGCACCTGTGAGAGTGCAGCTGGGGGTTTCCCAGATGTTTGAAGGAGACCACGGAAAAGTAAATGCTGAATGGGAACTTACGTGTAGATTCACAGCTCTGTACAACGCTATTGTTCTCTGTAGATCTCTGCCCACTCCTCTGCAGCTGTATATCATGGGTTTCAGGGTAAGACAGGCATGAGGATGCTGGCAAAGCTGCTGAGTCCTGTTTCTCTATGAAACTCCGGGGGCATATGTGCTCAGAGAGCACTCTCAACGTGAATGTTTTTTAGAAAGGACCAGGCACTGGTAACTTGACTTTCTTTGGGACACAGTCAGGGCACAAGCTTTTGCCTTGGTAACACTGGCAAGGTTCATGTTCTAAATGAACTAGCCAGAAGCAGCCTGACAGTGTGGCTTCTGGCAGGAGGTCTGATCTGATAGTAGAATATCTAGCACCTGCTTAAAGACCTTAGCTGGAAGAAATGCTGGTTGCTTGGGTTTTGGCAAACCCAGGCCAATATCTGCATGTGAATGGAGGTGTTGAAGTCCCTGGTTTACTCTGCTGAGTTGGGCACATGGCTTGACTGAATGTGGCTCTTTCAACCAGTAATACTTCTGTTTGAGATGGGTTACTTCCACTGTAAGAATTGAGCACACAGAGTGAGCTCTAACTAAAATGCCTTTCTGGGACTTGCTTTAGTGTATACCAAATCAAAAGAGATACTCTCATCTGAAGTTCAGCTCAACAGTAACGTGGATTTTTGAACGATACCCACTTCTACAATTGGTGAATATAGGTCATGAGAAGTATCACGGAATTCATGTCTTCCTTGTTCTTTATTTTTTGCTTCTGTGAGGTGAAAGAGGGGATATTAAAAATGTGAGGTAAGAACTCCTTAAAGAAACGCTTTGCTTCAGCAGATTGAAGAGATTGAAGGCTTTAGTGCAGCTTGTTACTGACTCCTATGCAGGACCACTGCAAAAGGAAACCTGTTTGAGACTCCAGTGGAAACATGGAACAGACCTTTATGCTGCATTGCTTTCATAACTGATGAAACCCCAAGCTCTTTTGCTGTCTCACATTGCCAACTTCCAGAGCTAGTCATGAGATTTATGCGTGTAACATTCAATGTTATTCTTCATCCTGTTTTCTCTTCATGAATTGTTTGAGATCTGCTTTTGATTTCTGCTGATTTCAGGTTTATTTGGGGGTGGTTCTGTATGTAATTTCTCAATTGATAGCTTGGATGGGTGGTTTTCACTGTGCTGGTGCTCACAGACTCTGGAAGCTAGCAAGTCAACAGCCTGGTGTGACTGTAGGTGGGGAAGTTACAAAGATGCCCTGCTTCTTTCACCCCTGAATGCCATCTGCTTTAGCAGCCACTGTGTGACATGTGAAAGGGGAGAGGCTGTGCAACTGCTCCCAGTGCTAGCTCACCAAAGCTCACCTGTCAGCACTGAAGTCAGAGGCAAGTTTGCAAGATGCACAGGCATACACGAGCTAGTTTGAACACCCAGCTGCTGAGAGAAGCTGCAGTGACAAGGACTTCACTGTGCATTAGCTATATAGTAGCATGACTGTGGTCCCAGGCTGGCTTTGAGAGCAAGCACATTAGCCTAGGCTCATGGGATCATCACTGTTCTTGGTCCTTTTGCTGACTCGATCCAGGTTAGTTCATGTCTCGCATCCAGCTGCAGTAGGGACACAGACTGTTACGTGCTATTATTCCTGTTGCCTGACTCAGTACCGGAAACTCGAACCAAATGTGACTGCTACTCATTCACAGACAGACACCTGAGTGTTTGAGGAGAATGGGTAGGCTGCAAACAGATGGTGCTGAACGTGGCATGTGTGTGAGCAGCAGGAAGGGAGAAGCAAGGACAGGGCAGATCTGAGAGTATGCGTGTGACCATGACAAACAGCTTGCCCATTTAGCTTTAAGAATTGGTGGGGTCATTTGGGGGAATTGTTGGGTTTTTCTGGAAGATGGTAAACCAGTTGCATCTTGGAGTTCAGGAGCAGACCGGGTGATCACTTAAAAGAGTATAAAGTACTAAGAAATCCTGGAAAGGTCTGTTACAGAACTTAATGCGTGTTAGAAAACACAAGTGCTTGTTCATGGGAAACTCTCATGTCTCTAAGTACAGACATGGTCTCAGTGTGAGAAATACGGTTGCCTTGGGTTTTTTTACTTTCTTTTTACTCTAGAACTCAGTGCTTTCTTGAGGACGATGAGAAGTAGCTTCATTTAGGCATCTGTGTGCAAAAGTTCTGAAGGAATTCATGCTCTCCTTTGTGTCTGTTAGGCTGATCAGTATGGGACATTTCTTTGTGTGAAAAAATGTGCAGTAACCCTGGAATGGATGTGGAATATCCCAGGTTCAGATCTTCACTGTCTGAGAGGTCATGAGGGCTATGATGATTTACACTGCCCAAGGATTTAGTCTCTGGTGCTATGAAGGCTGCATCATTTGTTCCTTATCAAGGCTGAGGTATGAATCAGAACTTGTTTCAGAGGGCGAAGTGGGAGGTGTGAAGCTCATGTAAAAATTAAAAAAAAGAGAAAGAAAAAAAAAAGCAACTGAGCTTATTGTACTATGCTTGCTTTGATGTTACATTGAATTTAAAAAAAATAAAAACCAAAAAAGTGGTGAACTACTTGGGAAGCACACGATTAGCGAGCAGTCTTGTACACAAGGTTATCTCTGAAAGTTTGGCTTCTGCTCCCTGCCATACTACAGATTTTTTTATATGACCTTGAGAAGGCACTTAAGGTCCTATTAGCTGCCTCAGTCTGTGTTGTGTGATGAGGTGTGTATACCCCCTCACCCCCACCACCTTGTTGACTGAAGTAATGCTTTTTCTTCAAATAGGCTTTAGATATGTTTGAGGAGTTGTTTTCTGTTCAATGGTCCGTAGGTAAGAGTATGAAAATTCACTGTGTTGTGACACACTGTGCAGCTCACTGCCATTGTCCTCTGCCCTTGTTCATGGTAGTTATGTCCCTCATGGTTCTCAAGGAAGTCAGCTATGTGCTCACTGTGACAATCAGTGGCCCATCTCTGCATCCAGCAGAGACTTTGGGGAAGGGTTTGGCTCTGAGGTTTTTTTATCCCACTCTTTTGATGCCTAATCAAGGTACTAGAATTAGGAGACTCATTGTACTACTGCTCTGTGGTCTACTAAAAGAAGTAAGCACCTCCATAAGATATTTGGGACTTGAGTGACTCATACTCCTGGAGAATCCCTATTGTTCTTTTGGTTCTGCCAAGAGAGTTTGACAATGTGTAGTGTGACAGTCCTAAATTAGGTGATGTGATTTACATAAGGCTGCTGGAATAAATCCTGGCCTCATACTCTGTGGCCTTTTGTTCTGGATTGTTTCTTGCTATGTTTTCATGTATAATGTCATGCTACAAAATAAAGATGCAGGTTATAGAATTTGTAATCTGAAATAGCAAATCTTTTTCAGTCATATGTCAGATCTTGTTGCCTCAAATGAGGCTCAACTTTTCATTTCCTCTATTCTCTCTCGATTGATCAGGAAAGAAGTATGAGAACCTTTCGTAAGCATAGGTTTTTTTTTTTAAACAGGTAGAGATCCATTTATTAATTTAGTTATTGTATTCTTAAAGGTAAATGTTTGTGTTTGCAGACCACAAAACTTTCTGAAATATCAGACTACTGCTTATATATTCATACTTCTTGTGTTATATGGCAGGATTAAAGCGCTAATATTGACATATATAAAATAAACAAAACCAAAACAACACACACATACACCCCCAACAGCAAAAAGCAGCAGCCAGGACATCTGTCAACAGCATTAATCCACTTCTGGAAGAAAATTACTTATGAGCTCAATTCCTGTCCTGGGAATAAGACAACATCAAAGAGATGAGGAAGTGAGATAAAGCTCAGGTTCAGATTGTCAAACACAATATATCTCCATGATTTTATATCATTTGTATACTTAAAATTCTTGCAGGGCCATGTTCCTACCAGCGCTGAGGAGTTCTTAGTTTTAGTTTCCTCTTACCAGGAGCGTCAGGTTTATAGCAGATATCAGTTGGTGTTTTCAGCAAGTTAACTGTGAGATTACCGAACAACTGCCTTCTCTCAATCACTTTGTCCTGCTCATCTGCATTTTTGTAGTGAGGGGAACCAGTGGCAAGAGGTTTCTTCAGAGGCCATATGGCTGTAACTTCTTTGACTGTTCAGATGAAGGTCTTGCCTGCTGGTGGGTGGCAGGTGGTTTACTAGCTCAAGAGCTGCCGATTTCTGAATGCTGTGACTGACGCATTGACTTTCCAGCATCATTGTCTGATGAACTACACATTCCACAGACCTTAATGGAAGGTCTGATGCTGGGCATCCATCTTCCACACTTGGATCATCTTGGCTGGAAGAGGAGATAAACCATATGCAATCTGGGTTATCCTTGCACTCCACTCTTACCATTCTTGCTGACAACAGCTGCAGGGATCCACTGGGATCTGCTGCAGCCCTTGATTGGTTCTTATGTTTATAGACCCATTAACCTTGCTTAGGAGAATGCATCACTGTTGGTCTGAAGTGTTTCTGCACTGCACACAGTGCATGAGTGCTATCATGTGCATTGCCTAATTTCAGATTATCCTTTGAACAGCTGTGCGTGGTGGTCAAACTACATTATAAGGCTGCTTGTGAATCCTTTGGTCTCTAGTCATGATTCAAAGTATAACCACCAGGAACATGAGAAATTGTACCATGACTCAGGACAGAGATGTTCCCTGCCAAACCAAGGTTTGATTGACTCTAAAATGTAGCCTGATACAGAACTTGTTGCTTTGGTCTTAGGGTGAACAGGTCAAGGCATGAACGGAGGCAGCTGGATTTGCATCTATTTATCTAGTGGCAAAGGCTGCAGTTAATTTTCTGAGTGTCTCTTAAAGGTACAGCTGTCCATAAGCAGCCTTCCTGCTGTTGGTGCTGTTTAATCATCTAACAACAGCCTAAGCTCTAGCCATATTTATAGGCTATAAACCTGAATCATGATCTGCATACAGTTGTTAGAGGAAGAGGCAAATATGATGCTTGCTAAGTGATGTTTTTAATTTTTCTCTCTGTTTTTGTCTCTTCCTTTGGACCTCATTAGTAAAATAGTCCTTAACCAAATTGTGTTTTTCCGTAAAATGCATGAAATGAGAAGATGCTTGTATTTGACAGAGCTTTCATTTTTCTTGGTGTGGTGTGAGTCAGTCACCAAGCTACACACACGTGCTCCTGTATATCTCAAGGTATAACTGCGAAGTTACCTTTTGGAGAGTGATTCTTTGTTAATACATCAAAAGTTTATCTGGTAACTCTGTGTAAAATATGGAAATGGATGATTATCAGCCACCAAAATAGCGCTGGCTGTTTTATCTGTGGAAAACATGCCTTTTTCGCAACTTCCTCATTTTAGATGTTTATTACATCAAGACTTTATCTGCCCGGTTTCAGATTTTAACGTACTGATATAAAGACCTTAAAACGAGTTTAATCTTGAGTGATTGAATGTTATCCACATCTTTTCTAAGCACAATTAAAGTATAGTTAGAGGTAAGATGATATACATATATAGAATCTGTTAATACGGGGCTATACATTTACTTTTGTTTATTATGCAGTCTGCCTTCACATATGGACATATTCACACGTAAGACCTGGTGTGTACAAATCTTGCGCTATGCTTCTCCTGCTCTGAGGAGCACAAACATACACAGATGGTGTTCTCATACTTAAAAATAAGGTCTTATTCCTGGCAGAAATCTGCCTAAAAACTTGATTTACCATGCTGTTATCTAGTAGCTCTGTGATGTTATAATTCAGGTATTTCCAGAAGAATACTGCAACGAAATAGAGTGCTAAACACTCTCTGACATTATCTCATGCACTGTCTCAAACCAAGCTCCAAAAACTTCTTGTATTTCCCGAGATTACCTTGTGCTGTAAACTGTAAGAAAATTTGAATGTATGATCGGGCCCTGGCTTTCAAAGGACATATTTGTCAGGAAGAGACTTCCTGTTGCATTACAAGCATTTATCTTAATTCTGCAAATTTAAGAGTTTTCTTAAATGGAGTTCCATTAGTTTAGGGAGGAATATGATAATGCTTTCATATTGGAGATACAAGAGTCCACAAATTCTTCCTGCTTCAGTGTAACAAATGCCACTGAAGCCAGTTTCAATATTCTTCCTCACTTCATCTGGCTATGTTGGGATATGAGTTCAACTGTCTGTCTGTCTATGAAGTATTAGCTAACAGATTGCCTACTATTACTAAACACTTCAGCAGCAGAGAGGATATTATACTGTGTGGCTGGTAGTAAGAATTGATGCAGATATGCAAAATGTGGCTAAACAATGCCCTCGTGCCAGAAAACTGAGGAGGTGGGTGCTATTTTGGAAGCAGTGATGTTAGAGGTACACATTCCTTACTTCTTTCCACTCTGCTTGCTATGGGACCTGCTTCTTTGTGGTTTTTTTTGGACAACTGTTTGAACTAGAGGGAATACAATTAAATATTCGTCTTCATGTGATTAATGGGTTTTCCCGTTAAATGCAATGCTATGGTATGTTGCAAAACGGTTCACAAAATGGACCTACTCCCGAGGCATCCCTTAAAGGAAGAAATTCTTTTAATAGACTCCTGGCCAAAAAACTGACCGGATCCTGCCTTGTTCTTTTTATGGGAAGAAAAATTTGTTCCTTGGCAATTCAGTCATTAAAAACTGAACAGGAAGATAGGAATGCCAGAATCCTAAACTCACAGTGCAGCCTCCTCCAAATATTTCTCTGGAAATGAAGCTTCTAAGTCAGTGTTACTTGTGAAAATTCATCACACTGGTCTGGTTTTTAGATGAAAAAATGTTAAGAGGTTTAAGAGGTTATGTTCTTGCAATGGTGTGAATAGGTAAGATATAATGGTGCTGTTACTAATGCTAAGAACTTGTATGAACACCTACAGCAAGTATCTCTCAGCCTTCCTTTGGCTTTGCAAGCTATTTTTGAAGGGCTGACTCTTCTTTGGTAGGAAGTGTTGTATTTTGATAAAAACAAAACAGAAAAAGGCTTTCTTTTTTAAATGAAGGACGTCCTCATTTAATGAGGCTTGAAGTGTTTACAGGTGTTTCCTCACAAGTTCAAATTTAGTGGCCCTAGGGAGTTGAGATTCTCATAAGGCAGGAGCAAACACTCAAGTTTCATATTTTAAGTGTTGCGCATTTAAAGGGCCAGGCAGACATGATGAGTGGACTGCTTCAATCCAGTGAAGTGTTCAGAGCCAATAGTTATGCCATCTGAAGCAGCAGAATGCTGTCTAATGTGAAACAAGACCATTGTTAGTGCCACAGAAGGTAAAAATCTTACTAAAAGACCCTGTGTTTTTTTTCTGCTGTACGACCTTCCAACCTAATTTTGTGAATCTATGGTAAAAGCCCCTGAGTGGTAGGTTCCAGGTTTGATTGTTCAAATATGTTTTGGTGATAACAAGTGCCTTTCTGTGCATAATACCCTCCAGAGTTCAGTGCTTTTGGAGGAACTGTTAGCATCATGAAGAACAACATAGAACAAGGGAAAATATAGAAGTGGTTGTGGTTGGAGGATGTGATGACATCACAGGGTTCAGCGGGAACATGGGGCTTTTAAAAAGCTGAAAGAGACATCCTGACAGTCAGTTATCGCATCCCCATAAAGGAGTCAAACACACGTTAGCTATTAACAAGCCAAGCAATCTTCAAGAGAAAAAAAGCCTTCATCCTGACACAGAATATGCACTGGCAAAAATGTAAGTGAGCTCTGATTTGTTTTTCATAACTGTGATAAAAGCTGAAGGATGTAATGAATTAGCATAGCATGGGGGCAATACTCATGAAGAGAAGCATGGCTCAAGAGAGGCAAATGATAAGGCATGATGCTAATTTTCCAACAGGGATATTAATACAGGGCGGCATTGCTGCTTTGTTGGCATTCATCACTATGAATCAAGTGGAAGACTATGATTCATAAAAACAATAACAGGATGCAGATATTATATCAAAGGTTACAGTGGTTACATACCAGAAAATTTTCCTTTTTAAAAGTGAAACCTGTGAGAAATTTTATTTCTATGCCTTTTTTGATACGTACTTTCTTCAACTAATAAAAAAGATAAGGAACAAAGCAGTTGAGGGCAATACAGTTATGACTCTACAGGAAATAATTTTTCTTGTTTTCAAGATAATTTCACTCCTTTTGGCTTACCTTTGCTCGAGTAGTTTACTGATCATAATACAGGTAGGTGTTTGCTTCTTGAAAGTTTTTCATTCACACTCTATGGATCTGTAGATGATGCTAATTTTTGCAACTGTGCTGCCATCCTTCACATTTCACCATGATGTTCCGTTAACTTAGAATAATCCAATATACCTGAATGGAAGAAGCTAAATTCCTAAATGTTTGCCAGTGACTTATCTCATGGAATTATCATTAATTTTTCTTACATAATAGCTTGCAGGTTGCTCAGTGGCTAGTTTACTATGCGTATGCCTTTCTGACCTTATTAGCGGTTAAGTCTGTTTTCTCTGTGATACATTTCTCAAGCTTTTTTTTTTCAGTTGAACGCTTTGGAAGCTCAAATGTATATTTGTGAAATTATACTGTGGACTGTAATGTGCTGAAGCAAGAAGTTATGACTGCTTATTCAATCATGTTTCAATTTGTCTGACAAGTATTAAGCAGCAAGTGGGAGTGCTATGGCAACACACCTTCATTCCCTCTTGCATTTTTTTCAGAATCAGCTAGGTACATGATGTGGAACATACTGCAAGATGATTAGATTCAAATCTTGAATCTAATCTCCCATCTCCCAAGTCCATTAAGGTTTTTCTTGGTTTTTTTTTTCCCCTGCAATGACAAAGCAATACTAACAACCTGATGTTTTAAGTGCAACAAAGTTTGTAACTGAATTGGTATTTTTCCTTTGCTTTTTTCCTTTGATATGTGCAGTGCTTTCAAAGGCAAGCAGGAATTACAATCTTGTGTGAGAAGAGGTCAAAACATATACCTTGATGTCAGCCATTCCCTGTTGATAATTTCTAGATATGACAACTTCTGGCCAATACCTGCCTGTCCCTCCATCATCCCCAAGCTTCTCAAGACTTGAAATGCCATGAGACATAGTAACTCTTTGATTTGACTTCTGTTGCTGAGGAAGTCCTTTTCACACCAGTCAGATGGAGCCGCCAGCGGAGTGCCCAGACTTCTCTCCAACTCCTGGGCTGGTTCCTAGAGCATCCTGACATTATGCTTCCTAATACACAGAAGGGGTTGAGGGGAAATGTCTGTAGGTGGCTCTTGGCTGAGTCTTTGCTCACTATTGGCATTTGCTTTCTTTGTCTGCTGTGTCATTGCATGGTTAGGGTTCCTTATTCCAACATGGAACTGTTTTCTCATTAATGCTTTTCTGTACCGTTACAGTAATGAATGATGTGCTTTGGCTTTGAAGATAGACAGGAAGAGTATTCTGATGACTTGGATGCAGGCAGCTTGGGTGCAATTGCCTGCTCTACTAGAGACCCCTGTTGCTCAGGCCAATATAGATATTTAGGTGCCAAGTCCCAAGGGCTTCAGTGTAAGTTAGACTTTTTAATATGTCTGCGAGTCTCAGTTTGGTGCACCTGTATCTCCTGTTAGTGTGACCAGCTGTGCCTCAAGTTGCCTGCAGAAAGCAGGAGCTTTCCTTCCAGAGCTGCATTTGCAACTCTGGTCAAGTGCAGTGCCAAATTGCAAAGTCAGAGGGAGAAATTTTTGTTCTGTCTGCACCTTTGTGAAAGGAGACTACATAGAAGTCCTGACAGCGTCTTCCATCAGGACGTCTTGACTTGGGTTAAGATTGTTTTTTAGCAAAATAGAACGTTTCAGAAGGAATGGTGTAATTTCCATACATTTTCCACAGCTATAAAAGTAAAATCCAACAACAAGAAAAAGAACACCAAAGAACAAAAAACTCACCCAAACTGAAATCCCAAGAGTGACACAAGAACTCATTTAAATAGGTGTGATCTCACCAAAGGGCATTTGTCATGGACGCCTTCTGAAGGGTATTTTCCCGCTTCTTCAGGGGACCCTTCTGTAGAAAGCCCTGCAGAAACAGAAGGAAAACTAACAGACCTTGCCCTCAGCTGCTATGGTCAGAACCTCTTGTCCTCCAGGGAGTCTCGCATGGCTGGCCCTGCGCACTGGAAATCGTTCCCTCTGGGTCACGGCACAGTGCACTTCTTTGCAGGACTGGGGCCCAGGGCTTCCGCTCAGCAAAACCCCAGCGGATGTCTCAGCCTGAAAGCATCCCCTCCCACGGCAGAAGAGAAGTGACTGGTCGGGGCTTCCCAGCTTTTGGCAGGATTCTGCTGAATGGAAGCAGGCCCACTGTACAGACCAGCTTCAGGGATGGGAAATTTCTAATGCGTAACACCAGCTACTTTCCTCTTACATGTCTTTATCCAGATAGTTACCTCATGTTGTATTTTGAAAACAAAATGAACATACCTTTCATGCAAATGGTTTCTGTTATGAGAGGGTATGCTGGCAGGTTGAAATTCTGCAAGACTTTCACGTTTAGGTGATGCTTTTGGCTAGGTCAAAATGCTTTGGACATTCAACTCCTGTTGCATTCCAATGCAACTTCTACGCATTCAGCAGGAAATCAGCTATTTAGCTGTTCCACGAACTCCTTGGATTCCTACAGCACTGAGACATGTGAATTTGCACCTTTGAAAACCTCTTTCCCAAATGCTTTTTAAGTGCCTAAGACCTTTTCTGCCCACAACAGATGTGGGGCTCTATACAGCCTTTCTGAAAGTATCAGCTAATGAGACTGAGAGGTGAAACTGCAATATGCTGCACCTTGTGAGTTTTAATTTTGGTAAAACCCCACTGGGAAAGATGGATAGTATGAAAGTTGAGCCCATCCATGCTTTACAAAGCAGGTGCAAGGCTCTACGAATGACCACATAAGCAATTCAATGGAAAGCTTGCATTACTAAAATGGAAAGAGTATTATGGGCTGGGAGGAATTAAGAGGTGCGTGTGATACTTATGGTTAAGATACTTTCTGTCTATCTCAGCTTCCCCTTTGTAATAGGGGTTCTCTTGTTCTGAAACAGATAATTTTTAATAGCCCTCATGGCTACATGGCCAATGCATCCAACTTCTTTTTGGTACTTGGCAGCTTTGCTTTTTTTACCTTTTGCCTTTTTTATTTGTTTATATGTTTGTTAGAATAATCAAGGCAGCAGAGATTGCTACCTGGCCTTTCACATATCCCAAGTGTCTTCAGGTCTCCCATTGATTTAATTTCTATCCAGATGGAAAAATATAAAGTTAACATTTTGTTTGCCAATCTACAACACCTTCCAGTGCTGGAACAGAATGTAGGTTCTGCACAGTGCTTTCCTAAATTCCACTCATTTAGACCATGCAGAGGTGTGAAGACAATCTTTTTTAAAAGGACGGTAGCCAGAAGCATATTGTATCCCCAAAAATGGTGCTGACAGGGCAAAAAGGCACATGGATCTGCTAATGGATTTGGCTAATTTGATCCTTGGCAATCTTCTAATGCACATGAACACCTGAAAAAAAATATGCTGGACATAATTCTGAAATATTCTGTTGTCAAACTGCTATGTTTCACTGACTTTGGTGGTTAGAATGCTATTTAAGAGAGCTGAAAGAGACCTAGTCAAATGCTGCACTGAGTTGTTGGTAAGCAAGCGAAGTATTTAGTCTGTTGATTTAATTATGCTCAGAATCTTCCTGAGTTAATTTCCTTACGCCGAGCAATGAACCATCACTCGGCTCTTTTGCTCATGCTTCGAGTTCTTCTGTTTGTTGTAGAACACATTCTCTGCCCAGATCAGATGTTTGCTTAGTGCTTTGCATTTAACTGTTTATCGAAATACCATCCATAGTGGGACAAACAGTGCAGAATATAATCCACTCCAGTTTTTCTTATCAGGATTGTCTACAAAAAATAATGATAATGCTTCAAAGGAGATGTGGGATGTGTCAAATGCATAAAAAGAGCTGCATGTTCAGTCATTCAAATGGGCTTGATGTGTAAACCTGGGCCTTGAGACATATTGTTTCAGATGGAAGGTAATGAAACAAGCAATAGCCAAGTGAATACAGATAAACATTTTTTGAGTCGTTTCATGATTTATTTGGCAATGCTGTACACATGATTATTTTGTATCTGACCACAGCATGCCAGGTTATTCTTGCTGCCAGGCAGGTCTGTATTAGTCAATTTAGGCCAGGTACTAGGGACCTGGTACTTACTAGACACCCAAGCCAGTTACCACCAACTCAACTCACGAAGATGGATCTTGATAGAAATAACTGCATTTGTTGCCAAGGGCGTAAGTTGCAGATGGGTCACTTCAGAGTATTCCACTTTTGACTGAATGGTTGGATCAGTTGAAAAAGGGATGCAGCCTGGAGGGTGCTGAGGACTAGGGATGAAGGTGAAATAAAGACTCTTTCTCCTGAGTGATCCCCTGTCATGTTACTGTCTGTCATCTTAGACAGTTAAATGAATTTCAGTATTTTGTTTCCCTGCCCTTGACTTACCAGAAGACAAAGAAAGATCGCTCCATTTTTTCACTCTTAGAAACATATTGAGGGAACTATGTCATTGGCCAGCAAAAAAGGACAGGGCTTATCATCTCTGGTCGTGACCGGGGAACTCTCATTCTGCAAAGCACTTTAAGCCTCCCAGCTGGATGGCTATGCTTGAGGGAGCACTGAGACCTGAACAAATATTACACTATTTACTGCCTTGCGCAAATGAGTACTGATGTTGTGATTAGAGTCAAGGCATCCAAGCTCTGGCTGTTGCTATGAGAATGGCTGCAGTCGGATTACCTTTCCAGCACCATCTAAATACCTCTGTGGAGACTGGCAGGTTGTTGTTGTAAAAGCAGTATAAGCACAAGAAAGCCAAAAGGGATAAGAACTGTTTTTATTCCTGGTCTTATAAATTTGTAAATTTCTGAGTTTTCAAGGGGTATCTAATTGCCTAAGGAATGCAGATCTTCCTTTGCAGGGATTTCTGTAACCACTGAAAAGCGTTTTTGACAGTTCTATTAAAGCACTTAGCCTTGGGCAGCTGAATAAGATTTGGAGATCTACCAGTTCCCTCAGCTTTGTACAGGGATCCTGGCAGCTAAGAACTGGACTCAGATTTCCTCATCTTTCGTTGCTGATGCACCACTATGAATGGTTCGGTAGACTGGATAGAAGTATGAGGGAAGCTGTTTAAATAATTCTCATATGAAGGATTGCCTGCCTAGCTGTTAAGAACGACATTTTATCAATGTGCTTTTCAGTGATCCGTGATATACTGTGGAACATTATCAATATCACAGAAGCAGGCTGGTTTAGTTCTGATGGCAGTTCTGATCACACGATTCATTTCCAAAGCAGTAGCTTTAATACTTTTTAAAAGAACACATTTGAAGGGTTCTGTATCTGAAATTAATGTAAAATGCAGAAAACCATGATGAAATATTTAATCCGCTGATAAACAGGCATTGATATCTTACTGTAAAAAGGTTTTGATTAGAGTCTAAACATCCAATTAATATATACAAAGCTAAGGCACTTTTTTATTAGCCAAAGTTCGCTGTATATGATAAAATTGTCAGCAGCTGCCTAAGGTAATTTGGTCTTCAATATCTAAGATTAACAAATGCACTAGTTTGTTAATTGAAATCTAAATTTTTGTTGTTATTCAAGAGTTATTGTTTGCTTTCTGGTGTTACTGCAAATAAGAAAAAGTTTTCTATTGTATTTCTTGCCAATTTTTTATTATACTGGAGGTGAAAGAGGAAAAGGGAAAAATATTTACACTGTTAATGCTGATCAGTTGATAAGCTTATCACATGTCAGCGTGTGAGCAAAAAAAACCAGTAAATCTTCTGAACAGTGACAAGTGTGTCATTTGCTGTTGCAGGCAGGTAATCATGCAAACTTAAAGATTAGCAGGGTATTTCAAACTGAAAATTGGCCTGATGGAAAACCATTCTGACTCGTTTGAAGGGATGAAGGTTTAAACTGATATGCAGTTCATGTGTGTGAAGGCCAGTGGTGCTAATATGAAGTTTAGTGATCTGAAACTTGACATGCTTCAATACCTGCAGTCTTCCAACAGCTGTTTTGCCATTATCTTCCCTCTAGTTTCTGCAGTGGTTAAATAAAAATGTAGAGGAAGATGCATTTTGAAGTTGCTTGGTTTAATTGTTTGGCAATGTCTTGGTATGCTTTCCCTGTCTGATCTTTTACTCAGACCTGTGTTTTATGCTGTCTTTAAAAAGACTCTATCTGCATATAGGTACTGTCCTGACAAATAGCTGGGGATGATAAATATGATGCAAAATTATATGAGAGATGCTGAGGACATCTCTGAACTTGTTAAGTTCTCCAAAGCACAAATAACTGAAGGCCGGCCAGGGTTTATAGGATTGCTATCCAACACATTAGTCTGCTTTAGTGTTTTGCTCACCTTGAGCAAAGGGTCTTGAGAAGCATGTTCCTAAAGCCCTTGTGAGCCCATGAGCTCGGGTTGGAGCTCAAAAGTGCAAAAGCCAACAGCAAGATCCACATTGGCTATGCCTGCTATCTTCAGCACAAGTTGGACTCAGCAGGAAAAATTACATTTTTTTCCTAGATATAAAACCGATTGGCAGAGGGATAACTAATGTAGGGATTGGTGTGTTGACCTTAACAGCAGCACTAATGGAGTTGTCAAATATTCATCCAGAGTCCACTGAAACTGGCAACCTTCAGCCTTCTCTGTGCAGTTTTGATGCTTTCAGGCCGAGTTGCAGAGCAGTCTAGAATCAAACATCATTATGGACTTTCTTCTGTCGTCGCTTGACAGTTAGTGAGACTGCTGCATTTCGTACCTTTTTATTAGCTGTTGTGTCGTCCAGCCATTTTGAAAGATTACTCAGAAATGTTCAGGGTTTGTGCTAGGCTTTTGTTGACATTTAACAAATACAGTAACTGATAACATTGATGAAACGAACCTGAATGTATACACACATCATGGATTTGTAAGACTGCCTGAAAAACATATTGCAATGAGCTAAAATATATTTACACATAAGAAATACTGCAAAGATCCCTACTGG
This sequence comes from Nycticryphes semicollaris, assembly GCA_013400055.1. Taxonomy (NCBI): domain Eukaryota; kingdom Metazoa; phylum Chordata; class Aves; order Charadriiformes; family Rostratulidae; genus Nycticryphes; species Nycticryphes semicollaris. The sequence goes on along the minus strand of VXBJ01005864.1, from coordinate 85,854 downwards.
ATGGATTCGATTCCTTCTTTTCTTTCTTGATTCCTCATGCTCCTTTCTGCTCCAACGTCAGAGAGCAATTGTAAATCAAGATTCAGTGCCTGTTAAAGAATGGCATATGGCTATTCTGTCATCTTGGAATTGTATGAGACAAGCTGAAACACACGCACTTCTGTACCTTTTATTTGTTTGAATGGAATTTGGGCGTGCGGACCTTGGTGCATTTGCAGCTCATGACTTAAAATTATTGGTCCAAGACAAGGTTCATAGTTGATTAAGACAGCACTGGTATAACGAGTTGGAGGCTCCTGTATTCAGTTACTTCTTTTAAAAGGGTATTTTCATTGTCATTTTTCAGAATGCTTTTATTTTTAAATGATCATATTTCTTTTGCTTTATGAGGAATTGTACTCTGAAGCCAAAAGTCATTGTGCTGTGGTTTGTCTGTAATGCTCAGACCTGGTACTGGTACACACATGAACAGTGGAAAAGCAGCTGTGTTAGCATTATTTTTATTTCTGGAGGTCAGCTTGGGGGAACTGAAATATGTTCTGCAGACTTTGGGGTTTTTTCTTCTTTTTTTCTTTTTTTCTTTTTTTTTTTTTTTGGTTATTCTGCTTATACCGGAAACTCTGAATAGGTATATTTGTCAGCTTTTACAGTAAATTTCTTCTTTCCCATCCCCCAAGCCTGGAGCCAGAAACTGCCATCCTTCCCCACCCTAATTCTGCAAGGAGGCCCTTTGAAATCAGTGTGATGACTTGGGGGTAAGATACTACCCAAGAGGTATGGTTCTGGCTCTCATGCAATATGGTTTGCTGAAGTCGATGTTTTCATGCAGCATAAAGACAGTGACAATGGCTATGAACAGCTTTTCCGTAAAGTTCAAATAAATAAATTCCGAATGTAAATAAATGTAAGACCAAGAAAGCACCTTTTTGATGGTCTTTATTTCAGACCTCCTCTATTCAGCTCCTTTTCAGAGTTCTCAGTATGGGTCAAAACACAACACTTTTTAGTACTGTCTGTTGTTCGCACTCAGATAAATTAATACCAATTGCATTGAAAAAGCAAAATGTGAATTACATTGCAAGCCCTTGTGGACATTTACATTGTATGCAGAATTAAAACAGCCTTAGTTCTCTTTGTAAACTGGATTTCCAAAGCCACAGAATTTATGAGAATGCAAGTAACCCAATTTAAGGTCCCACAAAGGATGTCCACAATGGAAACTTATCAATTAGCATATTTACAGATCAAAGTGCAGTAAAAAGGGGCAGGTAGCCACTACTGCAATCAGTGGCTTTATAAATATCAGGCCTCTTCAAGCTTTGATATCTTATGGTTTTCTTCTGCTATCAATTGCCTCCAAATACTTCAGGTAAAATATGGGTGGATAATACTGGCTTCTGAAAAACTGTGCTTCGTCTACTTTTGCTTGTTACAAGGCTTTGTGACTGGCCTTTTTAGATGGCTGTAAGCTTTATTTTTCAAAACAGAGCAGAGTTTATGGGTGTAAGCTTTGAGCTGTGTTGTCACTATTAACTGTCTGCAAAACTGTGTTGCGTCCCAGCTCCCCAAGTGAGCCTCTGGTCCAGGACAGCACTTAAGTACACCTGCCTGTTCTCAAAGCTATGAGGTATACGTGGGATTAGTTAAATGGCTTTCTAAATGAAGATGCTTTTCTAATTCAGGTTGCATTTATAGTTTGTGTCCAAGTGCAGAATATAATGTATTTCTCTGGAATATATAATCTCTACTTTTTTATGTATCTACCTGGCCAGCAATTGTGTTATGTCATAAGCTAGATATCTACTAAGCAATCGGTATTGTGCACCTGTTGGATATACTTGGTCTGATTTGTCCACATGTGTGTAAATTGCTGCACTGCAGATCAGTGGCACTGAAGGAACATAAAGCGGATACACACAAGTGGAGTCAGGAGGAATACAATAAACATGTTATTTTTGTGAGAAGCCTAAACAAAACAAATTCAGGTTCGGGGATTAAGGAGAAAAAAAAAAAAATGTAGAACTTCACATGTATGAAATACATCCCCATAGAGAGGTGGAGGTCTGTAGGTCTGTTGATAGCTGTTGCTTTTAGGAATGGAGTTTCTGTGTAACAGCAGAAACCCCTTTTCCTTATACTACATCCTCCCTGGCTTTCATAAGTGTCTAGAGCAATATGCCTGTTTATCTAGCAGAACATATTCATTACACCCTGTGCCTGATAGGACACGGCTTCTGTCATTTACATCTGCCTGTACAGCAGGGGAACTGCCAGCTCTGGCTTCCAAGCGATCTTGAGTGCGAGGCCTGCGCAGCCTGTTGTGCTGTGAATTATCTATGAATGCTCTTTTACTAACAACCAAAGAAAATTAAAAAAAAAAAAAAGGGGGTGCTGAGTTTCTTGGTATTGCTGCAGCTATTTAACAGCTGAAGGGAAATGCAAGCATACTTCTGGTTACATTGTCCTCGTGATCGATCTGTGTGATTGCAAAGCAGGAAAGGTAGAGAGAAAGCCTGTGCTATCTGACATCATGTATGGACCAAAAGATATCATTAGTTTAGGAACAAAATGTTTATGAGTCCAGGCTCCAGCCACATTGACTAGTATAGCCTGCAGACAAGCAGACTGCCACAGGGATTTTGGCTCAGGGCAAATGGCAGGAAAGGAAAATAAATGTCACCTGCATTTTTTTTGTTCTCAGCTTCTGCTCCAGAACAGCCGCCGCAGCCTCGCCCCTATCAAGGTGTCCGTGTGAAAGAGCCAGTGAAGGAGCTATTGAAAAGGAAACGGGGAAATGTTCATAATGCTGGTGCAACGGCAGCTACAACGGTAGGAGAAAAAACAAACACAGGCAGAAAATTCTTCCTTGGTAGCTAAATGATTGACCAGCCCTGGCACCAGCTGGGAAGACTTTGGCAATAAACGAAATCTTTGCATCTCTAAAGCATTTTGAAGGCAACACAGCCTCATGTTAGTTGGAAATACCATTAAACATATCTTTATTTTAGGTGGAGTGCCTTTTGGGTGCTGAGCACCTTCAGTCACCAGTGATTTAACAGAAGGGTGAAAGTGCTTGGCACTTGGCAGAATCTAACTCGTAGGAACAGAAAGAGCCTTGGAAGTGAAGCAGTTTGCTCAAGAGCACAAAAAGAGATCAGAGCCATCCTTGGCTACCTGCTTGTTGGTTTCAACCTACCTCTATCCCACAGGGGGAAGCAGGTTGACTGGCTGCTCTCTGAAGAGGAATTCCATCTGCAACACGAGGTTTAAATAATGTTTAAGGTCCCCCTTAGTTGAAGGGACACATGGACTGTGGTTAGGCCTCTGAATAGGGCTGGGGTTATGTGCAGTGGCTGGCCAGGCTTGGTTATCCTGCCCGCTCTGTAGAGGCAAGTAGGAACGTTCAGGCACTGAAATTGATGTAGTATCAGAGAATAGCTAATATGTTCCACCCCACAGTGCTTCTCAGGTTGAATTTAATGCTTATGATCTTCATTCCTGGATATTTTTCTTTTCTCTTCTAGGTGGTTCTGCCCCATCAACCACTTCCTTCCTATTCACCCATGGGTAATGTTTCCCTGACTTTCTAAGTGTTAGGCAGCCCTGCTGCAGGGAAGGATATGCTAAACTGGATTTTAATCCTCTCCTGTTTTTTAGGCCAGCCTTGCGTTGATATGGATGTTCCTGCTTCTGCCTTGTCTGTCACAGATGAAGGAGCGCTCTGTTCTGGCTGGATCTCCCAGCCTTCTCCCACATCCTTACAGCCTTTAACTCAGTGGACCACTTACCCTGACTATGTGTCCCACGAAGCGGTCAGCTGTCCTTACACAGCAGATATGTATGTTCAGCCTGTATGTCCCAGTTACACACTGGTTGGACCTTCATCTGTTCTGACTTATGCTTCTCAACCGCTGATCACCAATTTTGCAGTAAGTCAAAAATACCTAGGTATAAATGACAGCAAATTCACCACTTCCTAGCAAGAGCCATGGGAAGTGCTGGATGTAATTAGCATCACTTACTGAATTACTATAATGCTGTGTGTCTTTGTATCCATGCCAGGTAGTTGTTCTAGCACTGAACCTGTCTGCACTGTGCTGGACATTAGTATGGTTTGAGCAGGACAAAATGTTGTGATTGCACTGCCATCAGGCATACTTCACTGCCATTTCCCCAGCTTTCTGCACTCCTCCAGACTTTCCATGTTATTAACTCAAACGCTGTTATTTGCTTTTGTCCTGGGAAATGAGTCATCTCTCATGAAGTCAGCAGCAGAGCTGCCACTGCCCTGAGTTTGTTCAGGTCTACGAACAGTTATTTACTGTAGGAGAATACTGTTTGCAGCCCAGGGATAATGCAGAATGTTACACTTACTGTTTTCATCACTTCCAATTTGAGGAGCTGTTCTTCAGCTTGGATTTGGAATACCTGAGGAAGCAGAATTAAATCAGTGGATGCACATTATGGTCAATAAATGCTGTTATCTGGACATGTACTTAGGGGACAGTGAATAGAGATCTGAGCAATACCCAGTGGGTTCTTCACTTTTTAATTCCAAATTTAAAAAAGAAGAAAAAAGAAGTAAATTGGATTCCAGGAAATACATCCACCAGGTGGAGCAGGAGGGATGACTTGGCAATACATTTCTTAATAATTGCTATTTAAAGATAGAAGAGCAAGTCAAAAATAGCATGTAAACATAGCAGAACATTTGGTTTCGGACTGGACAAAATCTGTTTGTCTGATCCAAGATGATTTGCCCTTCCTTAGAGGAGAAGGGCAGAGAACTCTGTTTCAGTTGAAGTCAAGCAGCTTATTTTTCTTTTGATGTTTCAGTTCAGCTGCTGAAACTGACACACCAAATCAGCAACAGCCCATGCCTGCATCCTCCTGTGGCCCCGCTGGTGAGGAAGGGCTAGCGTTTCAAATGTGTCTCTGCCTTGGCTGCCAGGGGCTGGTCAGTACAGACAGTTGCAGAGGCCAGAAGAAGCTGCCTTCAACCTTGAGGCAGCAAAGTTGTCTCCATGCATTCAATTTTTGCAAGACAGACTGTCAAAGAGGACAGTTTTCAGCACGGGGTGTAGCTGTCTCATGGGTTTACAGTGAGGGTAGGAGTGGGAACAGAAATTCAGAGGGAACTTGATGTGACCGTGAGCTACTGGTAGCAAGCACCTGGGACAGCCACAGCCACCGCTCTCATGGGAGCCAGCGTGGGAAAAGGGTGACACTAGTATAACGCTTTACCCAGAGAGACAGGAAAAGGGATGTTAAAAATGAGACTGAGCATCCTTAGTCTGTTGTTTTGTGTCCTCCGCCTTCCCCACCTGGCCAGTTGTTTTATTTTGTCTTATTTCTCTTCTATTTTAACAGCCCCGAAGCACCACCCCAGCTGTAGTGCCTCAGCTCGAGGTGACGGATCAGCAGCCACCGCTCACATACTTCCCATGGGCACAGCCTCTCTCTGCACTGCCAGCCTCCACTTTGCAGTACCAGCCGGCCTCTTCCACGCTTTCTGGGCCACAGTTTGTGCCCTTGCCAATCTCCATTCCTGAACCAGCCCCCCAGGAGCTGGAGGATGCCAGACGAGTCATTGGCACACTGCCCATTGAGAAGCTGCTTCTAGAAGATGAAGACAATGATACGTATGTTTTAAACCATGCTCTCTCTGTTGAAGGGCTTTAGGTTGCACATCTGGGGCCTGATCCTCACCTACTCAATATTCCACCTGGCACCACAGTGAGTTTTGAGTACAGAGGAAAAGCATGCTGGAGGGTGGGGTGGAAACTTTACTTGTGATTTCAGTGTCCACCTCTAGCACACCATGACTTGTGTATTGTGTGAAGCTTGCTTTGTCCTGAGGCCTAGCACAAGATTTCTCTGCTTTTACAGTGCCTGGTGCCCCACCCAGGCAGGCTTTTGATACTGCATAGTTCTTGTGCTTAGCATCAGCACGAGGTGACTTTGATCCTCAGACACAGGGTGTGATCTCAAATTGACTTATTAGTGTAGCTGTGGCCAACTGTAGCATTTGAGGAGGGTACACTTGCCTGTAAATATTGGCAAGACCTAGTTCGGTCGGACTCCTTTCCAGAGCTCAATGTAAATGCCTTCTGTGTGTCTTTGTCCTGTCTGTGGAGAAACTTCTACCTGATCTAAGCCACTAGAAAACATATGGGGGGCCTAAATTGATGTTTTTCTCTCCTAAGTTGAATTGCTCCTTTGGAAAATAGGAAAATGTAAAGCGTAGTTTGGTTCTACTGATGCATTGAGAAGACAGGGTCTCCAAAATCTGGACTTCAGGCTAACAAGGAATTCATGACATTACTATTAGCCAGCAATACTTTCGCTTGTTCCCTAGCATTGCAGTGTGAAGTCAGTGATGTCGTGCTGAACCATGGAACCTTAGTGACCACTCTTGTGCCTTACTGCTATGGAAGGTTTCTCTGTGCTGTTATCTTCCAGGCCCACAGGTGTACACATTTCCTTTGTAGCTTTCTGATTTTCTCTCCCGGAGAATGAGTAGCTTTACTTTATGGTCAGACACAAAGGTAAATCTTATTGTTGATGTTCAGGAGTGCCATGCCACAGGCAAATACATTTGCAGGAGATACATCCCCTTCTAATTCTTTTTATTGTTTTCGTAATATTCAAGGGGCTCTTAGATGGTGAACACAATTTCTCTGGGTTTTTCTGCTTTCTAAAGCCCAGGATCCTTAGGTGATTTTATTATTTGCAAGACTAACTGTGAAATAATTTATTGCACTGTTTGTTACCTGGTGTCCAGCACTCCAGTTGCCACCCAGGCAATATTTTAAGTGACCTTACAGTTTATGCCTGAATGAGGTTTGAAGCTCAGATTGAAAGTCTTGAGGACTTGCAAAGCGTCTTTTGCTACTTAATATCGACAAATCTGGAAGACATAATAATAGATCTTGTAAGTGATCATAATGTTGTTTTGAAAATAGCAGTAGTTCAGGTGCATTGAAATTAGCGGCTTACATTTGCAGAAAAACCCAGTAAAGAAATTAATTAGAAGGTGCTTAGTTCACCACTGCTTACTCCAGTTTTGTAAGTGCAAAAACACTCAGTAGGTAAAACTGGGATAATGCAGGTGTGAATCAAGCCTGTGGTTGCTAAGATTGCTTTTAAATTTCTTTCACTCCAATGTATGTAAATTCTGTGTGTGAATATAAAACAATGACGAACTGTTACAGAATTTCTTTCTGGGTTGTTCTGATTAGAAAAAGACAAAATCTTTTTCAATAAAGATCTACAGTAACTTTCATATGGCTAGAGTGTTTTATTTCCTATCCTGAAGGGTGACCCAGCATTGATTTAGCAATTAGTTCAGTAACATATGTACAGGCTAGAACCACAGATTAGCTGTTAGACTTTCTGATAATTTTGCGCATTAAGGCAGACTAATGAGGAACTTGATGATCCAGATACGGCCTGGAGGCACTGTGTACTCCAGCGTTCCTTACTCACAGAAGCACTCCTGCAGTTCAGATATTTGTTCAATCACTATTACCCTCTGTTGGCATTGCTGGGGATGTGTGAGTGTGCAGCCACAGCTAATGCTAAGCTTGACTGAAAATCAGCCTAGCCGTAAAGTTGCATTTCTGCTTCCTGAAATTGCAAGGTATGGCTCTGGGGTACAAAACTACCTAGGGAAAGAACTGGCTGACTACCACCTTCTGACTAAAAAGTATCAAATGCTGCTTCTGAAGCTAAATGAACCCAGGGGTTGGTACAACTGCCTGTAGGATGGTTTCCTCATGTGCAAAGGGGGATTGCAGAGCAACCTGTGCGTGCCCAGCACCCTTGTAAATAGGACCTGGTGAGTGGAATGGAAATGGTGAGTCACACTGTCATTTTCTCCAGCTCCTGCCAGAGCCAAAAGTGAAGCAGTGTAGTGTTTTCCCTGTCTTTAAGGTCCATCTCACGAGCAAGCCCATAGATTGTGACAGCTCTTTGTCTTATGGACAAGATAAGGATGCAGTCCCTCTCACTGGTAGCTTTTATAAGCTTTTGTAGCACTTAACAGGCTACAAATACACTATCTGGAAGAGGCTGTTTGTTACCCTGGCTAGTGGGGTATCACTGATGCATACAAGGTTGTGTCACCCTAACAAGTGATACATTCACACAGTATGGTACACTGGGTCTCAACATTAAGCTTTGTAGAGGACTTCAAGACCTCCCAGCACAAGGGCGTATCTCACCTGAAAGAAAGTGCTGAAGTGGAAAGGAGGCAGCATGCCAGAGCTCAGGAGTGCTGAGGGCTCTTGAAAGCTGCAGTTGTTTTGAGGTAGGAAGCCCTTTCCATGGGAGTGGGTGCTTGCAAGGTCAAGCTCTATGAGGCTTATGGCATGGCTTTGTGGAACACTGGGTAGAAAACCCCTGAAGTGGCTATGCTACCCTGAAAACCTTTGCTCCAAGGGTGGTTCATGGCCAAGCAGTGATTGGTATCTTTATTTACTGTCTTAGAATTCTACATATTTATGCAGCTAAAGGTATGAGGGCGTATGCGTTGGCAGCTGCAGAGCGCATGAAATTGCTGCGAAGACTTGATGCCAAGGAACACAGAGGAAAGGTAATATGGACCACTTTCTCCTGCAAACAGCAGTGTTTGGGATGGTCATGGGCTTTCTATGACTGTATGACTGACAGCAATTGATGCCCTTAAAACCCAGCTCTGCCTCTCTGTTACTGCTAAAGTAGCCTTGGGCATTGACATGCCTTGCTTAGGTGTCTCTGGCAGGATCCTAAAATTAGGTGGGATGAGAGTGACCTTTCTCTCTTTTCAGCCCACAGTTCATAGAGTGATCTAAGACAACACTCGTTCAGGTATATAGGTATATGTTGGCAGTAGTGCCTGAGACCAAAGGTTTTATGAGCAACAGATTTATGCTAAGAGTGTTGCACCTGACATAAACAGTGTTTAAAAAATGCTGGGTTTTCGTTGTCATCCAAATTAGGGCCAAAGAACACTAGAGGGAGTTTAGTAGAAGCTGGGCAACGCCCCCCATCTCATGACACCGTGGGTACTAATATGTGGGATTGAAAACCTGCCTGTGAGATGGTTTTGGCTTATGCACCACAATCCTTGGGATTCTAGATACCAGTCAGCCCAGACTGCCTTTTCCTGAGTATTTTTTATGATAGTGGCTGTTTCTAGACTCTCACATTTTACCTGCTGTGCTGCTTTTTTCAGACTCCTCTGCTGGTGGCCGTCACTGCCAGGCAGCCAGCTATTGTCTATGATTTGATCCAGACAGGAGCAGATGTGAATGCTGTAGACAACAAAGGGCAGTCAGCTTTACATCTTGCTGCAACATATGGGTATGCCCAAGTCCTTCAGGTAGGAAAAGCTTTTAAGGTTTTAATTGGCTAGCAATATAACCCTGCAATAAAGTCTCAGTATCGGTGTCTTTTAAAAAAACTGTCTCAGAAGGCAAGAGGTCAGTAAGCAATGAAGGCCGACCAAAGTTTCTTTTTCTATTATGTCACGAATTGTCTTCCCAGTCACAAATTGTCTTCCTGTTTCAGGGCCATACTTGCAGCTAACATCAGCCTCTTGGTACAGAGGAAATGGCTTTAGTGTATCTGTGGGGAAAATAAGTTCTTTCTGCATATCATAGCTCTAAATCTGCTCGTAACAGGCCAGGCAGAGTGGGCTTGCTCTGGCTTGAACCCCCAGTGTTGTACTCATGCCTCCTCAGAGGCTGCAGACAGGTCTGAGCTGTGAGGAGAAGGAGAAATAATAGCAGTGTGAGACTCCCTTCCTGATGTCAGTGTCATCCAGATAGGAGCAACAAAATGTGTCCAGACTCAAGCCAGCTGAAGAGAGAGCAGATGTGGCCCTGCAGACAGAGCCAGCACAGGCACAGCCTTCAAAATGAGACATGTTTTTCAGATTTTATGCAGAGTCAAGATCCATCGAGAAGATTTTCCAGGGCACGAGAGAAACTAAACACTCCTGTATGGCCAGAATCTACCAGAACTTTCATAACTTATATGACCAGGTCTTCACTTCCCTATTGTTTCACATGTCTTTCTGTAGACAGGGTCTACATCTAGGTCATCTGCCAGCCAGACTGTAACAGCCCTGAAGGGCAAATTAGCACATTAGAAAAGCCACTGTGGGAATTTTTGGAAGTGAGTATATAATATGGGAGAGAAGCATACTGGAACATCTCTTAAATGCTTAGCTATTGGCCATAAAATGGAATTTATAAAATGTGCCTGCCTTCATTCATGTCATGAGAGTGTGTAGGCAGCTTCAATGCAGAGTTTTGTTGCACCAGTGTGGCTGCTGATGAGTTTACCTGAAGGCAGGGCACAGAGTCCTCTGAGAATGAGGCATGTGTCAGTGGAAGTGCCAGGGTGTACCTGGCATGCTGGCAGTCCGTCTCCACCATTTGTTAACTCCGCCATGCACATGCCCTGGGCTGTGTCATGAGCAGGCTGTTAATGTGTAACGTTGCGAGTTCTTTGGAAAGCAGGTGTTTCATTCATTGGGGAAAAGTTTTACATCCAGATGATTTCAACAAAGCCTCCCAGAGTGCCTTCTGGTGTTTTGTGTTTTGTTTGGATTTTTCTGAGTTGGTTTTTCTCCTTTGACATATGCACTTGGACTTGCTTCTCGGTATGGCCAAGGCCATGAAATGCTTTACAGATGGCTTGTTTGTTTGTTTAATTGTTTTTTCTAATGTATTAACAGTCTAATCTCTAATCATCAGGTGGCTCAGAGCTGCTTGTCAATATTTGATCGGTATATTATTGTTATGAAAAGAGAGCACATGAAAAGAGTTCTGGATAATCTTTCAGCAGAAGGATTCTGTCCTGCTCCTTGTCTAACTTAATAAGATTCTGGATGAGTCGCTGTGCTGCAAAAATTCTCAGCCAAGATATGAACAACTCGCTATATTCAATCAAGAGCAAAATAGGCACTATCTGTAATAATATAGACAAGGAGCTGCTTGGCTGCGTCCCATAGAATCTATAATTTTCTAAGATAAAGAGTTTTAAAGTCTTTGCTGTCTGCTAAATCCAAGCAATGCTCAACTGCAGATCGCTATTTAATGCCATTTATATGCTCTGCATCCTCATTGCTGCAGGCATTGCAACAAGCTGTGGTTTTTTAACCTGTGGCAATGCTGTACATCTGCTACACATTAAAAAGAGAAAGTAAATAAATTCAGTCTAGAATTTCCAATGTCAGCAAACCTTTAGGGAATAAAGTTTGGCCATACATGTCAAGGAGGGATTTTCGTTTAGCCTTGTCAAGAATAACTTGGAATAAATAAGAATCGGTGTTATTGTTGCCTTTGCTTAATCCAGGGTGAAAGCAAGGAGGCTAGCACTCTTCAACAGGGGGCAGTGACTTAATTTTACTGTTCTGAATGGAGAACCTAATAGGGTACTATACTGAGGAGGGGTTTAGGACAGTAGAGAACATGATCATCTTGTGTAACCCTGAGTGTCCTTGCTAGGAAACAGATTCACAGCACTGAAATCTAGTGTCAAATAAGGGCTTAGTTTATAGTTAAATGATAATTATCTGATTGTTTGTTTTAAAAGTTTGTTAATTTTGACTGGGTTTTGGCTTGGACAGTATCCCACTGATCTGAACTTTTCCATTTCTTTCTTCTAGGTTATACTGTCACTAGGTTTCCCTCTTGATTTAGAAATGAAAGATTTTGAAGGTAAAACCCTTTATACAAGTATTTTATAGTGGTATAAAAAAAAATGAGAAACCATACAGCCTATGCCATTGACTGATGCTCAGTGGTGTTTGGTGGTATGCTAAGAGGTCAGAGTGGCCTCAGAAACTGCCTGGGAATGAGTTGTCATAGTGTGCTCAAATGCCACAGAATTCAATGGCAATTGAGTCAGTGGCACAACTGGAACTGTGTACATGCTGAAGTGCCCTAGAGAGTGTGTATACAACCTATATGGTACCTCTGAAACCAGAGAAGGGCTTGTGCCTTAGCAGCATGTGCAGAGATGCATACGCTCTCCCACTGGCCCTCACTTCCTCTCTGTACATCACTATCTTTCTCCTGTACTTGGTTTTCCAGGCCATACCCCACTCCACTGTGCTGTCTTGGCCCATAATGCCCTATTCCGGGAGCAGAGTTGCCAGAAGTTGACAGAGGAGCAGCAGAAAGATTTTCAGTACCAGAGTGAAGAGCTGGAGTCCTGTATCCACCTCCTGGTGCAGACAGGAGCCTCCATCTACAGCCGGGTAAGGGATGGGTTCAGTTAGCTCTGTGCTGTTTGTATGGGAACTCTCCCCTGCCCTGCCTTATGCTTGTACTATGCTCAGGCTATAGAATTGGAGAAAGAATGCACTGCTGACAGAAGGACCAAGCCTGTTTCCCTTTGAAGTGACTGCTTGCAGAGTTAGTTGCTGCCATTTGGAGTTACTTTCTTGCAGCCTGAGGCAAATACTGGACAGTAAGAGGACCACTGAAAGGAAGGAGGTGCTCCATACCAGCTGCAGATCTGGCCTGGACTTTTCTTCAATGGATTTATATAATGTCTTCAAGTCGTTCTGCAGAACATTTCTTATTTTGTTTGATTTTCCTGTTTTTAAAAAGGATGTAAAAAGCAACAAGACAGTTCTTCATTACACAGTCCAGGATGGGAACATCTGCTTGCTCAGATACTTCTTGGAGCTGAATGCTTTCAAGTCCAAGGACTTTGTCAACAACAAGGTGAGTCAGGCCATTCATGGACAGGGTTTATGTGCGCATCCACAGGCAATGGAGATGCTGAGGGCAGTGCGAGAGCTGTGCTGCAGTGGGAGGCTGTGTGCAGACCAGACAGAGATGTTAGAAAATCTGTGGGGTCCCGCAGAAACAACTTATTCTCTTCCCACATGCCTTTTTTTCTTTTTTTCTGGAGGGAAAGAGCAACAGTTTGTGAATCTCAAATTCTTTTTTTTTTTTTTTTAAGATGAAACTGCATTTTATAGTAAATAGATATTTCACCTGGAAAACAGTGACTGGGTTGAACTCTGAGCTGTGTCATGAAATGCAGGCGTCTCTCCAGCAGCCTGACAGAAAAAGAGTGCAAGATAACCAGGGAAGAGAAAGGACGTGGGAAGTGGTTACTAGAGGAGGAATATGAACTTTATTACGTGAGGCTGAAGACAGAAAAGAGATCTGCAATGATGCAATGGTTTGCTGTTAGCAGCAACGTAATAATGACAGACAGCAGCTTAGGGTAGCCATGTATTGAGTAAACTCTCCTGTCAAAGATGCCATCCGTAGGAAGGACAAAGCTATTTCAGTTAAGGGAGGTGGTGACTCTTTCTGCCTTAAACATTATTTGCAAGTTTTCTGGCTTTGCTTGTGCACTGGCACAAACTGGTTATTGTGATGGCTGCGAGTGAGTTTGAGCCTGGAGTATCAAAATATTCACAGGGCTGAGCAAACCCTAACAGCTGCCAGGAGCAGTAACAGAAGACAGACACGTGCTACAGGCAGTGAACCAGCGGCTCACATTGGCGGGCAGGTGAATCATGGGGAAATAAGCTCTTTGAAGCCAGGCAGCATCTTTGCTGAGCATGTGGGAGCCTAGGCACTGTGGCAAGTATATGACCTCTGACTCTGGGGGCTTGAGACCCCACTTTTGTCGCACTGTACAACTGAGATGAAGTTTTGCTAGCATTGGTTCCTCAGTGCAGGGTTTCTAGCCATTCTTAGGATGTATAAAGCAAGCTAGAACCCTTCTCAGTGCTGCTGTTGTGTCACCCTTGCTGCACCATACTTCACCTCTGAGCAGATACCAAGCCGTGACACTATCTTGCAAATGTATCGGTTTCACCCACCCTTCTAAGCAAAAATCCTGACATTCTTGTGCCTTAGCTGAGACACTGCTCTGCACCATTGGCCAGAGCTTTGGCTCTTGACTAGCTGCCCCCTCCCAGCATGACTAAGCGGGTGACTCTGCATACTTATGCAGAAGGGTGCCCTTGATCAGTAAAGGACAGAAAGAGGAGGACCAGGCAAAGGATCTCTGTTTTGAGAGGGTCTGTGTATTAGTTTTTCATTTCAACAGTTTCAGTCTCTTAGCTTTGCTTATACTCCCTAGAGCATCGACGTGCTTCTGTCTATCAGAAAGGAATTGAATGTTTTCTATCAACTCAGTTACTGAGGGGAAGCAGACACTGGGCAGCTTCACTTTCCCCACCACCCCCCTCCCCTACCCCATCCCCTACAGTTTTCTGTTGGACTGGAGGAAACATTTTTTGCTTTGTGTATGTGGGTAATAACATTGAGCTTCTGTCTTTCTCTACAGCGAAGGGCTCCATGCTGGCTTTTCACTACATTCTTTCTGTATGTTTTTAGAGCCATTAGGCAGGTGCTAGCTTGTCCATGAGAATCTGCTGTTGTCTCTTGATCACAATCCTATGAGAGCTTCCTGCTATGATAGGATCACTCAAAGTCCTCAGTCATGTTGGTGAGCTGTCTGGGACAGTGAGAAATATGATGGCAAGGCTGTCTGATACCCATCCTGGCTTTTTTGCTCTTCCAAGTGTGAAGGAGACAAGAAAACAGGCATGCTGGAGTCCAAGTTTTGGCTTCCGTGGCTCACCCACTGTTACTGTGGTTGTCCCATTCCAAATTCATTTCCTTGTGGACTTCACAATGCAAAAAGCATTGAGGCCTTTGAAGTATTTTTTACCTGGAGGATTCCTAGAGCCCACATATTACAGCTCTGCACCATTGTCTCACATATGCCCTATTAAAGTCAATGGGAGGCTTCCAGATCAGGTCAGATTGCCTTGTTTTCTTAGGCCCATTCCTGGATTTGGAAGCTACTAAGTGCTCTTGCCACAAAGTTGCACCAAACAAATGTGGATGTTTCCATTTTAACGAGAGTCCTATAAAGAGCTTGTAACGATCCCTTGACTCTATGAGATGATAAAATTGACAAGAATCTGCTTGTTCAGGGCTTGTAAAAAATACCTTGTTTGAGAATAGCTCTTAACATTTTGGCTTTTTTTTTTTTTTTTTTTTAAATGCTTCATTGTCCCTTATATCTCAGTGTTAAACAGGACCTGAAAATCATATGTATTCCTTTTAACAGCTGGAATACATGTTGCAATTTGTGTCCAACCATTCCAAGTTCGTGACAATGTATAATAATTTCTGAGAGAAAAAATACACAGCTGCTTAAATGAGACTCTTTGCAGACTAAAAATACCTTGCCTTATGCATTTGCTTATTAGGTTTTTCTCATTTAGAACCGTTACCAGTCATACCTGACTAGATAGGGGCACAGATTTCTACACGGTCTGGTAATACCAGAGCTTTTTCTGCAACAATGCAACATGCTTTGTCCTGCGCCCCCCGGTGGCTTCACAACAAATTTTATCTATCGGTTCTATGCAAATTCTGTTACTGGAAAAACTGGAGTCAATATATTCTTAAGTAGCTCTTGGCCTCAGGACCTTTCTTAATGACAGTGCCGTGAAAATAAAGCCAAGCGTTAGCTTCAGCACTCTGGAAATGAACTAGGAGAAGGTTTGGAGCCCAGCATGATTTATTTTGTCTGCTGCAGAGCCCAGCCGCCTGCAAGCCTGTTTGGTCCACAATACACAAAATCACTGAGGCACATGGGCTGCTGGACCTCTGGCTCAGCTGGACCACCAGGACAGCTTTCAAAGTACCTCTTCTTAATTTGTTTGTTGACCTGAGAGGACTCGCACAGTAAAAGATGTCTAATATCCAGGAGATGAATCTGAACCTCACATATAACCTATACACTATTGGGTCTGCCTTTCACTTCTGTTAAGGTTTCTTTGCAACTTTCTGACAGTTGCAAGTGACTGTAAAAGGGAGTAGTGAAGATGTGTGGAGCAAAAATGAATCTACTACTGTCGATCATCGCGAAGTCCATATGTGATGGGTAGCACTGCATAATGTGTTTCGTGTCCCTTTGACTTAAATGTTTCGCAGTGAAATAGTTCCTATTGTTTCTCCTGGATAAATATGCATGTTTCAGAGCCTCTGCCCTTCTCTTTTTCAAATAACTCATCAGGTCTCTGCTCATGTGAGGGGTTGCACATGATGCTTTAGCAGAAGTTTGCAGAGTGATTAGGAATCTTGCTGATACAGGACTATTTGTTAGTGGTACCCAAAGTCTCATAGCTCCCCAGTTTATAGTGCTCGATCAGAGAGAAGAATCTAAAACTATAAATCTCTTGCATGAGCAGCCGTACATGGGAGAAACAGAGCAGGAATACTCCCTCGCTTCCCCATAAGTAACTGTGTGAAGTTTCTCCAGCTCTCATTTCATGAGTCTCTAATTCTGAGTAGATGGCACAGCTTATCAGGAGGTTTCTATTTACTTTTTCTTCTTCTTTTTCTTCTACTGCGTTAGGCACATGGCAACACTGCTTTGCACATGGCAGCTGCATTGCCTCATGACAAGAACCAGAAAGAAATCGTCCAGTTGCTCCTTGACCACGGGGCAGACCCAGGCATCCGAAATTTAGACAATGATCAGCCAATCCACATGGCTCCTTCTGGAAAAGCTGGGGATCAGGTACATGCTCCACCTTTCTGCTGCTTCCTAACACATCTGTGCACACCACAGCTGCCTGTCATCACCAGGAGAACAGTGGGGACTAGTTGTGTGACATGAGTCTGACATTGCAGTGCTGTAGGTTTGGGGGTTCCCTACTTCACCAAACATAACTGAGGGGAGGTATCAGTGTGTAGTTCTCCACATAATGGCAGCAAAAGCAAGGGACTTCAGGTTTCATGCCTACAGATGCGAAAAGGCTTCTGGAACTCATTGTAGTCTCTGCTATATTTATATGGGTATTTAGTTACACATATACATGTATATAAGTGTGCGTATGTAGGTATTGGGATGTCTGCATGCACAGTTTCAGATGGTGCATTATGAACTTCTACACTTTTTTGTGCAGGTTAGGCATTTGCTGAAGAAAGGGAAAGTTGCCTCTGCGTTCATTTCCTGTCACCGAAATGCCAGATCCTAAGTTGGCCTGCAGGCCTGCAGTTTCTGCAATGGCTTCAACTTCAGCTTGCTAATTGCACAAAGCATCTTAGAAAAACTGTGAGGATGGTTAACCAACATCTCTCTGCTCCTAGAGTCTTTAAACCAGGGTGAGATGATGGTGTTTCTCAACTTATGGACCATGAGTAGCATGTAAGATATCAGAAGATAAGTCTTCAAATAGATGAAAAAATACTAATAAACCCCAAATATTGCTTGCAGGCAAGGAGGCAAGCAAATCAAGTGGCTTATACAGAAATAAGCAAATGTTCAAAGTACAGCCAACCTTTGATTTGGCCACAACAGAAGCCCATGATGGTGACAGAACACAAGATGGTAGTTTGGCTGTAAAAGGTTGAGAAATACTGCTCTTAAGACACGATTCTTGTCAGGTCCTCCTGTGCAGAGGTACTGATTGAAATGCTGAAGCCTTTGTGATGCGCAATTACCTCCACTGTTCCTGCTAGCCTGGGAATGCAGGAACCTGAGGGGAGGCAAAAGACTGGATGGAAGAGGTCAAGCCAGCCTGAGGCATCACCCACGGCTGTATTTCATCTGAGTGAATGGATATCTGAACTGAAGCGAGTGAATGGATATCTGAACTGAAGCGTTCCAAGTTGAGGGTTCCTGCCAGCTCTTACTACCCCTTTTCTTAGCACTTTGTGGAAGAAAGCTGAAGTAGCTCTCTATTGCCAGTCTCTCACCTGACTCCAAGAAGAGAAAGCAGATGCTTGTAAGAGCAAGTACATGGGGCAGGTTCTCAGCAGCATGGGTTTGTGTGGCTCCTGCATACTTCTCAGTGAAGGAATTCCTCTCTAAGCCTTCTGAGCCAACCCAAGTCTCTAGCTCTGATGGCAAAGAATAGCTCTGGAAGCACCTCAGAGTGGGGAGATGAACCCTCGCCTGAGCTAATGTCAGCTAATGCTGACAGGCTTCCTTTGGGTCTTCAGCAGCTTTTAGACATGGACAGGGTAGGAAAACGTTGAGCTGTGTAGGCCTGCACACAGCCAGGTCAGAGTGCAATGTGGAAAGTGCTCTCCTATTCCCATTCTTATTTAAGTGGGCATTTTAATAGATTCTTCTTATTCTTTCTGTGAAATGATTTGTGAATTGCTGTGCAATCAACCAGCAACAGTATCTCTGCTGGGACAGTAGGATTGAAGGGAGTGGGAGCCGTGTTTTGACAACCCTTTCACAAAGGGCGTCTCATCTTCAGTACACATTCTGAATTATAGTTTGCTGTTTTCTGTGTTGCACAAGTTACTTTTTTCTAACAGGACTAAATAATAAGGTGAAGGGCAGATGTTTTAAATCACTGCAGTAACTTCCTTGATCACCCACTGACTAACTCAATGGGATGAGGTTTTCTAAAGTACTTGTCAGTCTCGCAGACCTGCACTGTTTAAACAACTGTTTAACAGACTTGAACAAAAGCTCTTAAGAAATGCCACGATCTTCTTGACTTTCTCATCCTTCTTCTCTGATGTTTTGTTGTTGCTTCTTACTACATCATATCTACAAACCTGCCAACATCCGCTGACAAAAAAGCAGAGGTGCATTTGCATATGTTTGCATAAATTTGCATGTATCTGGGTACAGGCCAACAAAAGCATGTGTTTTCTTACTTTGAAGGGATGTTATAACAAGCCTTGAATTGAGTGATAACTGCATTGGTGAGTTAGTACTGTGTGTCGAGACAATATGGTCAATAAAATACCCATTTCTTGAACTTGCTAGCAACAAAACTGTAATACTGTGACCACCCTGTGGCAAGTGATGCACTAGGGAAAATGTAAAAAGGTTTTTGCTGTCTAGAACTGTCTATGAGATGACAGAAGTCCTTTTGCAGCAAGTGAAAAAAATACATGAGCTGCTTTCTAGAGTGGCTTTATCTCTTTATTGTTTTATCTGCCTGCTCTTGGATGTTTAATACAGAGCAATGCCATCAGTGATTTTCAGTCTTTAAAATCACCATCCGCAGAATATCTGGGAAGACATCGGTCTGGGGAGGGATGGATGTGGCTTCATTCAAAGCATCACTTGGGCAGGCTGTGCTACTTGGAGTTGATAGATGAGGTTTGCAGAGAGAAGATCCCATGACCGACCCAGGAAGGATTCATTCTCTCTACAGGCACATCTGTGTTCACCTTCCCAAAGCTCATACATTAGAAGCCTGCTCTGAAGCCAGCCACAATCAACAAAGCTGTTCATGTTGTCTTTGGACTGGATCCATGAGACAGTTGGAGGCTGCTGCATGTAGAGCACCTTCCCCTGTCAAGCCAGGCAGTTCCTGGGCTGTGTATCGAGAAAATTCCTTTTAAGGCTCAAAGGTAGCCTGAGTCTTCTGTGCTGGGGTGAATTTCATTGATTTGAGCAGTATCTGAACTGTCACAGTTAACTCCTCCATTTTTTTATGACTATTTCAGGGGAAATGTACCTTTTATAACCTTAGCAGTACTGGCTGTGTGTGATACCCCTTTATTTGCACAGTTTATCTCTTCCTACCTGTGGCTTTGGATAAGTTGTTAATAACAAAGGTTTGTTATCACCAAACAAATGTTCTGAAGTGGCACCGTAGAAATCGCCAGTCGGTTGGCAAGGAAAACCTTTTGATCAAATAGTCTGTGCAACTGGCAAAGAACTTGAAAATAAGAACCTTTTATTTTCTCTATAACTGCGAGTTACTTCTGGAACTATTCATGGCTTTTGTGAGAATGGGGTGATGCTCATTTTTGTGTAAACAGTCGTTTATAGAGGCTGGCGGGACTTCACCTGCCAGGGACTGATGAAATGCCAGTCTTTAGGTCTTTAGTGCTGTGCCAGCTCCACTGAAGATATGACCCAAGCTACTTTNGGAAGGGAAATGGGGGAAACAAGGGGGGAAAGAATATGTTCCTCAGCCAAAAAACGCACAATCAACCTTTGAATATGCCTCTGTTGTTGTTTTTTTAACCTTTCTTGTGTCCACAAGACATCATTGTGTCAACAGTCAGCAAGCTTTTACTTGCACTGTATGTGTCACCTGGAGCTATTGACGTGGGGTTGGAACAGTGTCTAAAACACGTTTGGAGTCCCTGGCATGGGGGATTGCAAAACAACTGGAGAAAGAGTAGCAGAGAAATAGGAAGAGGCTACAAGGGATGGACAACAGTGCTGCTTACTTAATGGAAGCTGTTAGAGTCCAGACCCCATTATATAGAAATGTTTTGCTGGAAATATCCTTGTCCCAGCAGAGCAGTTGGTAATTTCAGAGCAGCTGGTCCCATGCTACATGAGGCCAATAGCTGTCACATATCTGCTGTCTTTGAGAACACACCACACGCTCCCATCTCAGGGCCTTGACCACCTGCAAGCCCTGGAAGTGTGGAAACTCGGTGGTGAGACCAGACCAGCCCTTCAAGAGGCAGCTTCCCCCACTGGTGGGCTGCTTTTTTTGCCTGCGTCTGGCAACATCTAAGGAGTAGGAATAAGAATGGGATGTAGGATGGTTTGTAGTGCTTGTGTTCACACTGCCATTCCTCAGTGGTGATGCCTAAACAGCAGCCACAGGGTCAGTGGTGGGCACAACCGCTCTGCTGCGCACCACAGTCTCCATAGAGTAGTCCTCTTTGCAGATGGAGTGTAACCACTGATAGCTGTACAGAGCTATGCCACAATATACTGATAAAAGTGCAATCTGCTTATGATGTATTAGATTTATGTATCCGCCTGATATGGAGGTGAGAGTTATGCTGTTAGACTGTAATACTTTACTGGACTTCCTTCTAGCACTGTTGGGTAGACTGGAAAGTACTAATTACTAACTACTGTTAACCTTGCTGTAAAATGTATCAATATGAGCGTTCCCTTGTTGAATGCTTACTTAGGGTTTTCACTTGCTCTTTCCTGTGCTGTATGAGAACCTCTCTTCTCAGCTGTGTTAAGCTCAGGCTAACGTTGCCAACCCGTGGGGAGGATGTGGTCACCCAATTTCCACTAGAAGCCTCAAATATCTTGCCTCAACCTTATCATCTTGTGGCTCTATCAAGTTGGTAATAAAGGGCTTTGACACGTGGCTGAAGGTGTGCCCGCTCCTCAAGCAGGAGGCAGGAGTAGCTGGCACTAAGCAAGCTGTGGAGCAGGCTAGGAGAGTAATTTCAGCTCTGGGGAGAGGAGAACTTTTCAGTCAACTGTAGAGATGTCTGGAGGAGAAGGTGTGGATACTGCTAGTTAAATTACATATTTGTCTTCACAGGCATAGTTTCTGTTGGATTTAATATGGAGAGATGCTTCTTTCTTTCCAGTCTGGGTGCTCAGCTGAGGGATCTGCCTCAACAAGTGGTATTAAAATGAGGTGAGACACAGTCTTAGAAAGGTATGGGTTTATGCAAGAAACAGAGAATCCTCAGGTGTGATAACTTTCCCATTATCTACTTTAAAAAAATAATAATTTTTCTCCTGTTCAGTTGATTATGCTGAAAGGTGGAGGAAACCTGGTATCAACAGACCAAACTATACAAAGGACTGCTGAACTACATCAGCTCTAACTAAAATTCTGCCTTTGTGGAAAGCTAGTGTTGAGCAGCAGCCAAAGACGTTTGGTGCTGGATTCAACCTCTGTGCGGGCCTGAGGGGTCTTAGTGGCACATGGCCCAGGGGCTAAGCCCTGAGCTTGCACGGGAAACACCGATTTTCCTTTTCTGCAGGAACTGCTAGAGAATATCATCATGGCAGTCTGAGCAGAAGCAGCAGCTAAGAAGGTGCAGATCCGTCTCACAGCAGGGTGCTGCACAGCTTGCTTTCTGGATAGTGTGCTGGGTGCTGAGATGCATAAAGACTCTTTATCTGCTGGAAAGGGTAAGCAAGACCTTTCATACCGCTGAGTAATTGTTCCTTGTGTAGGTTGCTGAGAGTCTGCCTTACCTTTATGAGAACAGGGCCAGGATCCTGGATCATTAGTGCATGAGCAATGAACAGGCTTCAGTATGCATACCAAGTTATTTATTTTTATCAAAAAGAGCTGGCTTAATGACATGTGTTTGGTAAGGTAACTTAGGAGTTTTTTTAAAACAGTAACAACAAAAACAGGAAAAAAACCACCCAAGCCATCGTGACAACAAAACACCCCTTACCATACAAGACAGGAGGACTAATGTAGTGAAAACATGTAGAAAATATGTGAGTAGTGAAGAATAACCTGGACTGTGTTAGGCAGTGCAACTTTGCGTAGTTCATGGACAATTAATCTGATTTGGATACAGTAGATGTGTAAAACCACAGTCCGCATTAGCTATAGCAGATGTCACAGTTCCTATCCCTTCTGAAGAAGTCATCAGCCATGGCCGTGGGTGGTAGGTAGTCCATGCAGTCCATGCTGGGGCAGGGGAAGTACTGCGGGACACTGTTGTCCTCATGCTGGGAGCCACAGGCAGTGCAGCAGTAGGCGGAGGTAGTGTATGGAGAGGGGGTATGACAGAACCACTCCTCTGCAGGGTAGTCATATATCTTGGTGTCCAGAGCAGATGGTGGGCTGTGGGTCAGCGGGGTGAAAGGAGATAGCTGAGGAGGAGAGCAGCTATAGTTTAATGGGCTGGACATATCAGCTGAACTGGGGGATCCAGGAGCCTAGAATTTGAAAGACAAAAAAAAAAAAAACCACAACAAAACCTAGGATGTTTCAGGGAGTTATCTGGGGAAATGTGGACCGCAGCCAAAATTTCCATGCCATTGCCTTTCTCAGGTGGTTCTGGCTACCTGAGGAGATGGTTTGGTCCTTGAAAGCCTAAACCTAAGAGGCAGTTCCTGTGACATTAGTGTTAACAGGCAGCATCTCTTCAGGTTAGACAACCGCTAGCAGGAACTGGGCTATTCCTTGCAGAAAATCTACAGGATCTGTAGAAGGGACATTGCCTATTCTGCAGCCTCTCATTAGGTTTGTCTAGGCCTCCTTGTTCTCTGTTCCCAATGGGAAACCATGCAGAAGTCCACATAAGCCGCCTGCATTGCTGTGGCTGTACTCCAAGCCCCCAAAAGCAGCCACATTTCCAAATCAGCTAGCTGCTGTTCTGACCCAGGATGTGAATCCCCTCACTGTCTTCCCTCTGTGTGCCTGTGGCTGTTCCCCTGGGAGACAAAGCTTACCAGGCTCTGGTTAAAGCACAGCGGGACTGGCTGGAAGGCATCTGAGGAGTAGTGTGAAGATGTCTGTAAAGCACTGAAGGCTGGATCTAAGGGTGCATCTGTCTGAAGACATGGATCTACCAGCTGCTCCAAATAACTAGGGCTTTCTTCGCAGGAGAGGCAGTTTGAAAACTGCCATGATGGACAATAGTTGGGAACAGAAGAGATGGGTTCTGCATCAAAAGGTGCTAGAAGAGAAGGTAAACCAGACAATAGCAGATTATCCAGTAATAATAATAGGTCAGGTTTCAGTACTCTCATATGTTCAGCAGCCCTATGGATTTAGATAAAGAAAAACATCCTTCAGGTTCAGGATGAATATTCTAGGGAAGCAGACACCAGAAGGAAGATGCTTAAAAGCATGCAAATAACTTGATAGATTTAGTTCCCTTGGAAAGCTCCAAAGCTCTTTAAATACTACTGCAAACATTTCTGGCTCCAGCTGTTTTGGACAGTGATCCAGCTGGATAGTGCCACAGACTCTTGACCCTCTGGCCTCCCTGCAAATGTCAACTGTTTACAGACCTAGAAGCTTGCCATGCAGTGATTTACACTTCAGAGCTTGGCAGATGGCTTGCGCCTTTGCCTCACCCAGTCTCCAGATGCAGGGTATATACATCTGTAGGAAGAAGAGGATAACACAAGCATAATTTGCTCTTTCATCCTCCAAACAGCCAGACAGAAGACAAACTTGTGAGCAGACAATATGGAGCAAGTCAGTGATATGGCAGCATTGCATCCATGTAGCATTACTGCTGAAAGTGTGAGTTCCTAGAAAGCTGCAGAGTCAAACTTTCACAGTACTGCAACATGCTTGCTAAGGGTATGAAATCTCACACCAGATCTGACTTTTCAGAATTATTACTCTCTCGTGCCGTGTTCAAATATGGTTAAAAGCATGTCCCCTTTCCACATTGGAGGGGCACAGGTTTGAAGGCAATGGAACTGCACTTGGGTAGAGTGGCTTAGTCACAATTGTTGGCAGGTTGAAGGTGATGGTGTTTAGCTGGATGTGGGGAGGAAGTAAGAAGCACACAAAATACATAAAAAGATGGAGACTTTCCAGCCTGAAAAACTTTCGGTATGTCTTATGTTTCTGTATTAACATAAGCAAATTGATTCCCAAATATTGATAGTTTAGTAATTTTCCTGTCCGTACAATGTATATATTCACACCTGCCCAACCTCTTAGGTCTCTCTGCTTTGGCTGCAGAATAATTGAAGGACCTGTGAGCCTGAAGTGCTATTCCTCCCAACCATTCCCCTGTTCCTTGGATATACATACACAGGAGGAAGAAACTCTTTGTGTTGCTGAGAACGTGACACTCCTCTCACTCTTATGGGTGCTGCCAGGAGAGTGAGAGCAGCCAACTCCACTGGAGCTCAGCAAAGTGCTCCAGAGTGATCTTGACCCTCTAGCTCAAATCGGACCCACAGACTGCAGCCTAGAGAAGGTGATGCCAGCAATGTTTTTCCCGAGGGGATGAGCATCCCTTCCTGAAGGGGATCTCACTCCTTGCTATGGGAACAATAAACTGCACATTGAAAGCACAACTGCACAATGTGAGTGTGCTCCTGAACGGCAGTGCATGTACCCTGCTGGCCTCACGGCATTCTCATCTGCATTTCATGGGCTCCTTCCAGGTGCTGATTGGCTGCATTGCCGGTTATCTGGCAGTGCCTGCCTCAGCCAAGTGCTGGAAAGACTCACGGCTGTGGGAAAAATTGGGAAGGAACATGTGGATGAGCTTTGTACCAACCTGGATGAGGAGGAGACACAGACTCTGAAAACTGGATGCTGCTGCTGCTACCCCAAGAAACCTGACCGAAGAGAAGGGAAGAAAAGGAATTGTATACATTGTAACATGGGGGAGCATTCTTCTGCATGCTCAGGTAAGTCAGGATTTCACTTCAGCCTACCTGTGTAAACCTAATTTACCTCATAGCTGTGACACGGAAAACTCCCCTAGCATTGGCAGAACAAGATTAACATGCCTTATATGATTTTTCCCTGAGCCTGTGATGGCACTGGAGGAGCATAACACCAACCTGGTGTAAAGCCCTTGATAAAGCACCTTGCTAGTTCGCTCTTCCTACTGCGTTATTACAGTTAATTTGGCAGAGATGTGGCTGCCTTCAAAACTAATCTGTTAATTTCTAGGACCATGAATTCCACAGTAGGGGGATCCCAAAGAATTTGTAGGGATAAACATGATTGAGAATGTGTTATTAATAAATTGTAAGTGATAACTCTTGAAACATGACTAAGCTAATTGCAGGTATCTCTATGGCTGGGCATCAGACTGGGTCGCCGTATGTGGTGTTGATATCATTTGAGAACCAGATCTGACATCGCTCCCCACTCTAACACAGCAACATACCTCTAGGAAAATGGACAGTCTTATTTTGTAAGGGATGATGGAAGCTGAAGCGGACAGACCAACATGTTCTAGAAGCCTGAGCTGCTGAGGGGGAGAAATCCACCCCAAAAGCAATGGGAATTTTGACAATTGTTTGTGACCAGGATTTTACTCTGCAAATAGAAATACTGGGTTTTTCCCCCCCTCAGTTTTACTTCATAAAGACTTCTGCTTCATCTCCTTTAATCAAAATGCTCTCAAGTTAGTGGATCATTTCCCTAGCAACAACTTCCCAGCATATCCTTGTGCATTTAACTCATTAAATAGTGACTATTCTGGGCTGAAAGAGTGTGTAGGACTACTCCTCTTCTCTTTGGCTGCAGGTGTGTAACAAGGCAGACAGAGCCATACCACCAGCAGCAGAAGCTTTCATGTTTGTCTTGTTTTAATGCCACAGAGGCAGCTTATACTGCTGGCCTCAATCCCTGAGGCCTCTCCAGGACAATGTGTACCTTTTGCAGATCACAAAGGTAACCTCCTGCACTCCCACTTCTCACTTTTTCCTGTGTGGGCAAAACAAGCGCCGTGTAAACTTGCTGTGGGAAGCGAAAACCAGTTCCATGGAGCCCTGTGACGCCTGGCTATGACGAAGAGGTCGCTTCCATTAATGCTGGAGGGGAGAAGTGACCCAGCATTCCCAAAGCCATCAGTTTTGTGGACTGTCCACCCAAACCTCCCTTCCTGTGGCTTGCAGGCTGAAGAGCTTTTCTGGGCAATCAGCTGCAATGAAGATCAGGAGGTGGGAGATGAAATCTGAAAACCATCCAAAGCTGTCAAGTCATGAATCAGGAAGAAGTAATGATTTACCAACCTCTTTATGCAAATGCCAAGAGTGGCTGAAGCTAGAGGACTCCTACAAAGACTGGAAGAGTGAGGGAGAGAGAGTGTAGATGTGTGTGTGCACAGAGATCTCTGTTCCCTCTGTTAGATGAGGCTAGAAACTGCCTAGGTGTTACTGAAAAATGCTGGAGACCTGAGTTCAGTCAAGCATGCTTAAATATTATGCTACAGAGCCCTAATGATGGAGCAGGACAGAGCCCTGCTTTTAAGGGATCTTTGCCCACACCTTGTTTTCTTCCTTTCTGCTAGCCAAAATTTGGGGCTGTTGCTAAGTTGGACTGAAATTTGTCCATGTGATCCTTCCATCCCAGAGCGAGTTATGTTTGTGGAGTACCAGCTCTGCTTTCTCCCTGCGCTAATGGCTCAGACTGCCACCTGTTTAGATCACTGCTGCAGCTACCCTCATTGAATGTTCTTCTCCCCCATCCTCACCAGCCTGCTACACTCAGACTTTGGCAGTCTTGTTGGCCCAGAGATTACAGTCTTAGCAAAAAAGATGGAGAGAAGAAACAAAGCAGACACCAAAAGATTACTTACCGCTGCACCAGTTGTTGCTTGTTGTGCTCTCCTCTGCTGCAGTAACTCCTTAACCGTAATCTTTACTCTAACACCTTGATACACCTTGGGTTTTCCTGAAAGAATTTGTGGAAAAGCACTTTACAAGAAGGGAGACTTTCAGAGCGTACAGCAAATCCAGAATGTTTTCAGGCATGCTCTATGTGCAGTCCACTTGAGTAAACAGATGATTAACCGGTCGATGTTAAGTCACTTGTAATCACAATTTATAGCCCTCTAACATTTGCTAGTCAAGCTTGTATCAAGCAGACATTTATGAAAAAGTTGGCATTGATTTTATTTAGAAATCATACATTTTTTACTCTTTACTATCTCATTTTTCCTTGGCCCCCCTCCAGGTGTCCTAATACCAAGCTCCATCTGGTGCTACTGTTGAATTTGTTTACTTTCCCACCATATTTGCCACTCTTAGGACCTGAAAATAAATGTGCGGATGAAGACCAGGAATAAAACAATGGAAATATATGGGCAGTTATTCAGAGGGCTAAAAAAAACCCCCCACAAATAAAATGAGTGCTTTCATTAATCACTTCTTGTAAAGCCTAGATTATCTCTTTAGTTTGCTCATTCTGCACAACTCCCATTTATTTCAAAACCAATCAGCAATCATCAGTGAGTACTTGGGATTTTTAGTACAGGAAATGGTATAGTATTCACCCATTCTGAAAGATCACTTTCACTTGCTGTTCTTACGTGGAAATACTTATAGGCCTCTGGCAATTCGATTTCTGACCTAATTTTCTGCTATTGTTTTCATCCTACAAACACTAGTGTCATCTCATCCTGCATTCAGCTGTTCCCCAGTGGAGGCAGCTGGTTGAAGATTCCCTGTCCTATTGCTGCTGCATGCAGCAAGAAGAGGCAGTGCCAGATTTCTGCGTTCCACCCACATATCCAAGAAATCCCACACCATGAGCACACCGTGAGCATTGTGCTATAGCCTCCTCCAATGCTGATGGCTGTACAGCATTTTCAGCCTCCTGTCTGCCCAGCCTTCCTTTTGCCCCCTCGGTGCTCTGAGGACATGCTGTAACAGGCATACAGGTCCTTCCAGGGGACCTCGAGGGGTTTGCTGAGCTGTGCTCTCAGCCTCTGGGGATTATTCATCTCTTATGTTTTGGTTCTATTCAACAAACTGAAGATGGGGAAAATGAGGGGAGGGAAAGGTTGAATTTAACAAGAACACCTTGTCACCAGGCCTCCCTATAGCCAGGGAAGGCCCTGAGCTAGCAGCCCCTTCTGCAAGTTTGGATTCATGCTATGTACAGCCTCCTAGCTCTGATCTGCACAGGTAGCTGGACAGGGCAGGAGGCTACACTATGAGCAGCTTGAAAAAAAGACAAGCTAGTAGGTGAGGTATGGCCACATCTATAACCCAGGGGCTGGCTGTCAGGGCATTGTTCCCCAAGGCTCCCCTGGCAGGGCATTGTTCCCCAAGGATCCTGTTTTTCTAGCACCTCGAGGTGTCAGCGTGGTCTGGGTGCAGCTGAAGCCTCGAGGGCAGGGCTGCCGTGGCTGTACCTCCTGAACCGGCTGCGCTACGGTGGAAGGGGCAGGATGATGCAGCCGGGGCTGGGGGCAAGGAGCAGAGTCACAAGGGCGGGCTGGGGTTCAGGGTGACAAAGGAAGACTGAGGAGCAGGGTAACGAGGGCGGGTTAGGGGTCAGGATGGCCTGGAGGTAGGGGAGCAGGGCACTCAGGGCGAGCCGAGACCAGCGTGGTGAGGGAGGATTGTGCGGGGAGGAGGCAAAGAGGTAGAGGACAAGGTTGCGGCTGCGGGGTGGGGAGGGCGCATCTCCCACCCCGCCGCAGGGGCTCGGGACCGGCAGCGCTTCCTCGCCGGGAGAAGCGGGGACGATCGCCGGAGGGCGAGCGGCTCCGGGCCGGGCCGAGCCGGCTCTGCGGCACCCCGGCTCCCCCCGCCGGCCGCTGTCACCGGGCCAGCTCTGCCCGCTGCGCTCCGCTGCGCTGCGGCCCCGCGGCAGCGGCCCCGCAACCGGCCGGGGCTGGCACTTGGCGGGCAAGAGCCCTTCCCTTCCCTGCCTCCTCCGTCCCTCCTCCCTGCCCTCCCCGGTTCCTCCTTACTTGGGAGGCGAGGTTGCCTCACTCGCGAAATGACCCCGGCGAACCCCGAAACTGCCCCAAATTGGGGTGGCGGGGGGTGGTGGTGGTGGGAGGCACGGCAGGGCTTACCGGACATCCTGAGCAGGAGTGGGCAGCACCTCGCCGGGCACCCGATGCAGCAGCAGCGGTAGCCCCGGCCCCAGAGCAGGTGAAGGGGGCAAGAGGCAACAGGCTTAAAATTTGGGGGCGAAGGGACCTGCTTGCCTGGTGGCAATGCCAGGTGGATCCCGACAATATTATTGTTTTATCCCTACGGGTATAAGTTTGAGTTTTTCTCTCCTAATGCCAAGTATTTAAAACCTCTAGAAACCAATGATTTGACAATCAATGATTGCGCGATACTTTCAATTTGAATATTCAAAGGCTCCACAAAATGGGCTATCTTTTTGTGAAACTGAGCACATCCCCATCTAGCAGAGG
Source organism: Nycticryphes semicollaris (assembly GCA_013400055.1). Lineage (NCBI taxonomy): Eukaryota > Metazoa > Chordata > Aves > Charadriiformes > Rostratulidae > Nycticryphes > Nycticryphes semicollaris. The sequence goes on along the minus strand of VXBJ01005864.1, from coordinate 56,272 downwards.
GTCTGGGGGAATAAGATTTGGTGGGGCCACCCTCCCCAACCTTTGCTTTTGGGACATTTGCAGGGTTTTATCCGTCTTTCCCCGAACGAAGCAGATGCCTCGAAACCAGCTCAGTATTTTCCTCTCAGACACACAGGCTGGGCTCCAGCCCTCTCATATTTCATGTGCTGCCTGCAGAGAGGACTCTGCAAGGGTCTGAAATGCTTTTTGCACATTTTTTTCCATTTTAAGGCTAAATACTAAGGGTTTGGGGCCAAAATGGCAGTGTATGGGTGTGGCATAACAACGAGGCTGCCCTGGGCACCCAGGTAGCTGAAGCTACCCAAACCCCACTTCTTTCTACAGCACTGCCTTCCCTCTGCCCAGATGCTGGCCTTATACTGGAGTTTATTTGCGTTTTCCCCTAACTCAGACTGTCTGCTCTTGCTGCACAAATTGGCCTCTCTCTTCTGATGTACTTCAGCACTGACCTGCCCTGTGTGTTGCAAGCAGTGGGGTTTCAGCGTGTGGTGGGATGGCACAGTTTTTGGATAACCCTCCATCACTATACAACACTGACGTAGGTGGGTTTTTTAGGTTGTGTTACACATTTTCCCTGGGCACTGCAGTCTCTGCTGTGCCCCGGGAACAACTGGCTGAGGCAGAAAGCAGGCCAGGCTGTTAATAATCTACTAGCAGTTCAGTTTGGCTATTGTTGCAGTTGAATTTTTTCTTTTCCTTTAAGTTGAGCAAATACACTTGATTTCTGTGGGGAGTGGTCGCAGTGGCGATGCCATTCCTTGCCTCCTGGTAAGGCCAAGCCTTGCTCGGGGAAGCTCTGCAGGGAAGCTCTACAGGCCCCTCTGGAGAGCAGCCCAGCTGCAGCAAAATGGAGTGTGCTATGCTGGGGGACATGCAGAGGGGGGTGGCTGCAGGGGAGTACACAGACCTGCCCCTGCTGAGCGGTTTGGGAGCTGAAGCCCTCACGGTACTGTGGGTTTCTTCCCGCTGAAACATCGGTGGTGGGTGGGTGAGGTCACGGGCGCTGTGCAGGGGAGCTGGCACTCCCGGGAGCCGGGGTAATGTTTACCTCTGTAACCAGAGACCAGGCTGCTCAGCTTCAGTCGTGACTGAGCTGCACACCTTAAGGAAACACGAAGCACCCATGGTTGGGGTGTTCCTGTATGTCCTGGGTTTCAGAGCATTTCCAAGTTCATAGAGGCCCTACCTTGGTTAAGAGCCAAATGCCAGTGCACATCAAATTCTTCCAAGACAGCTCAAAAACTTTCTCTCCTTCTTCTCCCTCAGAGCCTGGAGGGAATACAGTCAGACTGACCCTGGTATCCCCAGCCATGCAAGGTCCTTGAAGAAAGTCTAGCTCAGCTAGCTGACGGTGACTGCTTTGCCACTTTGCCAAACAGCAGCTGCAGACAGCAATTCAGCCTGGGGATGTCGTCAGTTGCGGAACAAGGCTGTGGACTCATGCAGACTCAGGCTTGGGGGCACAGGAGCTGGGTGCAGGGTAAGGAATCCAGCACACACCCTGAGAGGCTCTGGGGCTCCTTACCTTGCCCTGCCCCATGGTTTTGGGGAGCAGCTCTGCCTGAGAGGGTGCCATCTGGGGTGTTCCACAACTGCTTGTGGTGCCCACAGACCAAAGAGGGAGGCAGCTGGGCTCACCTTGTCCCATGCTTAGCATGTGTGTGGAGGAGCCCTGGCTGCTGGCTCTTTCCCGGGGCTGAGCTTTCCTTCTCTCTCCAGGGCCCAACTAGCAAAAAGAAGGGCACAGCCTGTGGGGTGGGCAGAGGTGAGATTTGAGGCACGGAGAGCTGCTGCAATTTGCTTTTCTGAGCAGGTCTGAACAAGACTGAGGAATCAGGAAGTGCCGAGAGGGTCCCAAGCCCTGCCAGAACCAGAGCTTGAGGGTCCAGCTGTGGACCCCCACACACAGTATAAGCAGGGGCTGCGATAAGTCCCTGAAGACATAACTGAGCTTTGCCAGGCACATTGCACCAGGGCTGCTGGTGCTCCAGCCCTTGCAACTGCTTCTCAGCTGTGCTGCAAGGGGTCAGGGTGAGAGGTCTGTCCCAGGGCAGCCAGAGCAGAGTCTTTGCTTCTGGGGCAGCTGCTGAGATCCCTGGAAGCACTTGTTCCATCCTTTTATGCCAGAGCATACTCTGGACAGTTTGTGGGTGCCTAAACAGCTAGCAGTGGCTTCCAGGCATAGGCTGAGCAGGGGGCTTGTATGGTTGCTGTTTGCACACCAAGGTGCAGGGACATTCCTGGGCTAACAGAATAAGGAGTGCCAGGGATGGTGCTAGGTGCTATACCTGTAAAAGAAAAGGCTTTGTGTAGAACAACTGGCATGGCCTGCTTGGCAGCTCTCTGGAGTGTTGCTTATAGGGGCCCAATATTGCTCCCTATTTCTCAGTGCAGTCCTGTGTCCCCAGTCCACAATCCCCTGCAGAAAGGTGCCTGCAGGCTCGATCCTGCGACTCTAGTGCTATGTACTACCCCTGGAGGGTGCTGAGAAGGCTCCAAATGCCCTGTCAGCCCCAGGGTTTGAGGAGAAAAACCAAAGGGCCTTAAAGCATCTCATCGCTACATAGTTTCATGGCCTGGAAAGCTCCTGTTCTTCCTCAGTGAGGCTTTTGCTGCCTCTTCTATGGGTGTCAGGCTGGGGGACAAGATGAGGCAAAAGAGGTAGACTGCGCGGGGTATGGATGCAGCCCCGGGGACTGGCCGCATCTGAGGGTTACACAGGATTCCTCTGTGTATGTGTTTGTGTGTGCAGAGCTACCTCTAGTGGCCACGGGCCTCAGCCAGGCACTGGGTCTTCAAATCTTGTTCCCAGTTACAGCCCCAGGTGAGTGCCTGCAGGTACTCTGGACATTATCTGTTGCCCAAGACAATGCCATGTTCGCAGCACGTTAGTGTTAGGAATGTGCATTTATGCTGTTAGGTAACCAGATACCATTATATAGACTCTGGTATTAAGGAGGGCTTTCCCCAGCCCCTGCCTTGCTCCTTAGCTTTCCCAAACCTCTTCTGGTAATGTTGCTCTGTAGACGTAGTTTAAGGCTCAGAGCAACGGGTTTTCTCAGCATCTGAAAGAAGTACCTGAGATTCTTGTTTGTAGAAAAGGCCCACGGAGTGCAGATGTTTTTCATGCTCTGTATTTCACTTGTTGCAAGGCAAGACTGTGAGCAACAACTTTCATAAGGCGCTAGAAGGCACCATTGTAAGCTAAATGTGGTGTTTCCAAGTAGTTGTATTTCTAAACAGAGCATAAAGCATTGCGTATTGTTAGCATTTTGTTTGAAGGACCAGCTTTAGGAAAAAAGTGCACAAGTAATTAATTTGCTTCAATAACGGTCCATTTTTCTTTTCCTCCAGCTCTTATCTCTCATCAATAAGTTCTCTGTCCTTCATAATTCCCCCAGATGGGACTTCCATCCTCTTTTGCCCAGGCAGAGTTATCGTGAAGGGGCGGCGTCTCCGAGGACTGCTCTGGTGAGAGCTGGCTCATTCTGGAGGTAAGCTCATTTGCCACAGTCATGAACGGTGAGAAGGAGTAGGATGAGGTGGCAGCATAGCTGGGGGAGTAGTGGACATCTTCAAGAGGATGTAGAGGGTAGGGCTGGGGTCCTGGGGTGGCTGGGGTCCAACCTGAGCTTCGATATGGGGAAATGCCTCCAGACTCGTGTGCGGAGAGGCAGCTGGTGCTGGAGGGCAGTGTTTGCAGAGGGTCTGAGCATGCACTGTCTGACTGCCCAAGACTGTCAGGTGAGGTCTGCTCCCAGGGCTCTCTCTGCATGAAAGTGGGGAGAGAAGACAAGACCCTTAAGAATAAAAGTTTGTCGTGGAGGTAATGGCATATCTAGCTTGGGTTCACCAAGCCAAGCTATCCCCAGAACCCAGCTGGGAACACTCACAAGGGTTTCTGTTGCTCTGGAGCAGTATTTGGTGTTAAAACTGTTAAAAGGAAACATCCATACTGTCAATAGTTGGCAAGGCTTGGAATGGGCTCCTGTGAGACAGATCAGTCCTGAAGCTGTGGAGCCCAGGAGCTCTGCCCTCAGGGTGTGAATAGAGCCAGCTTCTGGGAAGCAGCAGGGATGGAGACAGGTAACAGCCTGAAGGTGACAAAGGATGTTTCTAGAAATCTAAGTACCTTAATGGAGTAGTTTTTGGGGGAGCTTGGAAGGTTGTTCTTTTAGGAGGTGGTCTCCAGCAGGAAGACGGAACAATTAGATGGAGGATGGGAATAAAGAGAAAAACCGTTCTCCCTGAGCCCTGCCCCATCTGCTGTGTACCCTGCTGTAGCTGTCTCCTATAACAGCCACATCCTTCCCACACGAGTCAATCTGACTTAACCCCAGCTTTAAATTGAGTAATCTTTCATTGGGTAGCTAAGAATCATAGACTCACTCACTAGTAGGAAGTGCGCTGTGTCATTAGGGAAGGATGGCAGGAGAGGGGGCACAGAAGAAGAGCTGAAGAAGGAGCTGGTACCAGCTGTGAGGGGAGTAGCACGGTAATCCCCATATTGGTCGGTGAGATATGGGTCCAGAAGTGCCGGGTAGCCCTGAGTGGCAGAGGAATCACACGAGAAGGGCTTGGACCCTAGAGGGGGTGAGTAGACATCACTGACAAACTGCTTTGTGTTGTGGAAATCCAACTCAGTTGTGAAGGATCTCTTGATGCCGTAATAACCAGCTGTGGCAGGTGAGCCTGTGGTGGTCAGAAAAAAAGGGTTGGCTAAAAGAAAATAACAGCAGCACCTGGGGAGCCACAAAGCCACGGACAGCTCTGCAGGCACAAAGCAGAGCCCTTTTCTCTCTAGCACTCAGGGCAGGAGTCAATCCTGTGTTGAAACAAATGTGTTAGTCCAAGAGCCTTTAGCACCTTGGACTGCCCTGATTCAGCTGATGATCTCTATCTGCAGCAAACCCAATGTGTTTTGGGAAGCTTCAAGTATGAGGCCGACAGGAATGAAGTCAGCTTTGTCAGCCTTTGCTTCTTCCTTGCTCTACTACAGCCCCTGGGGAGGAGGATGGGGTTACAATTGCAAAACCACCCGCCTCTGTTGTAGCCTCACTCCCCTTTCCCTGCCCAAAAGCTCAAGAGACAAAACAGGTCAGCTCCTGTTTTTTTTTCTCTCTCCAGCTCCAGGGAAAAGTGGAAGATGTAGAGGGAAAAGAAGGGGTTCTGTGTGACATCTCTATCAGGAGAGGTGGGAACTGCTTTAATTACCTCTCTTTCCCCTCTGGCATTTTCACACAAGATTGCAGGGGACTTTCTTTTATTATCACTGTTCCTATTTTGACTCTCAATTACTTTCCTTCTGCCCTGCTCCAGTGCTCCTTTGCTCACTTAATTCCCTTTGGCGGAGAAGAGACAGGAGCAGCATCGACTGGTATTTATGGAAGGTATTGATCAGTGGAGGAAAACCTCACCTGGCATCTGGACAAATGGTGATGGCGATGTGCTGGTGCTGCCCTAAGAAAGATAAATATATGTTAGAAATGTTTTTTCAAAGCAAGCAGCTCTCTAAGCATGTTGCTGAGGAAGGTGATGGTGTAATTCAGATGCACAATTTGAGCCTTGGTGCTATCTGTATGAAAAGCTTACATATACGATTTCAAGCCTGGGGCCTCTGAGGTATTTAACAGATGTAGGCTAAGAAGAGATTTTGAAGGTCTTGTGTAGCGCTGATAACAGTAGAAATATCAAGATAACAGGCTTCTTTCTCATTTACTGCAGGGTCCCTTAATGCAGTCATAATGCTGAGCAGTTATTTTGGTGTTGGCACAAACCAGGTCTCAATAAGTTGATACCTAAGGCCTTGGCTGTGAAAACAGGCATGTTCTGTGCTCCCTGTGTTCTAGCCCAGCTCTCCTTGCTGTCTCAGAACTGCTTTAGCTGGCCCCTTCTAGCAGAACAGGCAGGCTGTGTGTATACAGCAGTTGTTTCTAGCCCCTGTTTGGGTGCTACAGCAATACTGATAATAATAATTTTTCCTCTGTCCCTAGGTAAGGGAGAATTAGCCCTGAGTGAACTTACTGCTCATGGTGGAAAATTACTTACAAAACACTGGGGCAAAGGCATATGTTACTCTGAGGCAGAGCTCATACATGGAGTTTCATTGAGTTCTATCTCTGGTCCTCCAAACTCCTAAAGCAGAAATACAGTGCCCAGGGCTGCATTTTCTTGAGCTGTGCTGTCACCCTGGCCAGTAATGGTGGCATGCTATTTTCAGTTTGCATAGTGCAAACAAGAGGTTCCTGCCATAGCAGGCAACCAAATTTAGAGGTTTAGATTTGAATTAAATTTGCCAGTGCTAGGACTTCCTTTTACTGGCGAGGGAGGTTTGCAGCTGCTCCCTGCTCCATCATGAAAATGAGCTCTGAGCCCACACAAGTCACACGGGCTGCAGGAGTGATAGGAGGTGTCAGGAGGGAGCCCTTTGGCTTGCGGGCAGATGAGTGTGCTCACATTGCAGGGTCAGGGCCGGGGCTTGCACCTGTCTCCTGCTAGGCCATTTTTGGCTGCAGACCTCAGTGAGGATCATAGCTGGTAATGCGCACTGCCCTGCAAAGCCAAAGCCTCCATATGCAAATCTGGTCTCAGTAGACGCCCCTCTCTCAGCATCCATGTCTCTTTAGTAATACCTTCTCCTGCTTCGGGGTTTTTCTCCACTACCTCCTCTGCCTGCCCATGCCCATTGTACCCTGCAGCCAGCTTGTGTCTGCATTCACTGAGGAGGAATCTCTTTGAAAGTAATGGTGCAGCCAAAATAACAAACTGGTTCTGCAGTGGTGATCTGTGGTGCCCTTTGACCATGCTTTAGCTTCAGTGTATCTCCTTTCTGGGCCCAATGTGTAGTACAGCAGCTGAAGTAATAAAAACTAATAATAAAAGCAAAGCTTAGTCTGGGCAGGGCACTTCACTGGTTTGCTGACAGTAACACTGCTGAATGATCTGTCCCTGGCCTCTGAGTACTACTGGCACAGTGCTTCATCTGCGTACCTACCAATTTCCCTACCTGAGGAAAGAGGGTAATCCTTTTATGATGCAGAGGGTGACTGCTCATTCATGCCTATGCAATGGATGAGCCAAACGAAAAAGTCAGACCCTCCCTAAAGCCCAGAACCAAGCCTTTCTGCCCTGAAGCTGATGGCAATTCAAAAGCCCAAATTGTGTAGTTTCCTATAATTTGATGTGTGCAAGGCCTGGCTGTCATGAAATTCTTGCCTTTCTGCTGCCTCAATAAGTAGCCCAGCAGCTCACCTCTGAGGACCTTTCCTTAGGAGCACAGATCTCCTCCATAGACCTCCCCTCATGCAACAAAGGCTTACTGATTTTGAAGAAAAGATCATGTTCAAACAAAAGTTGTAGCTAAATTACACTGCATCATAAATATACAAAGGGGTGTTCAGTTATCTGCCGTTGGCTTTGATTCTGGATTATATTATGTGAGATAAACAGAACTGTATTTACAGCTGTTCTTTTCATGATATGTTTGAGGAAATGCGGATGTTTGCCCTGCACAATAATTTTTCATCTCTTACAGGGAATAAGCAACAGAGCTAATTTTTCATTAGATAGACACACAACTGCTAAGCTTTAGAATTCAAAGCACAGGGCAATAAAGCAAGCAGCAAGTGTTTTACAGTTCCTAGGGCTTTGGATTGCAGCCACTGAAGGTGCTGCATCCAAAAAGGGGGCAGGTAAAACATGATAGTCATCAACCAGGAGCTGTTTTCTCAGTGAGTGCAAACACAGACATTCCTTCCTGCTGCTCCCCAAAGCCTAAATGCTTGCCTGGTGGGAGCATGTTTTCCAGTGACTGTCCATGGTTCAGGGGGTCTTCTGCCTTTCTGCATAAGCTGAAGGCTGTGAAGAGATCTGTGACTGGATCTTGATTTGCTTGGTAACACATGCTGTTTTTCTGCCGGTTTTGTTACATGGAGTTAACATGGATGAAAGTAACATCGAGAAATATACTTGCAAGTCCCTTTGAGGTCTTTTTGTTTTCCTAAAGGCAAAAAGCCTGAGTCAAATGGCCTGGGGGGCAAAAATCATCAAAACTAAGTGCCTTCGGATGCCAGTAATTCAGGTCTCTGCTACCACCCTTTCCTTCCAGGACACAGTTTCAGCAGCTTGGCTGCATCTCCTTGTCTCTCAGGCGTTTCATTGCTGCCCAGTCAGCTTGGAAGTGAAGTGCGGCTACTTGGTAAAAGTGAGTATCGAGAGTACACAGGGAATGGCTTATTGTGCCATGCGCTGGCATCTGCAATATTGTGTCCTCTTCTGGGGACAGCATTGATTTCCTGGTGAGTAATTGAGAAAAAACAATGTAGCGTACTATAATTTGACTTAGGTTTCCTGTTGCCATAGAACCACATTAAGAAGAATTAATCTTTTACTAACTGATGCTTGGCGTCTTTCCAGACCATAACATCACTGCATCTCCCCTGGCACTCTAATGTGTCAGCGAGGAGCTGAAAGGAGCACAACATTCAGGGAAGAACATCTATTTTTGTGGCTCTGGGTTGTTTAAGTGTAGCTAGTGAGAAAGGAAGCTGACTTGGAAAGGTGTCATATGCAGGATGTGAAAGGAATGAGAAATTTAGTATTACTGATTTGCTTAGGGAAAAAAAAAGGACTTTAATTCCTCAAATGTTCACTGATGTAAAAAATTAGGGAGCCATTTGTGTTCTTTTAGGGCAAACACTAGTGTTTTAAATGGTTTTGCTATTCCTTGTCAATACTGGAAGTAACCTGAACTCAAAACAAATGCTTTTTAAACCAGAGGATGACATGGCATGGCTGTTCTGTTTTAAAAAAGTAGGGGTGGGGGGCGAGGAGAGGGGAGGGTGTTAAGTGACTTACACTGAAGCGGGAACCACTGCTCTGCCTTGATCGTTTTTCAGCAAGAAGATCTTTGACTGTGTGTTTCACTCGCACTCCTTGGTACACCCGTTTGCCAAAATCTGTAGGGACTGAGGGAACGAAGTAAGCATTAGGGGAGTTCAGTGAAAGCATAAAGCAGCTGAAAGAGGTTGTTATGGGAGAAGAAATTCATCACCTCCGTACACCGAGTATGGAAGGAAGCATACAAGGCTGATACTATTAATATAAAATCATCCCTTAGGAGCCCAACAGCGAGGGCTGCTCATTTGCAGAGAACAAAGACTAAGGTGCCCCGTATTTCAACATTGAGTGCCATGTGGTTTCCTTGCAACTCCTTCTGTGCCAGATATGGCTGGCTGATGGGTTTTGGCTTTTGTTTTTTCCAAAGAGAACCCTGGAGGACCCTACATTTTCCCTTTGGGTCAGCAAAACTTGATTTTACTGTACAGCCCCTATTGCTTTCAGCAGAGATGCAGTGGTTTAGCCCCTCCTTGCCCTTCTGGAGTTGCTGGCTTTCAGCGTGTTGCTCTGAGAGCTTTGTTCTCAGTACAGCAAAGCTGGAAGTACCCCAGATAGTAGAGTGGCTTCTCTGAATGGGGATGTGAATCACAGTACAGGTCTCAGGAAGGAAGAGGAGCTGCCTGCTCATTCTGCTTTGTATCTACAAGTACAGACAGGTACCTGTACACTCTGTTGTTTTATCAAGGTTATTGAGGAAGGCACAAAAGGGGCCCAAGTGTCTCAGCCATGTGCCCTCAAGAGGTTGATGGCAGGCCTGGCTGCATTTTCTTGACCTGCCTGGAATATAGCACAGCCTGTCCATGGGGTCTGTGTAACTTGGTGTGAGGCATCTCTATCCAGGCATCTTCTGCCTGGATAAAGCTTTGTAAGACCTGCCTTGTGTACAGGTGTTTTGGCACAAATGAAGGCAGAGAGGTAGGAGGTACAATAACACAGACGGCTCTTTCATCCTGGACAGCAGGCTGGGCCTGAACAGAGAGCTCACACCTGTGGAGCCAGGGAGGAGTGTCCCTATAGGCTTTTATCACAATTTTCCAGAGAAGAACTTAACTTTGAAGCTAATCCCTCGGAAAATACATGACCATGTTCTCTTGAGGGTACACAAACAGCCATTCTACAGCTGATATGTTTGATCTCTAAAATATTGATTTATATTTTGCCCTTCTGCTTTTCAGGATGTGTCATTTGGCTCCATTTATTGCTTTCATTCACGTGGCATTGTGTCTCCAGGTGCACGTACACATGGAGATATTAGAAAAGGAAGAGTAGAGGGTTTAAACAACACAGAATCGCTGTGCTGGCTTGGGGTTACCCCAAATGTTTTCTATTGGGCCATAGCAATTGTGATTTTGGGCAACTGCAACTTGGTATTCGTGTTTGAGTACTAACCAGAGAGACTTAAGTCAAGACAGGGAACAAGGCAAACACATTGCAAAAGACAGTGCCCCATAAAGTTTATTATAGAAATAGCCAAAATAGAGGTGAACGCTAAGTCTGCATACTGACCAGTGAGTATCTGTGGACAAGCCAGGACACAGACAGAACTGGTTATCGGCTCTTGCAGCTAAAAGGAATTTGTATACTGAGGCTGGCCTTTTCCATGGCCCAAGGAAGAAACCTCCCTTTTCTAGTCCCTTTTCAGGGCTGTTTTACTGAGAGCAGTTGAAAGTACCTGGTGCGCACAGGTACCTGGAGCTCAAGAGCTGTGGCAGAGCAGGTATAACTGGCAGAAATAGCTATACTTTCTGCATCGGAAGCTTTGCATCTTTGCATGAGGGTTTCTTTAGAGATCAGTGTTGCATTTTTATGGAAAAGTCTGAACTGTATAGCACAGTTCACTGAGCTCCACTGTGGTGTGATACCTGCAATAACTTATGCAGCCTTTGATAGCTGCATCCAGTTGAAGGTTCAGGCCTTGATTCAGCACAGAACTTTTGCAGGAGGACGGAAGCCAAGAAAACAGGCTTATATTTACTTTTCAGAATGGGCATGTTTATAAAATAGCACCACTGGAAAAGCTGTGAGGACATTTTATTATTTTATTCTGCAGTCTGATATTGCCCAATCCTACACTGATCTTGCTTCTGTGTGACCATTTCTAGCAAGTGTCTGAAGTTCTGCACTGCTGCAGTCCTGTTTTCCTAACATTTTTACTATAGTCTACAGGCGTTAGAAAAACACTTCCACACCTCCTTACTTTTACACATGGGTGCTGTGCTATTGACTCATATACTGACAGTTATTCCTCTGCTCAAATTTTTAAAAGTAAGCAATGTAATGGTTCTGTCCTCTGTCCCTGTGTTCAACTTAGCAGTCCAGCCTCACATAACTAAACCGGTTGCTTTCAGTAAGTTATTCAGCAGGATCTGATGCTGAACTATTAAAACTGTAGATAACACTGCTACTGGCAGCATCAGGGAAGGGAATGCTATTTTAGGCCTAAGTTTATATAATTTTCAAGCAAATTGAATCGTATTTTGCATCGCTTTGCTCTAACTGTCTTTAGGAAGAATGTTGAATTGTGAAGGAATATAAACTCAGCCTAGAGAAGGCAGAGCATGCTATTAGGTATGGTTAGATTCTTGAGCCATTAAAGATGCCACACTTTTATTTTAGATTATTCTTCCTCAATTTTTTTTTTCATATGAGCCAAAGGATGGCACAGTATGTTTTTTCCCTGATATTTTCATGAAGATGCATCTTTACACTTGTGAAAAGTCAAGGTATTGAAACTCACCTGTTTCCATTGTTGTCACTGCTGACAAGTTCCAGGTCTCAGATTCTGCAGGGCTTTGGAGGAGGGCCGTCTGTCATGAGCTTCCCAGAGCAGAGTGAAGTCAGTGCTCATACTCCACTGGTAAAGTTCCAGCTGAGCCTGACGGAAATGTTTTGTACAATTTAGGGATGTCTCTACAATACCTTGTTTGGGATTTGCTTAAATGCAAATCTCTTGATGTGTGTTTCACTCCAATTTGCATGGTCAGTGTGGATCATTCCCGAAGAGTCTCTTTCCTGCCTGAGCTGACATTTCATGGATTAATACTGAGCTGAGGTTTACCAACAGAAAAAAATAATGGGTTAAAGTGAAAGGCTGGCAAGTCTTGTAGTGATGAGCCACCTCCTTACAGCTGAGGAACCTGGCTGGAAAAACAAGGCTTGGCACAAAAGCATCTTCTTGTGTGTAAGTGGGAGATGTCCATGTGCTGGTGAAGATGCACAGAGCAGGCAGGGAGTAGTACTGTCTCTCTGGGACCCCACAGGTTACCTTGTGCATTGCACAATTAAAACTGGATCTTTCAGCGCTGTGAACCCAGAAGCTTTGCATGACATCCACTAGCACTTGCGAGGAGAAGGGCAATACTCAGTCAGGGACAACATGCTCATGGGACTGGCAGGAATATCATTTAGCAAACCCACATCCTTCCTGGAGGGGAAGCTGGGGTTTGGTTCTCCATTATCAAGCAAGGGATCCCCTTTCAGAAGGTCTGAGGTTAGTCTCCAGTGAGGTGCCAGGAGTGGAAAGAGCAGGTAGGAAAGGATCTGTTCTTACACTGCTGATGGACACAGATTAAAGAGACCTTTGGCCAGGCCTACTATAGCCATTCCTCTGTTCCCAGCCTCCACATGGAAGCAAGTCTGTTTCTGCAATATTTGAACCAAGAATCAGAGTCAGGATTTAAATTTTTCTTTAAGCACCATAGCTTATATCCTAGCTCTGAAACGTATCCACATTTACTCTAAGGGAGCCATTCTCTTGCAACATGTCTAGTAGAACCTATTAATACTGTGAGGACAGGCTATGGTGAGGTAGATGGTCTCTAGAGCATTTTGTGTACACGCAGAGAGGGCTGGTGCGCAGTATTGCTGTGCTCATCTTACACGAGCAGAACAAGACTGGCGCCAATATGTTCCATAATTAAATATTTCTCTTCTTGTGGAGTCTGCTGCCAGCTTGCGGGTCTATTAGGTAAAATTTGTCTTTCACCATAATCCCCATGCATTTTCCTCAGCATTGTTCCAGAGATTAATTTGGCCTGTCATGTGAACTGCCTTCCTGGGGAAGGCTACTGGATTCTCAAGTGTAATTGTTCTTTTCCTTCAGAAACAAAATAAAACACAAAATGCAGCAACTGGCAAAGGCTCATCTGCTCAGGCCATCGAGGAAAGTGAGGAAGGCAGAGCTGAAATAACATCCTGAATAATTCCCAATATTCTTAGCTTGCAGAAAGACTTCTGCACTTCTTGCAGAATGCCTGGGTATTCTGTCTGCTTGGACACAGCTCAGGACTGAGCGGACATCACACAGTCAAGCTCATGGAAGACTTGAGCTCCCGTACACAGAGTCTTTCATCACATATATACGTCCTCTTATATAAGACAAGTCTTATTTTGGCTCATCCATTCCTGGCCACCCCCTTCTGGTACCTACAGATGTCTCAGACTTGGCTGACAAGTAATAGAATAGGCAGAAAGCACCCGGCAGGTTTGGGAAGCATGCACAGATGTAAAGTCGCAACAGAGGAGGGCTGTCTTTGCTTTGGTGGCAGTAGGCTTGGTTTGCCACCTGCCTCCTGGCAGGCTTCCCAGGTAGTTTTGTCTCCTGTGCTGGATGCTTATATCCTTTGGTTAGGATATACAAGTTAAATCCCAGCCCCATTCATGCTAGTCCAGGTGTTTTCTGTTCTGATTACAAAATAATTATGTTGGAAACAACAGATCCTGCATAAAACAGACTTAAATCTCAGCCAGACATCTTTTAGATGACATCCATCTCTTACTGCACATTTTCATTTGAAAAAGCATCGGAATCAGATTTTCTATATAGTTTAGTGAATTTGGGCATGTACCTTCCATTCACAGCAGAGGGGAGAGCAGGTGTGTATGACAGGAGTTACAATTGTGTATTGGCAAGGCAGGCTTTGTGGCACATTTTATACAATCCCATTTGGTTTTAGCGTGGCGTTTACCTGTGCCAAAGCAAACTTTCTGAGAATTGTATCTGTGTTTTGTGTTACAAAAGCCTAAAGCAGCAGATGTAATAGTCAATTTATATTTGTTTAATTCAAACTGTTGTGTCAACTCGTCTTCTCATTCCTAGGCAAAGGGAATTACGTTGCATTATCTCACAGCAGGAAACGCAGTAATGATGAGTGATGTATTTGGTTCTTGGCCAGGGTACCTGGTTGTTTGGATATTGACCGTGGTCTTCACACTGTAAGGATTCTCATTTGAGTGAGGAATGAGCCTGGAGAAAAGGGGGCTGAGGGGAGACTTTCTTGCTCTCTACAACTTCCTGAAAGGAGGCTGAAGAGGCAGGGGTTGGTCTCTTCTCCCAAGTCACAGATGATAGGACAAGAGGACATGGCCTCAAGTTGTGCCAGGGGTGGTTCAGATTGGAGATTAGGCAATTTTTACCCTGAAAGGTTTATTAAGCCTTGGAATGGGCTGCCCAGGGAAGTGGTTGAGGCACCATCCCTGGAGGTATTCAAAAGACGGGTTGACACAGTGCTTAGAGACATGGTTTAGTGATGGTTTTTATTGGAGTTAGGTTGACGGATGGACTAGATGACCTGAAAGTTCCCTTCCAACCTGTGATTATGGAGACACCAGAGACTAACGTTGGTGGCAGCAGTGAAGCTTCACCAGGTCTGTGCCAACATGACAAAAGCGGTCCCGGCTCCCGGGAACAGGGTTTTACCAAACCACACGCTAGTTATTCCCGCGGGTGTCCGAGAGGGGTGCCCCGCTCTCCCGCTGGGCGGCCCCCAGCGGCTTGGGAACCTTTGTGCGCCGGTGCCGCTTCCCGGCGGGGCCTCTCCGCCGCTGCACGGGTGCCGTCGCCTCCTTGCGTGGTGATTGGTTGGTCGTCGGGTGGGGGCGGTTGCTATTGGACGGGCGCGGTCCGTTGGGTTCCGGCGCTCCCCGGCGGGACGGGCGGAGGGTGAGTGGGGCCGGGTTTTTGCTTCTCCCTCCTTGTCCTGCCGCAGAGGCTTAGCTCACGGCTCAGGCCACCCTTGCCCTGGCCGAGGCCTGCCGGACAGCACCTGCTCTGTCTTCGGGTAGTTGGGTGACCGCCACGGTGAGAGGAGCACTCGGCGTCCGCAGCCGGCCATGCCGCCTGCCAAAGCCGCCGGCAAGGGGGCCTTGGTGCTGCAGTGCGAATGGGAGGTGTGCACCTACGTGGCCTCGAAGATGGAGGAGTTCTGCGAACATGTAGCCCAGCACCTGCAGCGGCACCTTCCCGGCGAACAGCGGGATGAGATGGACCCTCTCGGTAAGGAGCTGCACTCCTTCCTCTCTGAGATATTTTACTGTGAGAGAATCTTCCTTTCCCAGAGGAGAGCAGTGCTGCCTGTTGCAGCATTGGACTGTCATTAAAAAACTTGTGGTGTTTCTCTATCTGTGGGAACCTGGCCTTTATTTGGGGAGTTTCTGTCAGATCATTATGACCTCTTTCTCCTGTTTGTGTTGCAGAGGAATACACATGTTTGTGGCAGGAATGTGGTTTCTGTTCCCCAGAGAGCTCAGCTGACCTCATTCGCCATGTCTATTTCCATTGTTACCACACCAAGCTGAAGCAGTGGGGGCTGCAAGCCCTGCAGAGCCAGTCAGATGTGAGCCATTGCCAGCTGGACTTCCAGAGCCGAAATATCATCCCTGAGATCCAGGAGAACTTTCTCTGTCTGTGGGAGTACTGTGAGGTGAGAACAGGGGACCCGCTTTCACTTTCCTATGTGTTGTTTGTGATATGGTGGCTAAGGGAGAGCTGGTTTTGTCTTGCAGATCACCCACACACCTGCCTGGTGGCTGTGTTTATACTTGTGTAAAAGGGTCTGTTGTGCTCTGGCTGAGGCCAGCTCATGATAACCTTTTCAGCCTATTCTGTCTATCCCTGCTCCCCAACAGAGATCATTTGATAACCCCGAGTGGTTCTATCGGCATGTGGAGGATCACAGCTTCTGTTCGGAGTACAAGGCAGCAGGGAAGGAGAACCATGTGGTCCTCTGTGGCTGGAAAGGTTAGTGGATGCATGCAAGGCCTCTCTAGAGAGCTTTGCATGGGGCTGGCTTGCAAACGTTGTACAGGAGAACTGTGTTCTCCTTGGCAGGGTTTCAGAGAGCCTCTTGAACTTCAAAAACATGAGTGCATGGTCCCAACAGTTGAAGTATTCCTGTATAATTTTTTTTAAGGGATGCAGTGAGTGCGTGCATAATATTGAGCTTTTCATGTATATTTAATTAGTACTTAGTAGAAAAGGCTCCAGTTTAATTTTTAAAATAATTTCTCTTTGCTGTGTTTGTGTAATTGCCTTAGCTGCTTGCAGTGAGGGCGACCCATGCCAATTGTACACTAGTGGCCTCACCCTGCTGTGACCCTGCTCTGTGGGCTTTTTGGGACAAGAAATTGATCCTTGCTAGTCAAAACAGAAGCAAGAAGCCTGCGGTTTGGTCAGGTTGTGGATCATGGCCTATGTGTGAAGGATCTTAATGGCATTCTGTTGTTTCTCTTTAGACTGTGATTGCACATTCAAGGGGCGCTGCAAACTGCGGGAGCACTTGCGCAGCCACACACAGGAGAAGGTGGTGGCCTGTCCTACCTGTGGGGGGATGTTCTCCAACAACACTAAGTTCTTTGACCATATCCGCCGTCAGACTGCTCTGGATCGTAAGCTCCTACGCACGCGGGAAGAGTAGGCTGTTAGCAGTTCTCTGTCTGGGCCATTTGGTTTGCTAGAGCTGCCTGTTCTCTGTGAGCAAAGGGCATGGGTGAGCTTAGAAACAGCCTGACTTCTCTGATAATTGGGAACATAGACACTGATGAAACTCTGAGAAGTGTCTTCTTGCAGAGGCACTTCTGCAAGGGCTGGAGGCTGACAAGTCTGCACAGGGCTCACGCTGTTGCAGCCAGAGCTGTTCCTCTCGTAACTACCTCTTTTTCTCACTTGTTACTCTTTGTGTTATTCTCTATGCTTTCATCTTTTTTCTCATCACCCCCTTCCCTTTCTCCCCAACCCCAATGCTGCAGAGCAGAGGTTTCAGTGTTCTCACTGCTCCAAGAGGTTTGCTACAGAGAGGCTGCTCCGTGACCATATGAGGAACCATGGTGAGTAAGGGCCCCTTCTTCCAGCTGAGGCTCTGAAGGGTGTGTGCTCTCCCCTACTTTGTGGTAATGCTTTCCACCTGTTCTTTTGCACAGTGAACCATTACAAGTGCCCTCTGTGTGACATGACCTGCCCGCTACCCTCCTCCCTGCGCAATCACATTCGTTTTCGGCACAGTGAGGAGCGGCCATTTAAATGTGACTACTGTGACTACAGGTGAGGACCAGGGCTTTCCATCTTCTCAAACTGATGATGGAGAAGCACACGTGTGTGCGCGCTACACAGTGTTCAACTTTGTTCCCTTATCATTTCCGTTTAGCTGCAAGAATCTCATTGACTTGAGGAAACATCTGGACACGCATAGCAAAGAGCCAGCCTATCGCTGCGAGTTTGAGGCTTGCAGCTTCACTGCACGTTCCCTCTGCTCCATCAAACTGCACTACCGGAAAGTCCATGAGGTAGGAAGGGAGCAGAGGGATATTCCGCTGTGTGTGCTTTCCCAGTGAGGCTGAGAACTGCTAAGAGCAAGAAGGTGTAGAGAAGCGGGAGAAAAAAAGGTAAAGTCATGTGAAGCGCCCCAGGCTGTCAGGGGTGTAGGAATGTGAGGTCAGGTTCCATTCCTTTCTCGCTACTGTAATGAAACCTCATGTCAGTCTTCTCAGGGAACACGATTCCTCCTTCTGTGTACATGTGTGGTTACCAGGCCTTCTCGTCAGGCTCATGGGGTATTCATATCCCTCTCTCTGCCCTTCAGGGTGACTCAGAGCCCCGATACAAGTGCCATGTCTGTGAAAAGTGCTTCACACGTGGAAACAACCTCACTGTCCACCTCAGGAAGAAACACCAGTTCAAGTGGCCCTCAGGACATCCTCGCTTCAGGTACTTACATCCTTAGCTCCTTGCTACCTCCTCTCTAGTGGAAGAGATAGCTGGAGCTGTGTCTTGCTGGAGCAGAGACCTGGCAATGCTTAGGCTCTGACGTTTGCCTGTAATGTGCTCAAGACCTGTTTGCCAGTGGCTGAAAGGCACTGGGCTGCAAGCATTTGGTGGGATCTCACACAGTGGCAAAGCAGTTCTGGGTGGCAGCTCCAGCAGTCAGTCAGAGATGAGGCGCAGGGGTTAGCAGTGGTGCCATCATGTGGGTGAAATGCTTCTGAGCTTGGCAGGGGCCAGGTCCAGGTGTTCCACTCCAGAGAGAACTGCTACAGATCAATCTCTTGGCAGATGCTTCTGCTGAATCCTCTCTAGGAAACTCCAAAGGGTTTCCAGAGCCTAAAAGCTGGGAAGGGAAGACGGTGGACTTCAAATGTTCCTAGTGAAAAACAGAGTAGTAGAAGGAGATGGACTTGGGGTATGATAGAGGGCTGGCACAAAGCTCAGAAGATGCCACACGAATATGCTTTTAGGGCTAGGGCCTGAAGGTTTCTTATTTTACTTGCCTGTTATCGTCTATGTAGCATTGGGCTTGGGAAGGGGCTGCAGTGTGACTAGCTTTGTTACCCCTGCCTGTCTGCTCAGGTACAAGGAGCATGAAGATGGCTACATGAGGCTGCAGCTGGTGCGTTACGAGAGTGTGGAGCTGACAGAGCAGCTACTGAAGGACAGAGAGAAGCAAGGGGAGGCACTGGATGCCTCAGATGAGTGTGTGATGCTGTCTGAAGGTGAGGGCAACCTGCAGGGCATTGTTCTGGAGGCCCCAGCAGAGGCTCCTCCAGTAGAGAACAGCGTTGCCAAGCTGCAAGTGGCCCCACTGTGCCCAGCAGCTTGCTCTGCTGACAACCCTGAGCCAGCACGGCTGAGTACCTTCCCAGGAGCAGCACTGTCATCGGAGCAAGAGCCCAGCACATCAGTCAACCCCATCATCCGTGTGGTGAACCGAACCAACGAGCATGGGGAGAGTGAGACTGTGTATTATGTCATGGCCAGCACATCCTCAGAGGAGCAGGTAGCAGCACCTGGTGGG
Organism: Nycticryphes semicollaris; assembly: GCA_013400055.1. Taxonomy (NCBI): domain Eukaryota; kingdom Metazoa; phylum Chordata; class Aves; order Charadriiformes; family Rostratulidae; genus Nycticryphes; species Nycticryphes semicollaris. The sequence goes on along the minus strand of VXBJ01005864.1, from coordinate 37,289 downwards.
CTGGGTATAGAACTGGAGGAGAATGTCATGGACCGTCTGCAGAAAACAGCTGAGGAGCTGGGCATCCAGATCGTATGAGGTGCTTACCTGCCACTCCACATGTAGAAAACTTGGGGTTCCATGGTCTGTGCTGGTGGGGGAAATTGGGAAGTGCTTGGGGGCTAGGATTGAGCTTATCTTTACCTACCTGGAGCTGGCTAACTTCCCCCTCTGCTGCCCCAGCGTCACTGGCTTCTAGTTCTAGTCAGCATGTGGAGAGGGTGTCTCTCAGTTGTGGGTCAAGTGACCTGAGCTGCAAAGTGCTGTCTGTCTCCTGCTTTTGGGGATATGGGACTAGCAAGCCAGTCGTACCATTCCAGGAGATTTGGCCTTAGCCTGACATAGGCCCTCCCTTCTTGGTTACACACTGGTGATGCAGTCCCGGCTGCTGTGCAGCTCAGTTGTCAGCCCTTGCTGAGCCTGGCCCTCGGCTAGGATCTCCCCAGGCAGGATGGTATGTGAGCAGACACTGCGGCTGAAGCTTCTTCCCTCAGGAGATGTGTGGCCCTTAGCAGGCTTGTTCTTTCCCCTATCCATACTTTGGTCTCCAAGAGATGGTGTGCTCTACTTCTGCCCTGTGCATCATCTCTCCTGGGCTGTTCAGCTGCTGTTGTTGGTGATGGTTGCACCACTGATCCCCCTATGCTGTGCTCATCTCTGGGAGGAGGGGACTGGAGGTGGTGTCCCTTGCAGGTGACTGCTGCCCTGCAGCACTGAGGAATTGGGAGCTTCTTACTGCTGTTGTCCTTCCCTGTGTTTCCTCCCCACATTGGGGTTTGGGCTCCTGGTTGGGCAAAGTGTTCTTTGGCAAGAGAAATAAAAGTCAGACTGCCAAACCAACCGGTGTCTGGTGTCTGTTTCAGCCCCATCCCTACCAGACATAGCATGTTGTGGTGAGAGAATGAGACCAAGTTGCCTAAACCATGCAGTGTGGGTGGTGGGCACCCAAGAGCTGCCAGGTTCTCTTAAAGTGCCCTACATGCTGCCGCTTGGTGTGGCTGCTGACTTGCCTTGGAGAGTGTGGTGTTCTATGTCCCCAGAGGTGGCACTGGAAGGTCAAGTTTAGCTCTGGCAGTCTTGTTCCCTGCTGTCCTGATATGGTTTTGGTTTTTGCTGCCTTCTTCAGGGTGTGAATGTCAGCTGCCTGCAGTGTCATTTTTCGAATATAGAGTAGCTGAGGCTTGTGAGCAGAGCTAGCTTGTCCTCTTTCAAGTGATTGGGATGAGGGTGGTGTAAAGCTGGTGTCTCTGGAGTAACACAGGCCCTTACTGCCTTGTGTGTGGAGGTGATGGGGCCCAGATGGAGGCAGGGAGGTGACGTGCTGGTCTCCTAAGCTGGACACTGACTTTTTCCCCTCACTTCCTTTCTCAAGTAGTTCAGCAAAAGCTCTTGGAATTCCAGGTTGATGGAGGAAATCACTTTGTGCTAAACCCTTGGCCATCTGCTCGCTTTCTAATTACAAACACAGTGGGTGTGATCTGTGGCTGTGCCCTTGGGATGGGGTGAGGAGAGCAGCCCTTCTACCCTGTGCCCTGGGTGAGGGACAGGGATGAAATGGGCAGAGCTGCCTGCTGCAGGCTGTTTGGGAAGGTTTTCTGGGGCTGGATTCATGTGTGAAGGGCAATGCGTGCCCCTGCACCCCAAAACTGCTTTCTCCAAGGTCATGCACGTAGAGTGCCTCCCGTGGGACAGTGAAAGACACCTAGGGCCATGTGCTGGGCATCTTGTGCTCGGGATGAGGCAGGGTGGGAGGCAGCCGGCTGTCCCAGCAGCCATAACAGCATTCACTGCAGGAGGATGCTGGTGGCTCTGGGGAGAGCATCCCTGGGCTGACAGCATGCCCCTGCCCCTGCCTGGCCCTTGCTCCCTGGTACTTGGCAGAGCTGGGCCAAGGATATCTTCGAGAGAAGGGCCTCCTGCCAGCTTTGCATTTGCAGCACTTCCTCTTTCTAACGTGTGGGCCTTGGGGCTCTGCTGCTTGGAGCCATGGCTGCACTGGCATGATCTCGAACTACGGTTACAGTGCTCCTGCACTACCTGAGTTCTAGGTGCTGGGAACCAAAGGCAAGGCTGTGGTGGCTGGGATGAGCTGTTCCTTTAAACACTGGGCACAGGGAAGGTAATCTGCCAGAGATTATCGGCTGGGGAGAGGATTGGCATTAAAGAGAATGTCTCCTCCCTTCACCCATGTCTTACAGCATCCCTTGTCCTGTGTGTATGGAAACCAAGTTCACTTTCTCCTGGGCAAGCAGAGAGGGGGCCTTTGATTTGAGGGGCAAGGGGAGGAGGGCAGTGTGCGCTATGAGACTGGGCCTCCTCTTCCTCGCTGTGCTGGTCACGCTGGTCTCCTGTGAGGACCCAGAAGGTAAACAGGGTATTTGGGGAAAGAGGGGGCTTACAGGGTGCCCCAGAGGTGCTGGCACCTGACCGGACTAGTCTTCCCCAGCAGGGAGCAAGACCCTGAGTCAAGGTTTGGCACAAGGGTAGTGGGAGCCGCAAGTCTATGCGCTCTACGCCACAGCAGGGGTTGGGGGGTGGCCTGAGACGAACCTTTTCTGGGCTTATACCACCTCCATATAGGTCTCTCAGGGCTGGGGAGCTAGTGGGAAGGGTTGTCCTTGCCCCTCTGCCGCAACCCTGCTCTGCCTTGCTCCTTTCAACACCAGGAGACCTGGATACTTACTGGTCTGGCACAGCGCCCATCTGCCTGGGGGGCTGCAGGGGAAAGCACAAGGAGCTGAAGAGGAGCCAGTGTGGGAACGGCAGCTGCTGTTGGCTCGGCTACAAGTCCTTCTGTCGAGGTACAGCCAGAGGGGGGAAGCCAGTGGGGCCCTCGAGATGGCTGCAGGGCTTGGTACAGCCAGCCTGGGGAGGGCAGGTTTTGTGCCTTGCACGTGTATGTGGAGTCTCTCCGGCAGCCTGGTCCTTGGTCCACAAGGGTACGCAGCTTGGGGCACCTGCAGGGCCTGCCCAGGACCCACAACTTGTCTGGGTGCATCCTCTGGGGCTGCTGAGCTGCCCACAGGAACCTTTCTGTCCCTAGTGAACTGTGGGCGACCCGAAGCAGACTTCAACTCGGTGGTGCATGGCAACGATTGGTGGGTTGGCTCAGTGGTGCGGTACAGCTGTCGGCCCGGATTCCTGCTGCTGGGGGACCCAGCCAGCGCTTGCCAGTCTGATGGCCGCTGGACACCCAAGCCCACCTGCCTCCGTGAGTACTGCTGGGTGGTCACGCTCAGCCCCAGGGGACACCCTGCCCATATGGGGAGCAGGTGGGAGGGCTGTAGGCATGGCTCTGATCTCTCTTTTTCCCCCACCCTGCTCTAGAAGGGCTGTAGGTCTGGTGGGGCACTCTGTGACATGCTCTTGTCCTCCACTTGCAGGGATCTGCCTGCAAGGTCGGATTGAGATCAGTGAGCGGGATATTACTGGGAGGTGCTCCTCATCTTGCAGCACCCAGACCCACCTAGGAGCATTCCTCAACCGTGGCTGCATCAAGATCTCAGCCTGCGTCACCAAGCACTCGGGCTGGGCCCGCTGGTTCCTGCGCTGTGATATCTGTGAGTGTGACTGCCATGTCCCATGCGGTGAGTCCCAGTAGCAGCTGCCCACCTTTGGTAAGGGCCTGCCTTGCTGTTTTGTGGGAAGGGTTCACACTGGCATTTGGGGGCTGCAGAAAGCTCAAAATGTGCTGCTCTTGCTCTCCTTACAGCTTCCTCTGGGTAGAGCTGAGCCATCTGGGAACGTGGCCATTGGACTCACGCTGAGGGAGGCTTCCACCCTGGATGTCTGCTTCCCTTTGCCACATGTTTTAATCACTGTGCTCCTTCCATAACCTCTGTCCATCCCAAGGCTGTCATTTAAGAGGACAGGAGAAATCTTCTGGACTCACTCTCTTGCAGGGCTGCCTTCCTGCCTGGCCCCAACCTATGCCTCTCCAGTGGCAGGGGACACTGTGAGCAGCAAGCACTGGGGAACTGCATGTGTTTCCTGCAGCTGGGCTTGGGGATATTGGTGTCTTGGCCTCTATTTCCTGGCTGCTTCCTAGAGGAGGCTCATATCCTTTTCTAGCGGGGAGGTAATATGAGTGTCTGTACCTGTTGCAGAAGTATCTATCCCATCTGTGTGGCAGGTTGTGATTCCTCCTTGCCAGGTATTTCCTGCAGATGGGCCAGGCTCTGGCCTGAGAGGTAGGTGTGCCCTCTGTGCTTGCTGTAGCTGTCGGGCAGAGCTGGAGCAACGTTCAGTGGGTTGCATTCATACGGATGCTGGTACCTGGCTCCAGCCAGGAATAGCCTTGCGCTCCCTGTGAAGCAGCAATGGAAAAGCCAGTGTTTTTATTCCCCCAGGGAAGGAGAAGGTGGTCTGGAACATGTGTGATGGTATTGCCAGCGTAGCTGGAGGACCAGCAGCACTGCCAGGGGTAATTAAAAATATGTTTACAGGAAATCACACAGGTTTTCCAGTTATGCAAAGAGATTCTACAGCCCGCTCTGCCCCCAGAGCCCTGGATGTATATAACAGAGCCAAGATGGACTCCCTCTGCCACTGTGAGCCACTGTGGGGATGTAGCTATGGTCAAGGCTACTGTGGGAAGGTCTTAGTTGGATGCTGAATGTTCCCATTGGCACCAAGCTTTTCTGGGTTCTGGACTCCCATCCCTGCTGGATTTCCATCTTGAAATGAGTTCACAGCAGGGTGCTGCTGCAGCAGCTGTATGGCCACCAGCTTGGTCTCAGGAGCTCCTGACCCAGCCTCAAGCAGTTGAGAAGGAAGGGGCTTTATCGTCAAGGGGATTGACCCTGCTTGTGCCCACCTGCAGGGAAGCAGAGCTAGGCTGAGACGTGCTGTCGGTGAGTGCCCTGGGGATGGGAGTCAGTGTGTTGAACGCAGAGCAAACTGGATGGATCTGGTGTATCTTTTGCTCCATCAGGAGATGACTTAAGAGCTCTATATGGAATTTGGCTCCATGACTACCTCCTTGTGCGTGTTCCCCTTTTCCCACCCCCGCTCCTGCCCGCCCGCCTGCCCGCCCAGCCTGTGGGCTGCCCTGCCCCACAGTCTCTCCTCTGGCTGTATCACACTCTGCCAAGGAGCCAAATCACTGCCCTAAGCTGTGTCTCAGCCCAAGGCTGGCTGTGGGAGGGGAAAGATATCACTGGCTCAACAGATGGTTTTTTTAATTAATACTCTTGTTAGTCTTGTTTATTTCCATATGTCTTTCATGTTTAAGTGCTGTGGTGGGTGAGAGGTGTAAGTAACAGTGAGGGTGGAGCCAGGTGTGGAAGTGCAGGGGGATAGCAGGTCCCCCACAATAGACTGCAGAAGGGAGCGTGTGCTGGGGGCAAAGCCGTAGAGGGAGGGCCTCTTATCAAGGCCCTTTGTGGCCAGCTGTAACCTAATCAGCCCTGATTCCTGACATCTGGTGTGGGCTTCCCAGGCAGTCCTCTGCATTGCAGCCACTTTCACTCAGCATGTGTCCCTCTTGGGGTGGCTGTGTGGTGGAGTGGCCCCTGTTCCAGGTCAGTGCAGGGCTGAGTGGGATGCAGGACCCTGGGATGTGTGGACATTGGGATGCAGGAGTCAGGGAATGCCCAGGATGCAGGGGCAACCAGAGAGGGAACCCCGGCATGTGGGGGCATTGGGATACTGAAGCCCTGGGACACAGAGGGAGGTGGCCGGGAGTGTTGTGGTCAGGAGCAGACTTAGGGGGCGTAGGGCCTGTGTGATTTTGGGCTGAGGAGGGAGCTGCAGTTGCCTGCCCCATATGTGGACGGCAGCGGGGAGGGGCGCTGGGGGACTGCAGAGACAGGGCTAGCAAACCCCAGGCTTGTGCGCTGGGGATGCTCAGGGCCTTCTGGGTTGCAGGGAGATGAAATAGGGCCGGTCCCTTTAAGAGGATTTTTCGCTGCCTGGCTGTACTGCTTGCCTGGGCAGCCCATCCTGCCGCCCCGACTGGCAGCAGCAGGGACAAAGCTGGTGAAGAGGGGCACAGCCAGGACCGGGGGTTTACTAGCCGCTGCTGGGCTGGGGGCTTAGAGTCGCCCTCCCGGCCCGGAAGCCCAGCTCAGCTCAGCCCAGCCCTGCCCTGTGGAGGGATGGGAAGGAGACCCCGCCTGGAGACCCGCGGGGGCAGCGCCCAGCCTGGGTCCCTGCGCTAAGGACCAACCGGCTTCCGCCGACCCACTCCCTGCCCTGTCCTGCCCAGCCCGAACGGGGCGCCCGGCGTTGCCCCCCTCCCCGCCGCCCCGGCCCCCGCCGCGGGCATCGCCCCTTTGTCTGCGGAGGAGGGAGAGGCGGAGGGCGCTGCGGCGGAGGCACGGCCGCTGCCGGCGGGGAGAGGAGCTGCCGCGCCCGCAGCCTGCCAGGTGAGCCTGCGGGAGCAGCCCCCTGCCCTACCCGGGGTAGGGGGGCTGGGGGCGGCCGGGGATGGAGGGAGCCGGGATGAAGGAAGAACATCCTCGGCAAAGCTGCCTTCCCAGCTCCTCGTGTGGGGTCGGGCTAAGCCGCGGAGAGCGGCTTGCGGGATTTAGCGCTCCTTGTTAACGGCTAGCCGAAGGAGTCAAGGTGAGCCCGAGGGCGCTTTGTGTTCGGCGGCCCCCCCGAGCCCCCTGGGGCACCCTGGGGCTGGGTGTTACGGCATGTCTCGGACCTCACGGCTGCTGAGGGGGGGACGACGGGGGACGGGGACCTGAGCCCTCGTTCCTACCTCTTCTTCCCCAGGGCTGTGGCTGGCTTTCTTCCAGCCCCAAAAGAGATCTGTCTGCAACGGGGAGAGGGCTGGGAAGATCTCGGTGCAGATCCTTATGAAGCCGGCTTCCCCTTTCAGGGGACTGTGCGTGCATTGCAGGTGTAGTGAGGAGCTTCCTGCAGCCTCTGCCTCAGCAAAATGTAGGTTAGGGAAGCATTGAGGACCCTAGCCTTGGAGGCGAGATGGGTGCTGGGCCCAGCCTGCTCAGGTTCCTTTTGCCAACGCCATAGGGATCCCCAATGCTGTGGTGCCGCAGTGGGACCTGGGATTAGGATGCTCCCTGCTCTGCTTGGCTCAACATCCCCCCAGCACCGCAGAGAGTCCTCAAGCCAAACAGGGATGCGGGGAGCTTGGCCGTGCTGCAGCTGGCTGTGGGGAGGATTGCAGGCAGAAGACACTGCCCATCAGGAGAGCGTTTGGGCAGGTGTATGTATTAGCAGTCATGCAACAGCCCCAGTTAAGTACTTGCCTGGTGTCTGAGGCTGTGCTGGTGAGAGCCAGGAAGATTGAATGAGCCAAGGGAAGCAGAGAAAGTCTGGCACTCTTTGGGCCCCATCCTTGCTGTAGTAAATCTTTCCCAGTGAGCCTGTGGGGACCCAGCTGAGGGTCCAATCTAGCCAGGACTGCTCTGCCCCGGGAGACTGGATGAGGCATGGCATGCATTGCTTGAGGAACTGGCTGGGAACAGTATGTTTGCTTGGCAGGGGTAATTCCTGGTGAGCCCTTAGGGATGTCTAGGCACAGCTGAATGTCCTGTATTGAGGGCAAAACATCAGCTCTCCTATCTTCCATCCTGTGCCCACCATGGTGGTCAGGAGTGGGACAGAGAGTCTAGCAGCAGTGGGGCTGGGGAAGTTGAACAGCCTGCCAGGTCTGCTGCCAGAACTGGACCCAGCTGTAGGAGGTGCATGACTTATTGACTATGGAGCTGATCAGCTCCTCCTTGCTCCTTTGTGCTGGCTGAGCTGCCCTGGCCAGGTCCATCTTTCCAATCAGCTGTGGATGCCAGATCCTGGCTGTGAGAGAGGGCTCACTGTGAGTCAATCCCTGTGTGTTTCCTACAGAGCAGCAGGATGGCAGAGAAGAGTATGGATCCTGCATGTGTCTCCATTGCCCTGGAGGACACGGTGTGCCATGCCAGCCCTCCAGATGCCCCACTCCTCACCACCCATTTGAAGAAGGTGGAGAACCATATCACAGAGGCCCAGAGGTTTTCCCACCTCCCAAAGCGCTCTGCTGTCAGCATTGAGTTCATTGACCTGTCCTACTCTGTGCGGGAAGGATCCTGGTGGAGGAAGAGAGGTAGGAGCTGCTGGCTGGGGAAGGGAAGGGGAGCTGTGGGGCTATCACACCCCTCTGCTGTTCTGCATGCCTTGATCTCACCCAGGTCTTCAGCATCTCTGTGCTGGATTCATTTCTTCTCAGCCAATTCCTGCTCTAGGCAGCTCCAGCCTTTTGTAAGCACATGGTGCCTTAGCTTTGCCTGCTGGCAGGAGCTTGCCTCGGTGCCTGGCAGCAGGGCTGCACACAGTGTGCCACAGTGGGAGATGCTGGAGCTACTGGCCTTGTGCTTGCCCTGCTGTCCCCTGCAGCAGTGGGGTCTGGCTGGGTGGTTGGGCTGTCTGGCCCTGTGGTCTGTCTGAGCACCAGGGCTTCCTTGCAGCCATGCTGTTTGCTGTCCTTTCTGGGCACCCATGGGTGGAGGGCAGGCTCGTGTCTCGTACAAGTTGCTGCATACCTCTTCTGTGCGATGCTAGAGGAAAGCAGATCACATCCTAGGAAAGTCTCTGTCCAGGGCTGCACAGGGGAGATGGGGCAGATTTTGTGTTTCGGGGACAGCCAGGATGGATTAGTTTCCCCAGCACTATTTAGGGTATGATGACTGTGTGTGGTGTGTCAACAGCAGGAGACCCCAACAGGTGCCCCATTTCAGAGCCTGGCAAGGAAACTATGTGTGATTTGCAGGGGATTTCCTTTCCAGCAGCTCCTTGTGCAGCTGAGACCATGGTTCCCTGTCCTGTGTGTGACTCTGGCCGAGAGCTCAGAGAGGGGAGACAGATGGCAGCTGGTGGGTGGTAGTCTGCTTTAATTAGCTCTCTCAGTTAATGGGATGCTAATCAGGCAGCCCCATGAGATGGAGGGGGAGCTGATCTGCAGAAGCTGAAGGCAGGCAGGGATGAGCAGACCGAGGGCATAGGGCTGCTCAGCAGAGTGCCTGCTCAGTCAGGAATGCTGTTGCCAACCAGGCTCTGTAGATAGGGAAACTGAGGGAGTGAAAGACAGTGGGACCAGCCCTGTCATCCCCCCAGAGAGGTCTGCCTGTTTGTCTGGAATGCCGAGGAAGCCTTCCAGGAGGAGCTATGGTACAACCATGGATTCCCCAGGGCAGAGTGTGCTGGACCAGTTGCTTCCTAGGGGTTCAGGCCCTGCAGGGAGGGAGGGGGAAAGGCTCTCACAGCTGGTCTGGAGAGGAATACGCCAAGGAGTGCTGGGTGGCAGTGGGGAGGGACTCTCCTCTCCCCATGGTGAGGTGCAGGTAGAGGAGCAGACAGGGAGCTCCCGGTGCCTTTGACTGCAGCGCCCAGGATCCTCCGTGCTCTGCTGAAGCTGGAGGTTACTGGCAGTCAATGAACGCAAGTAACCGTTGCGCAAGCTGCAGTGGCGCCGACGTGAGCAGCATGCGCGGTGCCGGAGCTGTGTGCGTGGTGCCGGCATGCGCTGGGGGGGCTGGTGGGCATGCTGGCTCTGCTGTCGTCATACACAGTCCCTTGTCCTCCCCGCCCAGCCCCTCTGCCAGCAGGGCCTGCTCCTGAGCGCAGGGCACCTGACTCTGAGGTGTGCAGAGGAGGAAGCAGGAGCTTGGAGTACTGGACACTCTGTCCTGGGGATGAACAAGCCAGAGGAGCTGCTCCCCTAGAGTGCTATGAGGACCATTAGCTGGTCTGGCCCTGGGGCTTGCCCCAGCGTGTGGGTGGGGGATGGATGTATTGCCCTCACCCAACTCCAGTTGCCACCACAGGGCACATGGGGTGGCAGGGCATATTTCCATCAGGGAGATGCTCAGTCCTGGTCCATGGTTCAGCATGGTCCTAGCACCCTATAAACCGTTGCTCTCCTGCCCAGGCTGTGTTTTGGGGGCATCTCCTGAAAGTGTGAGGCTGTGCCTGTTCCCTACTCCCAACACATCATGTTCCTTCTGCCAGAAAATGCTAATCAGCTGCATTTAAAGCAGAGATAATTCCAGGTCTGATTAGCAGTGGCTGTTGCTGGATATCACACCATGAATGCCAATGAAGGCAACAGCCGGGCATCCAGTGGGCTTGGGCACTCTCCCTGCCCCGTGCTACCCTGTTTCTTGATGCCCCTTTCCACTGACCTCAGGGACTGGGATCTGATAACATGCTTGGGACCAATGTCACAGCCTGGTAATCTTCCTCAGCAATATCCCTGACCCTGGGACTTCCATGGTCTTTACCGTGATCCAGGGCATGTGCCTCTTTGGTGCTCGCAATCTGGGGCCAGCTGAGGACTGGGGTCAGGGACGATTGTGCTAGAAATGACAACTGCTCTGACTATAGCCCTGGTGATGCTGATGCAGATAGTCTCCAGGCACATGCAGCCCCTGGCATGATGCGTGGAAGTTCTGAGGTCCCCTACGTGCTGAGAAGGTATCACAGTCCCTGTAGCACTGCCACTTTTGAAAGCTGAACCCATGCTGCTCTCTCTCCAGGGTACAAGACTCTCCTCAAATGCCTGTCAGGGAAGTTCTGCCAGCGGGAGCTCATTGGGATCATGGGGCCTTCAGGTGCTGGGAAGTCCACACTCATGAACATTTTGGCTGGCTACAGGTGAGGCTGGGGGGAAGCCAGTGAATCTGTGGGTGCAGGGCTGGGTGTCACTGTGCTACAACTCCCCTGTGCCTCTTCCCTGCAGGGAGACTGGCATGAAGGGGCAGATCCTGGTGAATGGTCGGCCACGGGACCTGCGTACCTTCCGCAAGATGTCCTGCTACATCATGCAGGATGACATGCTCCTGCCACATCTCACTGTGCTGGAGGCGATGATGGTGAGTGGTACGGGAGCCAGGCAGCCTGCTGGGTTCTGTGGAGCATCCTGTGGACTGTGTCCTTGGGCACTGAGCCTACACTGACATCAGGCATTTCCAAGGGCTCTGGGACACAGGAACAAAATCCTGCTGTTCTTGCTCCCTTCATCCTGAACCATTGCTCCCAGGCCTCAGCTGGGCAGGGACAGGGCCACAGTGGAGCTGCTTCTGTTCCCTACGTCTGACAGTCGTGTCTCCCTGCAGGTCTCTGCTAACCTGAAGCTGAGTGAGAAGCAGGAGGTGAAGAAGGAGCTGGTAAGTGCAGAGGAAGTTGTGCCCAGGCTGCTTCATCTCTCTCCAAGATGGAGACAGTAGGGAAGGGAGGGACCTGAGGGGACCAGAGGATGTCAAGGGGCTCTGAGTGACGGAGGTCTGAAGGGAGGTAGCAGGGATGGGGTGAGAGTCCCTGGGAACCCATGGTGAATGAGGCTGTCTTACAGGTAAACGAGATCTTGACAGCCCTGGGGCTGCTGGAGTGCTCCTTCACCCGCACCATCTCGCTGTCAGGGGGCCAGCGCAAGCGCCTTGCTATTGCCCTGGAGCTGGTGAACAACCCTCCTGTCATGTTCTTCGATGAGCCCACAAGGTGAGGCTGCAGGGGCTGGGGCTCCCTAGCACTGCCTGCCCAGCTGGGCTTCCCCTGCTGGGAGACGTCAGGGTGGCCAGCACTCTCTAGAGCACAGGCTGTGAGACCTGAGGGTGGGATGTGACTGTGCCCTCCAGGGCTCCAAGAGGGCTGGGGCATGGCAGGGCTGGGGCTGCAAAGGAATGCTCTCCTCCATTAGTTTGGGAGGAGGGTGCCTGCAAGAGGAGGCAAGTAGGGATAACTTTAGGATTTACTTCTTCCCCACTCAACTTCTCTTCTTTCTCTGCTGTCTCTTTCTCCCTCACCTTACCCTGCACGACCACAGTGGTCTGGACAGTGCCTCCTGCTTCCAAGTGGTTTCCCTGATGCGGTCCCTGGCTCAGGGTGGGCGCACCATCATCTGTACCATCCACCAGCCCAGCGCCAAGCTCTTTGAGATGTTTGACAAGGTTTGGACTGGGCTAGGGCACAGGACTCTTCAGGGTTCCAGGGTTCCTCTGACTCCACGACCCAGGAGAGAGACCGTGGGAGGGATAGGGTGCAGACATTTGACCTGGGGCTTGGGTGGCACACAGCCCTGATGGCCAGGGTTTGGCAAGGGTGCCCTGTGTCAGCCTAGAACAGGGAGGTGGGTAAGAGCAGGTGACAGTGCCCTTGGCTGCTCTGCACCTGCCATAACCTGGCTTTTTCTTGCAGCTGTACATCCTGAGCCAGGGCCAGTGCATCTTCAAAGGTGTTGTGACCAACCTCATCCCCTACTTGAAGGGTCTTGGCCTCCACTGCCCCACATACCACAATCCTGCTGATTTCAGTGAGTGTCCCTGCCCCAGCTGGGGCTCTGGTGAGGAGCAGTGGGTGGCAAGGTCCAAACACAGCGCCAAGCCCTAGGAGCTGGCCAGGGAGAAGGGCTGCTCATGACCTTCCTGTTAAGAGCTGGCTGGGCAGTGCTGCCATGTGGTGCAGCATTGTGGGCTGGAGGTTGTGCTGGAATCCCACTGCCCTGGCCCCACCAGATCATGGTCTGAGCAGGCCAAGAAAAGTGATAGCAAGTGCTGGCTCAGCACCTCTCAGGGGTCCTGTCTTCCTCTACAGTTATTGAGGTGGCCTCAGGAGAGTATGGGGACCTCAACCCTGTCCTGTTCCGCGCAGTCCAGAATGGCATGTGCACCATGGCTGAGAAGAAGAGCAGTCCCGACAAGTCAGATCCGTCATGCCCAACACACTGTGTGACGGTGAGTTGGGGATGAGAGGAGCCTCCTGTGGTGACAGAGAGTGGCAGGTAATGGAGTGTCCACCCAGGGACACTTCATTCCTCACAGTGCACAGATACCCTGTGTTATCTAGAGCCCCTTGGACATGGTGGTGTTCAGCTAGCCTCTGCTTATTTGGAGCAACAGCTCTGTGTTTGAAGCTGGCAGTGCCTCTTCTCACTATTGGTGCTCACAAAGGGCACCCTGGGACCACTTGGGTGATGTCCTAGTAGCAAGCCTGTGTTGTAAACTTGAGCTATGTCCCTGACTTGTCTGTGGTCTTGAAGGACGCGGACCACATTGAAAGCCACACGTTTGCCACCAGTGCTTCAACCCAGTTCTGCATCCTCTTCAAGAGAACCTTCATCTGCATCCTAAGGGACACGGTGAGTGCAGGGGAGGCTGAGGGGATGGGGCCTATTGGTCACTGGGGGTCACTGAACAGGAAATGGAGTGGGGCTCACCCTGGAGGAGCAGGCAGGCTGTCCTCTGCTCCCCTGGGATGCTCATGGGATGTGACCCTGCCTCACTGAGCCCCTGTACCCTCTCTGCCTGCAGGTACTGACTCACCTGCGATTCATGTCCCACATCTGCATCGGGGTGCTGATTGGCCTGCTCTACCTGCATATTGGCAACGATGCAGGCAAAGTCTTCAACAACACTGGCTTTCTCTTCTTCTCCATGCTCTTCCTCATGTTTGCTGCACTGATGCCCACCATCCTCACCTGTAAGAGTCTCCTTCCCCCAACACCCATTCGCTGTTCCCTACCCATGGGGCAGAGGGGGTGCTCCAGCTGTGTGGGAGTGTGGGTGGTGTATGGTGCAGCCAGATGAATTGGCAAAAGGGGGGAAATAAGAGAGGAAAAAAAATTGAAACAAGCAAGGGGAGAAAACTTTTGTTTGGGTGTAATGCAGTTTCGCCCTTTATTCAATGCTTGGCTAAAATGTACTTGCTGGCTTAAAGGAAAATGCTGACAATTTTATTTCTTTTTTTTTTTTTCTGAGAAAAATGTCTGCAAAGCTGCCTTTTCATCTGCTTCACATCTCTTTCACTTCCTCAGAAAATTTTTAACCTCAGCCACGCTGACTTTTCCATGCAGAAAGTTCCCACATTGGTCACTGACTCTTTCCCTGGTGAAGATTTGAGCACCTACTCATGGTGCAGGCGGGAGGCTGCCTGGTGCTCTGTGTTGGGGCAGCCTCACATCTGCCAGCACCGGGGCAGGTGGGAGTAGGGGCTGGGGCAGCCCAGGCCAGGGCACTGCTGGCTGCTAACTCCTTGTTTCCATGTAGTCCCCCAGGAGATGTCTGTATTCCTGCGGGAGCACTTGAACTATTGGTACAGCCTGAAAGCCTATTATTTGGCGAAGACCATGGCAGATGTGCCTTTCCAGGTGAGCTTCAGCTGGACTAAAGCATGGCCCTGATGCTGATGTGCCTTCCTTGGCACAGCCAATTGCTTGGCTACCCCAAAGAACTGGCTGGCCTTTGAAGGGTCCCTGTGGCTCTCTATAACCCAGGGAGTGGCTGTGGGGTGAGGATGGCCATGAGTCCAGCAGAGCAGTGTCTTTTCTTGCCCTTCTACAGGTGATCTGCCCCATTGCATACTGCAGCATTGTCTACTGGATGACAGGTCAGCCGCCTGAAGCTACGCGCTTCCTCCTCTTCTCTGCCCTGGCCACCGCCACAGCCCTGGTGGCCCAGTCCCTTGGGCTTCTCATCGGAGCTGCTTCCACTTCCCTGCAGGTCAGATGGGGCCCTGGCTTTGCCTGTTATGTGGAGTGGCAGGGGGTCCCACAGCAAGGAGGGGTGGAGAGAAATATTTCCCCATAGGTAGGCATGTGAATGTCAGGGACGTGACACCCAGTGGCCTCTGCTCCCCAGGTGGCCACCTTTGTGGGACCTGTCACTGCCATCCCTGTCCTGCTCTTCTCGGGCTTCTTCGTCAGCTTCAAGACAATCCCCACCTACTTGCAGTGGAGCTCCTACGTCTCCTATGTCAGGTGGGACCCCGCACTCTGGGTAGAAGCTCCCTGGGGAGAGAATGGGGCTGCCTGGGGCATGCAGTGACTTTCAAGGTGTTCTCTGCCCTAGGTATGGCTTTGAGGGTGTCATTCTCACCATCTATGCCATGGAGCGTGAGGACCTGGAGTGCCTCGAGGACTTCTGCCCTTTCCAAAAACCCATCAAGATCCTGCAGGAGCTGGATGTGGAGGAGGCCAAGCTGTACCTGGACTTCCTCATCCTGGGCATCTTCTTCATCATCCTGCGGCTCCTGGCTTACTTGGTCCTCAGGTACAAAGTCAAGTCAGAGAGATAAAGGGGCTGTGGGGCCCTGGTGCCATTCCCGGGCCTGGCCTGCTGTGAGAGACACTTCTGCAGATGGACACATTGCTCCTAGCAGGTCATGGACCGGAGGCATTAGTAGGTACCAGCCAGGTCTGGTTCAGTCGAGAAGGGTTTTGAGACATCTCGGAACTGTTTTAATGTTTCCACACACTCTTCATTGCAAAAGTTTTGTACAGCCCTGGCATGTGCCGCCCTCTCCCCCAGGACTGCCAAACCCCATGGAGCTTGGACTCCCTCTTGTCACCCCTGCCTGGCACTGTCCTTGTCCACCAAACGCATCGGGACACCAAGGATAGTCCTGTGGAGGTGACTGCCTGCTGAGAGAGGCCAAGAGGAGCCAGCTGCTCCAGGCAGGAGGGGAGCACTGCTGTGGGGCTGCCTGATCCTGGGGCTGAAGCCAGAAGGAGACACCTGCCGAGCATGGATCAGTAGTGCAGCACATAGCCCTGTTCGCCCTGGCCAGCAGTGTGTGTGTCAGTGCTAAGGAGAGCCCAAAGATGCAATACGTCAAGTTGCACAAGGCTTTAGTGTTTCCTGTTGCTGTAACCACAGAAGTTGCTGCACCCCCTTTTTCTTTCTGCATAAATCCCCCATCACNCCCCCTTCTTCCCCATCTACGTGGAGGAAAAAGGGAGCCAGCAGGCAGAGAAGGACTTGAAACTCTGTCTCAGACTTCTGCTTGAATGCCATCATCAGAGATGAGATCTCCAAACCTGGGGATGTGGCAGGGTCTGTGGGAATGGGACAGCATTCTCAGACATTAGGGAGTCTCACATTCAGTCTCTGTTGTCTTTGGGGTCTGAGCCAAGAGGATGAAATCAAGCAACATGAAGAAAAGTGACTGGTCCCTTCAAGTGCTGCACAGAGCAGGGAGGATTTACATTCTCAGACCCTGACAGTGCCAGGCGGCTGAAAAGCTGAGCTGGGCTCAGCCTTGCCATCTCTGGAGCCTCTACTGCAGAAGAGCTGGCCCTGAGCCCTCCTCTTGCTCCATCTTGCTCCTCACTCCTCTTGTCCTGGCAAAACTGTGGCTGTCTCAGCAGAACAGGGAGGATGAGCCTTGCTCAGCAGTGGCTGTGCAAGGAGGAGATGCCAGTCCCAGAGATGCCCAGCCTCACCACAGTGCAAACCTCCCGGGGTAAGACTGTGCCAAAGGGGGTCCTAGCAATGCCAGAACTTGGAAGCAGGTGAGATCTTGGAGTGGTTTGTTTGCACTGGGCCACCCTGACACTGGGAAGGGCTTTGCACTTTCTGACTGGTATCAGGAAAAGGTCTCTTCTGACAAGTTTCTCTGGTGCCTCCTCCGAAGTCACCTGCTTCTCCACACCCCTTGCAGAGGGGAAGGCATTTCAGCACCTCGCTGGCTCTCCAAAGGAACAAAGCTGAGACCAGGGCTGATGGGGCATCTGCACACACTGCTGTGCTGTGAGCACAGCATGCTGCTAAGCCACATACCCATAGAGGCAGGCCTGTGCTATGCTGGCACTGGTGTTGCCAGGCTGTGCCAGTCACCCATGGACATGGGAACCTACTGCTTTTTAGTGAGCATGATCATGGGGAAAGCAGCTCTGCCCCATCCTGGTGTGCTGGACCCTGATTCAAGTGCAGTTTGTGAGATGTTGCTGCTGGCATGCTCTGAGCAACAGGGGATTGCAGGGCAAATGCCAGATTTCAGCAAAATCCTTGAGCCTGTTCTTTGCTTTTACTGGCTCACGTTGGGACTGCTGCACAGCAGGGTCTGGCTGGCCTGCAGGTGCATGGCAAGTGTGTGGCAACACTGATGCCTGGCACTCAGTAAGGTTGGGTTTCCCCTGCCTGGACAGCATCAGTGCGAGGAGCTTGCAGCCATGGCGCTCTCCAGCACAGCGTTTGGAAATAGGACATGCTCTGATCCCCTTTCTGCACTGAGCATTGGGGTTTTCCCATGGGCTCTTGCCTGACTTCCTGCTGTCTCACAAAATTCCCCTCTGCTCTTGGATTTTCCTTCACTACCAGCCCTGTGCTGTGCTCTGCAATGAACTCATGCCGGCTGCAGTCTCCTGGGCATGATGCTACCAACCCCAGCCACAGGGGCACAGTTGAGTGGGGAAGGGTCCCCATGTCTACTCTGTTACTGGGCAGGCAGGGAGCCAAGGGCATGCTGAAGCTGCAGCCTGTCACTCTTCATCTCGCTGTCTGTGAGCCTGATGGAATTGGTGCCCCATTTTTGTCCTGCTCTTGGGCTGTGGCTAGTTAAGCCTTGCCCAGCACAGGGTGTGTGCTGCTGGGCTGGGGGTTTTCCCCTGGATGGATACCAAGTCAGGAAGTGACTTGTCAGCCAAAGTGGCAAAGTCAGCTCACAGTTCGGATTTGCACAGTCCTGCTTTCTACCTGCTCCCTGGCAGTAGGGGGCTCTCATGGTGGGTCTTGCCTCCTGCACACCAGAGGAACTGCGTCCTGCTGCTGTCTGCACCCAGCACATGGTGACTCTTGGGACACCCCTGTGCCATCACAGCCAATACCACTGCCACTCCCAGAAGGACCAGAAAGAGATGGACTAGCGATGGCCTGTGTGTGTAACACAAGAGCCTACCAGCAGGCACCCATGACTGACACTGCCCATGTTCCCCACCCACAGGGCTGCTGCCTTTGCTGGCTAGGCTGCTGATTGCAGAGAAACCCCGGGGGGCAGGCTGCCTGAGCTCAGCATGGCCTGAAGGAGACTGCCAGGGCAGGCAGCTCCACGGGTGGCTGCTCGGACCAGCCTGTCTGGTATTGGGCACCTGGCAGCATCCCCAGGATCTCCAGGACAATTCAGCACAGCCCGGGCCTTCTGTGCTGGTCAGTGCACAGGTTGCAGAGTCTTGGCTGACCAGGTATGCGGCCACTGTGGGACGGAGGGCCAGGATGAGCTCTGGAGATGGAAGATGGTTGTGTCCCTAAACTGGGCAAGAGTGCTGGAAAGTCAGGGGAGTCTCAGGACAGGCAACCCTCATCCCCAGGGTCAGGCCAGCTGGAGGTCTGAGGTGCCCTGGAGAAGTGCAAGTGAATGTGTTGGTACAAAGGGGCTGTGATGAGCGAGACATCTGGACACCTCGTGGCACAGGGGCAAATGTGCCTGAGGAATGAACTGAGCCGAGGTGCCACAGCGCAGCCATTCATTGCCTATTCCCTCCCTCTGAGGACAATCCCAGAAAGTGGAAGGCCTAGAGAAATGTTAAGATATTAAGAATGTTTGCACTGAGCCCTGAAGGCTGGCATGGCTGGACCAAGCACTCAGGATTTATTGCCCCTTCACTGCCCAGATGGCTGCCTGTCCTGCAGGACAGAGGGGTTGTCTCTGCCTTGGCATGGCAGAAGCATGAGGTGCAGCCACCTTGCTCCAGGCGGGCCTTAGTGGAGAAAGGCAGGACCTCTCCAGCCCACTGGCTAGTGAGTATCTCTCTGGGATGTTTTCTTTGGGGCAAGACAGGCACCAAGCTGAGTTAGGGCAGGACCCCTTGCCAATAACACTGGTGGTTTTGTGATGTGGGGCCAGGAGTGCACAGGCTGGGTCTTGCCTTGTCCTGAGTTGAGCAGGTGAGGAACACCCACTTGTCAGGCTGGCATGCAGCAGTGGGGACGCACTTTATCAGAGCAGGGCCATGGGTGCTTCTGGCTGCAGGAATCCTACTAGGGAATGCGTCTGGATAATCACGAGGAGTGTGGTGGAGGAGAGCAGGCTTCTTCCCCCACATCTTTTCTCCCCTCCTGCTCCCAGCCTTCCCTTGCAATGCACTTTGAATGGGTGAGGTTTCACAGCTACAGCTCCCTGGGAGCACCGGTTGAACCTCAATCTGTCTAAAACTGTCTAAAACTTAGCCTGGCTACTTCAGCCCACAAGCACCGTTGTGTAAGTTAGTGCCTCTCCCTCATGTGTGCTGTGAATGCAAGTAGGGGTATGGGCTCTCACCTCCATGCATGTCCAGGCCACCTTTGTCACACGCACAAGAAGAGCAAATGTATCATCACCTGGCTGGTGCTAAGGTTTGCTGGAGGAGAGACTGGGCTAGCACAGGGAGGGGATGGGGCTTCTTCCAGGTTTTCACCCCTCTCTCAAATTGGGCAATAAAAGAGTGTTTCATCCACACCATTTGTCCTGTCCCTCTGCCATGGGAGCTCCTGGTGCCATGGGCAGCCTGCAGTTACCTGGGATCTCTGTGTGCATCCTTGCCACTGGAAGGTTTTCCAGCCTGCACCTTGTCCACTTGTGCAGAGGGGGTTGTACAGTGGGGTGCACATGCACTACAGAGTGGGAGTGGACCATGTAGAGAGGTGCTTATGTTGAAAACTGTGCTCCCACATGACCAGAGGTGAGCTGCTTTTTTCCTGGGACTGTTTGCCAAAATAAGATGCAGATAACAGCTCAAAGCGAGTCTGCTCTCACAGCCATAGCTCTGCTGTAGTAGCTGTGTGTGGGTAGCATTTGCTTGGGTCCTTCTGCCTTGCTAGAAGAAGACTGTGAAGCGGAGCCAGGGCACCACTGCCCACAGCTGCAGCCTGGTGGGAACCGAGTGGGATGGAGGTGAGACCCTGGGCTCTGGGGGGAGCACGGGGCTGCTGGCAGGGCCCTGCTGACACTCTGGGCTGTGCCACAGGCACAGGTAAGTGCTCCATAGGGGCAGGGTGTATGGGACCCTGCTTGCTGCTGGTACTCACCAGTGTCTAGAGAGGGCCCCAGGAACTGTTGAACAGGTGGAGATGCTGAGGTTTATTTCAGTCTTTCTGAGATGCCAGCTGCACTTGTTGGATTTCACGCATCAATAAAACTTATATTTATAGTGTACTGCTTGGATGCCTCCCCTCCCTAAGTGGCCAGAGGGCATGCACGCGAGGGGAGATGTGCGTGTCTGGGTACATTGATGGGTGTCCCTGTATTAAGATGTGGAAAGTGGGTGCTGGGGGACAGTATGAAGGCTGGGGATGGGCACCAAGTGTGTGCAAGGACATGTGTGTCCATGTAGGCAGGCCTTTAGGGTGCAAGCTTAGCCTCTGGGGTTAGCCAGGTATGAACACTTGAACCCTGCACCCGTGGCTCAGCACTGCCTGTGGCTGGCTGAGGTAGGCTGGCACTTGCCAGGACAGCACCCAGGGACTGAGCACGGTGCATGTAGCCCTGCAGATACTCCTGGCTCTGATCTCAACACTGCTTTACTGGATTTCCAGAGCAGCTCTCTAAGCGGCAAGAGAGTAGGTATGTGTGTCTGTGCACGTGCATGTCCATGCACGTGTGTTACACAGCCCAGCAAAACCAGGCAGTGCTGGGCTCCCGGCCAGTGCAGCTTCATCTGGGGTCTTTTCCCTATGGGGTTGCTCTTGTCCCCCTCCCTGCACTGCACTCTGTGAAGCAGCAGCAGCTGGGCGCAGGGGGGATTTCTCTCCAGAGCAGGACTTGTCCTTGTGGGTTCCTGTTGCACAGCCGGGCACCAGCTGGGGATGCAGAGCTGCCAGATGTTTCTGGAGGAAACTCCCCCATGCAGCACCACTGGTAAGACCCACTCTGTACTGTGCGTGTCCCTGTGTTTGGGGATACGGGTGTTTTTCCTTTGTGTTGTGTCTGCTGGCCCCTCTGCATTGTTCCCAAAGCAGGGCAGTGGCTGCTCTCCCCACTGTGCTCAGCGGAGCTGGCAGCCGCTGTGCGCGGGGCAGGACGGGACAGGACAGCGTTGCAGGAAGTTACAGCTGCAAAACAACCACCTCCGGAGAGGAGCCTCTCCCCAGGACAGGGATGGAAGGAGGCAGCTGAGCAGTACCGGGTTCTTTTCCGTGGGCCCCACGGGCTCAGCGCGTGGCAGCAAGAGCACAGGGAGCCGTGGGCTCAGCCTCCCTAGCAAGGAGTCCTGTTGGAGGTAACCTTGCCGCTTATAGCGTGGCCATCACCCTCTCCCAGCTTAGCACCTGCCTGACAATTGCCCTGGGTTCCAAGTCCCTGCCTCTGCCACTGTGTCCTTCCGGGCACGGAAGCAGGGAGGCAGGAGACCGCAGTAATGAGAGTGAGGGTGTGCGTGCCAGGCATGCAGCAGGGGTCCCTGAAGGGGGGTCGCAGCCGGTGGTGCAGGAACTTCCACTCAGTAGTGTGCCCTGGGCAGCAGAGGGGCTGGGAAAGGACTGGGAGCTGGGCATGGGATGCATCAGGGTTTGCTTGCTGCAAGAGCTTCAAGGTCAGGACACGGAGGTTCAAGGTCAACTCTATTGCCTCCACTCCTGTGCCTCAGTTTCTCCACCTGGATAACACAATGAGGCACTATAAAAAGCCCAGGCTATGGGTAAGCTGTCACCCTGCTAGTCCTTTCTTGGCTGAATGCAGAGAGATTTGTATGCTGCCTCTTCCTACCTGTTGAGGTTGGCTGACGCCCACCGCCCTGTGCCTCAGTTTTTCAGGATGCTGGGAGCTGTGAACACAATTTCTGCTCCTGAAGGTTCGCTCTGCTGAGCTGGGGCGGGCGCTTGAGTCAGCGCTGGCACAGCCAGTTCTGCCAGACCGGACCCTATCGGGGCAGGTAAGGCTAGGCAGGGCACTGCTGTGCCACATCCCTGGGGAGCAAAGTTGCTCACCACATCCTGCTCTGCCCCGCAGTGCTGAGCCTGTGCAGGACGGCTGCCCAAGCACCCCAGAGCTGCTGAGCTGCACGCACACCCTCACTCTCATTACTGAGGCCTCCTGCCACCCCTCATCCATTGCTGAAGATGGGTGCTTTGCCTGGGAAAAATCACCCAGTGCAGCACAGAGAGACCAGCTGAGCCCTGCCAGTCTGTGCCTGGCTACTGCTGCTGCAGCCTTCCCAGCTGCTTTAAATGAGAGGCAGCTGTGCTGCATGTTGCAGGGCATGATGAGAGGGCTCAGCTGCTGCTAAGGACACAGCAATGGCCGCCTGTCTGGGGACAGCACTGCTCTGCAGGGCAGGCCAACACAGGGCAGACCTGGGGCTGGTGTTGGGGCTAGGTACAGCCTTAAGTTATAATGCTGGGCTGGTCCAGATACCCAGCTTGCCTCATGGGCTGTCCTCTCTCTTAAAGGCAGAGGATGTCACGGGCCATGCAATGCCAGAGCTGCCTGCTCAGGGGCAGCTGGATGCAGCTGCGTCAATCCCTGCCAGGGAGCTGCGGGACCCGGAGTATGTATCTGCGTGCTGCTTCAGTGGCAGGTGAGATGGGCTCTGCACTTGGGGGACTGTGACCCTGAGTGTGTCTTGTCCCCAGGGAAGCCTTATCCCTGGTGAACATTCTTCCCCAACTGCACGCTGGAACCTGTACAGTCTGAATCACCTCAGCAAGACATAAAGATAGTGAGCTTGGTGGTGTTAGCTTTGCTGGGTGGGAGAAGGCCATGTCTTACTGTGTGTGGTGTTCTTTCCCCCCAGGTACTGCAGGTAACACCTTTCTCAAGAAGATCCTTCATGTTAGCAGCACCTCCTTCCCCAGGTACAGTACATACAGATAGGGCCTGGCCCATTCTGCTCTGTGATCATTCTCTGTAGGACCTGGGTGGCTGAGCTGACTGCCTTGGGACCACTGGGGCTCTGCAGGCAAAGATGCTGCTTTACTTCCTCCTAGAAAATAACCCGGATCCAACTCCCTGCCTGCTTTAAGTTGAGCCCAAATTCTCTGCCTTGCCATGCATTTGCTGGGGATGCACAGCACATGGCTTGCTGACATGCCTTAATTTCCCAGTTGTGCCCTTACCCCAGCCCTGCACTCTGCCTTGGTGCAGGGGACAGCAGAGCTGAGCTGGCTCTGCTCAGCACTTCCCACAGCACTCCCCACAGCACTCACTGCTGGCCCCTGCCCTCCTCCTGACACTCTCTCTCCTCTTGCAGGTGCTCTGTTCGCTACCAGGGAGGGTCCCAGGAGCACTCTGTCCAGCCCAGATCATCCGGACATGGTCTGTCCCAGCTGAGGAATGTGGCCTCTCCTGGTAAGACTGCACCCCTGTGCTATGGAGGGTCTTACACAGCAGGTTGGGGGCAGCTGCTATCTGGGGTAGTGTGAGGGCTAGTAAGAACTGGGTTCTGTTCTCCTCTGTGTAGCTACCTCACTGCAGTAGCTTGGGGAGGACAACTTCCCCAGTCCCCTGCCAGTGAAAAGCCCTTGCTTTGTCAAGCATCTCTTTCTTCCTAGATGCCATCAAGAAACACCAGAAGAGCTTGTCTGCATGGTTCAGTCACCAGCCCAATGAGGAGAGGCAATTTGGCCCTTCCTTCTCACTGGACGCAGTCCATGTGGACCCAGTGATCCGGGAGAGCTCCCTGGAGGAGATCCTGAAGCCCTCACCTGACCTAACCATCCAGAACCAGCTTCAGCAGCCCTTCAGCCAGGTTATTAGCCTCCAGAACCTTTTTGATGTGGATGCCTGTGGGCGGCAGGTGAAGAACGTGGTACTGTATGGCACAGTGGGCACAGGGAAGAGCACCCTCATCAAGAAAATGGTGGTGGACTGGTGCCATGGTCTCCTACCCCGCTTTGAGCTGGTCATCCCCTTCTCCTGTGAGGACCTGTCCCATAGTCATGCCCCCATCTCCCTGCAACGCCTCATAACCAAGAAGTATCAGCATCTCCGGGATGTGGTGCCAATGCTGGGCACTTCCAACCTCAAGGTGCTTTTCATCCTCAATGGCCTGGAGCGCCTCAACTTGGACTTCCGTCTGGCTGGCACAGAGCTGTGCTGTGACCCCAGTGAGCCTGTGCCTCCCTCTGCTATCGTGGTCAACCTGCTGCGAAAATACCTGCTGCCAGAGGTTAGTGTTTCCCTCCAGATCTTTAACGCTGGAGAGAAGCTGGGGGTCAGCCCTGGGGCATTGCAGATGTGGCTGTGGTGCTAATTGCTTGTTGTCCAGCTTGGTGGTGAGCAAATAGGCAGCCTCCATTCCCGGAGGGACTCACCATGGTGGCCTCATGCCACTTACTGATTTGTCTGTGAGAGAGACAAGGTCTGGTAAAGCAAAGAAGGCAGTCTGCTGGGCTGTGGGCTTCCAGATGTGATATGTATCTAGCAGGGGATGGGGAAAGCTCTTCTGTCCCCTCTGTCTGTGCCAGATTTGAACCAACACCCTTTGTGCACCAGCTTCTTGAGCCCTAGTCCCTGGGTGGTATGATCCTTGTGTACCTATATGTGGGTTACACACTTGGGACCCTGCTGAGCTTGGATCAAAAAGCTCAGCAGAGGGAGCGACTCCAAACTCACCTAGCTCTCTCCTTCCAGGCCAGCATCATTGTCACCACACGCCCATCAGCGGTGCGCCGGATCCCTGGCAAGTATGTGGGCCGCTATGCTGAGATCTGTGGCTTCTCTGACACGAACCTGCAGAAGATGTACTTCCAGATGCGTCTCAGCCAGCCTGGCTGCAGTGGAGAGAACAGTGTGAGTAGCAGCTCAGGCGAGCAAGAAAACTTGGTGGAGATGTTGTCAAGGAACTTGGAGCGCCACAACCAAATAGCTGCTGCCTGCTTCTTGCCTTCTTACTGCTGGCTAGTGTGCACCACGCTGCACTTCCTCTACTTCACCAGGACAGTGCCTCCCAGCCAGACCCTGACTGGTATCTACACCAGCTTCCTGAGGCTCAACTTCAGTGGGGAGGTGCTGGACAGCACTGACCCCACCAACATCTCCATGATGAAGTACGTGGCCAAGATGGTGGGTAAACTGGCCTACGAAGGGGTGATGTCCCGCAAGACCACCTTCTCAGAAGAGGACCTGCAACAGTGCTTTGAGGTGGAGATGAAGACTGAAAGTGAGCTTAATCTCCTGGAGGTCTTCCGTAGTGACGTCTTCCGCTTCTTCCTCACTCCGTGTGTGCAGCCAGGGAAAGAGCACACTTTTGTCTTCACCATCCCTGCTATGCAGGAGTACCTGGCAGCCCTGTATGTGGTTCTGGGTGAGAAGAAGACCCTGACGCAGAGAGTGGGAAAGGAGCTGTCAGAGGTCATTGGGAGGGTGAGTGAAGATGTTGCCATCGTTGTGAGTATCATCTCCAAGGTTCTGCCTTTGCGCTTTCTGCCAGTGCTTTTCAACCTGCTCAAAATCTTCCCTCGCTACTTTTCCCGGCTGAGCAGTAAGGACCGGGATGCTATTGCCCACACCATGGCAGAGGAGATGTTCAAAGAAGAGGACTACTACAATGATGATGTCTTAGACCAGATCAATTCCAGCATCCTGGGTGTGGAGGGCCCTGTGCACCACCCTGATGAGTCCCGCGATGATGAGGTCTTTGAGCTCTTCCCCATCTTCATGGGGGGCATACTGTCACGCCGTAACCGCGCCATCCTGGAGCAGTTGGGCTGCTCCATCAAGAACCTGGCAGCCTTTGAAATTGCCAAGGCCATGAAGAAGACGTTCATCAGGAAGAGTCGAAAGGGGCTGCCCCCCTCTGAGCTGATGGACTACCTCTTCTTCCTGCACGAGTTCCAGAATGAGCGCTTCACAGCTGAGGCCATCCGCTCCCTCCGGACTGTCAACCTCTCATCAGTCAGGATGACCCCTCTCAAGTGCTCTGTCTTGGCATCTGTCATGGGCACCACATGCCATGAGGTGGAGGAGCTGAATCTGACCTCTTGCAACCTTGACACAAGCAGCTTGAGGATCCTCTTCCCTGTCCTTCTGCGATGCAAAGCTCTCCAGTGAGTAACTCCTTCTGCTCTTGGCCGGTGCTCAAAAATTTGGCTCTCTCGCACCTTTGCCCATCACAGGAATACATTAAGAACCCACACATGGCAAAAGCAGGGAAGGGCATGCATGCCCTTGTTTATCCTCAGTGCAGACACGAGGGACTACAGCTTCCAACATGCAACACTCCTTGAGCAGTGCATGCTGGGATTTGCAGTCCCAACAGTCTCTCCCATAGCACTCTTAGGGAGCTCTCTGCATCTGGTACAACGGCTGCACTGTCAGCTCCCCAGCCAGACCCTGGTGTCCCCCCATTGCCTCCCCTCACCCCCCGTCCCGAGCTGCCCAGTATTCCCCTGTAGCTCTGCTACTGCTAACTCTGGGTAGGAGATATGCAGCCCAAGGGCTGTGCAAAGGCATGGGTTCTGTGCCAGTCCATTTGAAGAACTGCAGTCTTCCTGTCGCCCAGGGGGTGGCGAGCCGTGCTCAGCAGAAATGGACTCAGATGTGCAGCACTTCCTTCCTCCAGATGCTCAGCAGGGCTTGGCGGGGTCCTGATCCCTGCTCAAACCTCCACCCATCCCCTGCAGGCCCTGCACCCACTTCCCTTCCCTTGCTCCTCCTGGCACCGGCTCTGCTGGCTGATCCTATCCAAGCTCTGGTGCAGTTTTGGTATGCTCTCTTTTGAGGAAGAAGTCTTCTGTGGCCTTGTCTTGGGAGACCAAGTAGGATGGTGATAGGGAAGGCCAGGGAAAATGGAGAGAACAGGGTTGCTAGCACACAGATAACAGCCATTTCGGTCCTGCCACCCCAATGTCTTGCACTGCATCAGTCTGCAGCTCAACAGCCTGGGCTCCGACGCTTGCAAGGAAATCCGTGACCTGCTCCTGCATGACAAGTGTGTGGTGAGCAATCTGCGGTGAGTACTGCCTCTGTCCTTGCATGAAACTATATCTGCTGCCCACCATGTGCCCTGGCCCTGTGTCGCCTGCCTGGCCTCGGCATTTCCGTGAGCTCCTGTGTCCACAGGCTGGGAAATAACCCCGTGGGTGAGCAGGGGGCACAATATCTGGCCGAGGCACTGGCGGGCAACCGCTCACTGACCCATTTGTCCCTGCTGCACACTACGCTGGGGGACCGGGGTGCCGAGATCATTGCTCAGCACCTGGCCAAGAACCAGCACCTCCAGGAGCTTAACCTAGGCTACAACTCCCTGACGGACACAGCTGCCCTGCACGTGGTGGAAGTGGCCAAAAAGCACGCGACGCTGGACAAAGTGCAGTGAGTTCACTCCGCCCCATCTCTTCCCTCTTGCAGGCAATGCCTCTGAGCCAGTGTCCCTCCCCGTGGCAGTTCATGGGGAGCCCCTGTCTGCCTCTGCGTCCTGCCTTCCAGCACTCACAGTGTCTCCCACTCCTTTTCTCTCAACCCACAGTCTGTACTTTAATGACATCAGTGAGGACGGCAAGTGGGCCCTTCACAGCCTGCGCATGGACCGGGACGGTGTCAGGGCACTGGTCTTTCTTACAGCAGGCACTGATGTCTCCGACTACTGGTCCAATATCCTGAATGTGGTGCAAAGGAACCTGCCTTTCTGGGACCGTGAGCGGGTTCGGCAGCACCTTGTCCTCATCCTGCAAGACCTGGAGAGCAGCCGGAGACAGACTGCCAACCCCTGGAGGAAAGCCAAGTTCCTACGAGTCGAGAGTGAAGTCAAAAAGATGCTGGGAAAATTGCAGCATGGGACCCTCTGACCTGCTGTCCATCCACCTGGCCAGAGAGGGAGCAGTGCTGCTGGGGAGGAAACATCAGAGTGTGACCCAGCAGCACATCCCCTGTGACCCTATCTGCGTGGAGATGCCTACTGGTCGGGTGCTACCAGGGCTGTCAAAGGTGCTGGGTATGTGGAGCTCAGCCCTCATCTGCAGGCAAGGTTGAAGTGTGGGAGAACTGTACAGACACCAGGCCAGGAGCAAATGGGACTTGTTCTTCTGGGCTTGTAGAGACCCAGCCCCTGTACCCTGGCCACTGCTGGCCTGGCCACAAGGAGCTGCAGTGGCAGAGGGGCAGGACAGGCTTGCTTGTGAAACGTTTGGTAGCATTAAAGTGCACTGCTTTGTTTCCACCAAAGCACACTAGTGCCAAGACTCCAACTCCTCTGCAGGCCCTTCCTGGGGGAAGAATGCAGAGGTGCTAGTGCAGCCGTCCCTGCAGCAATTGTAGGGCTCTAGCCCTTCCCCGTCTCAGGGGTAGCCCACTTCTGCTCCAGCCCATGCCAAACCAGTGAGTCTTCCCCACCATGGGGAAGCTGGAAGCTGGGACACCAGGACCTGTTCCCAAGTTGGGTGTCCCAGGGTGCTGGTTCCTGCTGTCAGCTCCGCTGTGTGAGGGCTGGCAGCGCCCAGGGCGGGGAGGGCAGGGGAGACATTGAGCTATTTAACCATTAAACATGAGGCGTCTTGGAAGAGGCGGGGACACTTCCCTGCCACTTCATCCTGTACCTTGCTCCCTCCTGCATTCCCTGCAGACATGAAGCAAACAAAAGGTATGTGCCGGGGCAGAGGGGCCCGCGTTGACCCTTCTCCACCTGCTTGTCTCCAAGCCCTGCTTCTGTAAGGAGCAAGGCAATGTCAGAGCCCAGGCAGGCCATGGAAAAGGAGCTAGAGAGATCCAGGAAAATGGGGTTCTTGGCAAGAATCCCCTCTCCTTGGGTTTGGGGGTCCTTGTGCTGGAAGAGGTGGGGAGGGATTTTATGGGGAGGTGTGTGGGGGAAAGCCTCTGTCTCCTCACTCCAGCCAGCTCTGTGGGACCCTGGTGACCCTTTTCATATGTCACTCAGAAGTCCTGTAAAGCCCCAGGACCAACATCCATCTGCGTACTGCTGCCTGGCCCTACTTTACCCCTGGTGTTGCAGGACCCCACTGGGCTGAGGGGGTGCACATTGGACCCCAGCAGCAGGTGTCCCACTGCTTTGAAATACAATGCAGGCAGAGGGGCTGGGGGAAGCAGGGGGCTGTGTGGACTTGGAGTGGCATGCTCAGCCTGTGAATGGACAAGCACTGAGGGCTCAAGAGTGTGGGGGCTGCTCCTAGCCCTTCACCTCCAGCACTGACCTCTCCTCTCCCTCTGCAGGGCTCGGGGGTGACAAGAAGTCCATCATGTAAGTGCTGAGCTCCCCTTGGCCAGGGACTTTCTGGGGCTTATGGCACCACAACTGGGCTGTGCTGGGGTACATCCTCAGCTGATGTGGTGTGGGTCACAGCTGCCTGTCCCCAGAAGGTCTTCCCTGAGTTATTAACTTGGGAGAGATGTGGGGGACAGTCTAAGAGGGAGATGCATCCTGGCTTTCCCCAGGGAAGAGGAGGACTAGAGATGTGGTGCCAGCTGGCTCTTTCTGGGAGGAACGGGGCTCCCCACACCATACTGTTGCACTAATGTGCCCTCTCCTGCCCTTTATAAATTTCAGAAAATTTGAATTTAACCCCAAAGATGGGATCGACAACCCTGCCTTGTCACTGGCTGAGGACACGGGTAAATACCTTCATCTCCCCAGGACATACTTGTGTTGGTATGGGGTTCTGGCAGCTAGGCATTGCTAGGATCCTGGGCTCTCTCACACTGGGGAGCTGTGGGGAGGTGAACGCTTAAGGTAGCAGTAATGGGGGGAGATCTCAGCCTGGGGTGGGGTAGAGAACCTGTGTTAGGAACCCTGCAGGACCCTGCTCACATGCTGTGCCCCCTCACAGCTGGTGAAGGTGAGGGGGAGCCCCGCTTCTACCTCCTGAGCAAGGGCAGCGCAGAGACTTTCGGCTTTTGCCTCCATGAGGAGCTGGGCTGCCGGGGTCACATCATCCGGCAGGTCGAGCTGGGGGGGCTGGCCCAGCGCAGGGGGCTGCAGGATGGAGACCGGCTCCTCCAGGTCAATGGCCAATTTGTGGACCACATGGACCACCGCAAGGTAAGCTGGGAGCAACCCAGAGTTGTGGGAATGCCAAGGTCCTCCCCAGCCAGGGGCACAAAGGGTATGGGACACTGCTGCCCCCCCAGGGCCCTGATCCCACAGGCTGTGGTTGGAGGGGGTGCCCTGTCTGGGCTTCACAGCCTGAGTCCTTCCAGGTGGTGCAGAAGATCAAGGCCAGCGGAAACCAGGTTCTACTGGCGGTGCTGGATGGTGACTCCTATGAAGCAGCCAAAGACCTGGGCCGGGACCTGTCCCAGATGCTGCCGACTGACATCCGCCCGCGCCTCTGCCACGTCACACGGGACAAAAGTGGTTTTGGCTTCAGTGTGTCGGGTCCAGAAGGTAAAGTGGGCAGCAGGATGCCAGTGCCGTGAGCCTCCCTGACACAGCACTCCACTCACCCTAGACTGCCTCTTCTCCCTGCAGGCATGAAGGGCACCTTCCAGCTGTCAGTGCAGCAAGATGGGCCAGCGGAGAGGGCAGGGGTGCCACCAGGCTCCTGGCTCCTGGAGCTGAACGGGGCCAGCGTGAGGAGCTACTCGCAAACGCAGCTTGCCAGAAAGGTGCATGCTCCTGGCATGGGTGGGTGGGGGACCGGGGTCAGCAATGTCACGGAGTACCCTGCATTTCCCATCCAGATTAAACAGAGCGGTAGCAAGGTGACACTGCTGGTGGCGTCCAGTGCTGTGGAGGAGTTTTACCGCCTGCGGGGCCTGCAGATCATGGCCACCTTGGCAGACACCTCCTGGCTCCCCTTTAAGGTCCGTGAGCTGCACATGGTGAAGGGTCCAGCTGGCTATGGGTTTCTGCTTAAGGAAGACGACTGCATCTCAGGGGCTATAGGTGAGGAAGCCGAGGGGGGCAGTCTGTACCTGAGTAAGGCATGCTGGAGGATCGGGAATAGCTGCAAGCCCTGTGCCCACAGGGGGACCCTGTCCCCACCTGCACACAAGCATCAGTGTTGCCAGTTCCCCTCTGACTGAATGCCTCTGTGAGCAACTCCTCACCCTTCCTCTGTGGCAGGCCAGTTCCTGTGGGATGTGGATGCGGGGCTGCCAGCTGAGCAGGCAGGGATGAAGGAAGGGGACCGTCTCCTGGCTGTGAATGGTGAGAGCATTGAGGAGCTGGACCATCAGCAGACAGTACTCAGGATTCGTGCCCATGATGACCAGGTGACACTGCTGGTCATCGACCCTGCTGGTGATGAGTTCTACCAGTCGGTAGGTTTTGGGAACCCAGTGTGGTCCCTCCCTGGTTGGGGAGACCTGGGGTGCTGCAACGGTGGGATGGGTTTCTTGCGCCCAGGCCTGAACAGTGAGGTCCTCTCTAGGGAACCTGGCTTGCCATGAAGCACCCAGGAGCTGTACAGCAATCCTTCTTCTGCTCTTCCAGATTGGGCTGTCCCCTTTGCTGTTCCTTGAGGACAGTGATCCTGCCTCAGGCTCCTGCATGACCTCCCTGCCTTCTCCCAGTGGGTCCCCTGGACTCTGTCACATTGAGGCCGGACCAAAGGGACCTGGCTCCTGGCTGATGGCTGCTGCCAAAAGTATAGAGATCACACAGGTAAACTCTCTTGCCAGGCCCTTGTGGCAGTGCTGCTTACAGCCTGGAACTGCTCTGAGTCCTACCACCCCCCTGCCCTGCCTGTCCTAATATTTCCCTGGCACCTCTGAGGCTGGCAGGAGGGGACTGTGTGATTCCCTGGCCACAGGGGCCAGGCAGAAGGACCACTCTTAACATGCCCATGGGGCAAGGGTGGAATGTGAGGGGGGTGTGTGGATATGTACTGCCCACAATAGCCCCGCTGTATCTCCACAGAGCCTGCACCAGGAGGAGCACAGGAGGCTGCACCAGGCATTCTAGTGGCTCAGGACCACCCTGCCTCCAGTCACATCGAGCCCATTGCTGCCCCCCCACCCAGCTCCTTGGAAAGTGGAGTGCTGATCAGCATGGCTGCTGCATGCTTAACTGCTGTGCCTTTGTGGTCATGATGGGGCTCACACCTCCCAGAGACTCATCTCCACTGATCGAGGCTGGCTCCAAGCTTTTATTGACCACAGTGGTGGCTTCTTGTAAACTGAAGACAGACCTGTGTCTTTGCCTGCCCAGCTGCCTCCAGGGATACCTAGGGACATTTCACTAAAGCCCTTTCCCAGCTCCAGACTCCAGGAGCTCCCAGGAGAGCCGAGACACTGCCTTCCATGCCATCACCCAGGGGACTGGAGAGCGTGAGGCTTAGCTCAGCCCAGGGCTGGCCTTTGGGCCACTGTGTGAAGGGGAACAGGAACAGCAGAGGCCAATGGGGCACTGGAATAACCCCCCTCCTCTCAGCCTGTTGGCTCAGTTCTGTCCCTGCATGGACATCTCTCTCCCCCTCTCATCCTCCCTGTGAACCTGTGGGCAGTGAGTGCCTGCCTCCCATCACTTCACTGTTCCTGTGCCACGCAGTTGGTGTGCGATTAAAGGACAAATCCACACTGCTGTTCTGTTCATGCTATGGAGAGGACTGTGACTCAGCAGGACGGCCCAGGGTCAGACAGGACCCATCTTCTCTTACCTAGCCTGGGGCAGCTGCGGTGTTGGCCAGTGGATGTGGGAAGCTGATAGGCAGTGTGCTGATAGGGAGGTAGGGGCTGACAGCCCCAGGACCCTACATCTTCAGGGTGTTGAGGCTGAACTCCTGTAGGTGTTTCTTATACTCCCCAGTGATGGTTGTTCCTACTTTTTCCCCGTGCTGGCTCGCCTCTCCATCTTGGCCAGCACAAGGTCCAGGCTACCCTGGTAGGAAAGAGGACAGAGAGGAGGGGGGTGTGTGCTGCCAGAGCAAGCCACACACAGCCACATACCCACTCACATGAAGGATCTTCTCATACTCCCTCTTGATGGCATCGAGCTTCCCTGCATCTGGGCGATGATCCTGTTCCTCTCTGCTAGTGCTTGGGTGGTAGCCTCCTGGGTCTGCTGGCTCCCTTGGACCCTGGTGGCTGTGGGGTATGGGGGCAGAAGGAGGAGATACTGAGCACATGGACACGGGAGCCTGGCACTGTGTGAGCAATGCACGGAAGGGTGCAAGCAGTGAGTGGCACAGCCTCTGCCCAATCCCCCTCATCCTCAGGATGACAGAGAACTCTGGAACAGGAGTGCGATCACAGCATCCCCTTTGCAGTCAGCGTCTCCCAAGGTTGAGGATGCACTGAGAACGTGGTCAGGCTTTGCCTTCAGCTGCTGCTGTGCTGACAGCACAAGGTAAATGACTCCCATCTCTCCTTGACCCCGACCTCTTCCCACCCCAAAGTGCATTTTGCTGCTGTGGAGCAAAACCCATCCCCACCCACTGGCCAGGGTAGGCGTGCTGTTTCTACAGGCTCTTCCCCTTTGCCTCCAAGAGCTGGTTGTGGGCTGCTTCTGCAGCTCCTAGTGTTGCTGGATCATTTCTAGGAGCCAGGGAAGGGAGAAGGGGACAAATGCAGTGACTACAGGAGGGACAAACAGGCAGTCCCTGTGCTTGGATCCCAGCACCTGTGAGCAGGTGGGGGCTCCAGCAAAGCTAGACCTGAGGGTTCCCCTTGTGGGGTGACGCATCAGAAGCAGCCATGTGTGCACTCTCTTCCTGCCTGTCAGTGACAGTGACAATGCTAGGGGTGAGGGGTGGGGGTGGCAGCAGGGAGCCCTGGAGGGAAAGTTTTACCGCTCTGTTGAGTGTGGGAGAGAGAAAATGAGCACGGAGTTTTGCATGTGGCAAAGACCACAAACCTCTGGCTGAGGTTTTCCTCTGCTAAAATCAGCCCCTTCTTGAGCGCTAACGGAAATGGCAAGGCAATGGCTTTTGCAGGCAGGGAAGTCTCTGCCTTTGTCGTCTCCTCTGCCTGTGCTGAGGCTGCCATCTGGGGTGCAATGAGTCCATGTCCAGATCCCTTGCATGCTGACAGCTTGTGAGGGAGCAGGGCTAACCAATATCAGGGTGCTTTGGGGCTGAGTGGTCAAGGCCAAAGAGAGAGGTAGGGTAAGTTTGGCTCGCTTACCCCAGCAGCACCAAGGTGTGGGGTCTCCACATCTGTCCTACTGCCCTCTCCCATCTCTGCCCTCAACTTCATAAATGTCTCACTTTTCTTCCCATGCCTGCTCCCTTGCCTTCTCCAGGTACCACACCCATTGAGAATTTCATTGTCAGCTTTTGCCTGCCAAGTCATCCCTCCAGGGAACTGCCATGGCGACATTGATTTCCTGATAGGTGACCCACACCATGACCCTGGTGGCCTGAGCACCGTCAGTTAACAGGCATTATCCACACCATCCTGAATGGCTATTCTTTGCCGAGTAGCTCCGTGGTACATTTGACCCATAAGTGACATATTTCTAGCCTTTCTCTGCTGACAAAGCCAGGGGGATGTGCACACCTACCCAGCCTATGCCTGGCCCTAGGCCCTGCCTGAACCAGGGCAAATCTCATAGCAAGAAATTTCCCCTTCATATGAGCCTAGCACCGTGCTAGGGAAGCATTTCCAGAAGGGTGTGCCACTGCAGCATCCCTACCACCTCCCATCTGCTTTCATCATTGCTCCTCTCTTCCTCTGCCATCTCAGCAGCACTGCTGGTCTCTGTAAGCAGCTGCTGTGCTGCACACCAGGGACTTTTGGAACAACACTGGCTCTCCTCTCCAGCACACCCTTCTCAGTGCTGTGTCTTTTGCCCTGGGGACTGTGACTGGATTTGGATCTTCTTTATAAAATAGGAGAGGGGGGGAAAGCGAGTATTTAAAACTGTTGTTTCTGCTCAGGATGTGGTTAACCCCAAATGCCTGTGAGTGAGCAGGTGATTCCTGGGTGCGCTGCAGTTCAGGAGGACGTGGACCTTGTTGTGTGGGCTGGCAGTGGGAGCAGGAAGCTGGTATGTGGGGAGGCTGCAGGGCTGTCCACTGCCAGGGCAACCTGGGGATGCCTGGCAGGGACCCACAGTCCTGCTGGAGGAGCTGGCAGGGCAGCAGGCTGGGTGTGGAGAGCTGGAGGAGCTGGATGTGGGCCAGGGACGATGATGGGGGGCATTTTCCTGTGCAGAGACAGAAACCAGCATGCGCCTTGTGCACACCCGTCTGAAAGCCCTGCCTAGCCGTGCAGAGCTGAGCAATCAGAGGGGCATCGGTGCATATATGGGCCTGAGAGCTGGCTGGAAGGCAGTGTGGGGCTCACGGAAAGGAAGGGGAACACACACTTATTCCCAACCTGGGTTGGCACGACTAGCAAGGGACCTAGACACTGCCTTCACCCACAAGCATACACAAGACGCACTCAGGCAGCCAGAGGCACCCAGGCACCTCTCATCTGCCAGCCACCAGGCTGGAGGGAAGTGATTTCAAAACAGTGTGAAGTGGCTTTCCAGCGCAGTGGTGGCGAGTGAACACTGTGCTGAGCATGCCCCCAGCCCTGGCAAGGGCCCGAGGGAGAGAAACACATGGGAGCCCTGCAGAGGGGTGCTGGACTCCCTGTTCCTTCAGGGAGGGAAGAGTACCAAGCAAAAGTAAACTTTACTTGAAGTCTCTCATGTAAATATGGCCATGATTTGGAGTGAATCATGCCCAGAGAAGCAGATAGTTAGGAATGCAATTGCTCAAGCATGTTCCCTGATCTCTTTGGATTGGGGCCATGGTGATTTTTATATTTTGCTCCGCAAAGCTGGTGTAACCCTCCTCAGCCCTCTCCCCAGGTATTTGTGGTATCCCGGAGCTGGCCAGGGCACCCTCCGGTGGTCAATCCGGCTTGATTATTAGCCAGAATCCATTAGCATTTAATGGGAAAAGCCTCAGGAACACAGCCTCAATAAATGTTGACATATTTGAGGTCAATATAATCCTTAGGAAAATTTGCCCAGGTAATTAAAGCCAGACAAGGAGCTGCCTGTCCCAGAAACATTTACCAGGCTTTACGAAAGGCAATAAAATCAAGACAGAAAGTTTTATAACCAATCTATGCAGGGCTCCCTTGCTATATCCAGTGTGGTGTGCTGCTTCCCACTGTCCTGCTCATCTGACGCCTCAGCAAGCCATGTGCTTTGTAGGTAGTCATCAGGAGCCATCAGCAAATAGACTCATGGAAGAAAGAAGTGCTGAGGCTGTGTGGGCCAGTGCAGTGCTTTGTCATGACATAAACAGGCTGACGTTTGATGTGTGTGCGCAGCCAGGGCAGGGATGGTAGGAGAGGGACTACATGCACAGCCTTGCTGTTGGCAGCACCGAAGCCTGAGCAGAGAACCCTGTGGCCATGCCCCAGGCTGGTGGGGGCTGAGCAGAAGAAGCAGCAGTGTGGCATATCCCTCCTGTGGCAGATTGTGTAACAGGGCAGTGGCTTTTCCATGCTGCTGAGGCTTTGCACACCTGGTACCACAGGGGTCCCAGCTCCTCTGATGGGGTGCCACACACCATGGGTGCCACAGGGAAAGCAAAGGGGTGAACTCTGTCATGGGGTTCATCTGCAGTGTGGACCCCAGCTCCCCAGAGGCTAAGGCTGTGCTGCCCAACCTCCAGGCCTGAGCTCTGTATGCTTACACTCCCCAAAGTGAGACTGGCCAAACTGCAGCATTTGCTGGTTGGTTTTGTCTGTCTTCCTTGAAGCCTGTGTTGTGAAACTGACTAAAGTGTGTACCAGCCTCACAAAGGAAGTGATCTTCTGTCTGGGAAAGGAGGTTGAAAAGAGGATCTGAAGGCCATGAAGAAACAAAACTTATACTTGAGCCCATGTTGTATTTTCTTAAGGTTTGGTGATGGCAGCTCTGCCAAAAGCTTGACCTACTCTCTGATCTCCTTTTCTCTCCCTGTTCTGTCCACTCTCACCCCCGGGTCTGTGTGTGCTCCCACTCCCAGGGACCAGTTGGAGCCAGGCTACAGGTAACTGGGATAGCAGCTTCAATGGGTTTTTCCTTCCCCTGTCTCTGCAGAGGGAGACATCTTGAAGACACCAAGAGCAGCCAGGGGCCTTCCAACTGCACCACGGTGAACTGGCTGTTCCCATTTCCATCCCTCCGAAGGAGATGTTGGTTCAGCTCCCTGCGGCTGGCTTTGCTCCCTCCTGGCATCCCTCACTGAGCACAGCCACAGCAGCACGGGGGAGCAGTGGTGTGGAAGACAGCTGTGCCCCCACAGCAGGGGTAGAGCCCGGGGTGCTGCTGCACCCTCCATCCTCCACCCTGCAGCCCGTGAGCGGGGTCCCGGTGGCACCGGGATGGGTTGCGGTCGGTTTCTCCGCCGCGGGGGCTGGTAGACCTGCAGCCGAGGGTTCGCGTTGGGGGTGTCGTCTCCGTCCCGGGCCGGGCTCAGCCCCGCTCCCGCCGCGGCCCGAGCAGGCGGAGGGCCGGCTTCTGGTTTTCCACGGCTAGGACGAGGACGTTTCGCCAGCCTGGTGCGGAGGGCGGCGGGGCCCGCCGGCGGCGACGGCAGAGGCTGCCCGGCAGCTACACAGCGCAGTTCCTGGGGCCGCTTCCCCGTTTTCGGGCTGAAGGGAAAAAAGGGAAGCCGGCTCCTGGAAAAGGGAAACGATCGTGTTTCGCAACCTCCGAAACCGGGACAGCGGGCACAGCGGGCAAACCGCTGCCGGGGCCCAGCTCCTCGGGGGCGGCGGGAGCGAGGCAGCCGTTCCCATAG